>SIJG01000039.1:778578-1185057 GCA_023374025.1 Heterodera schachtii
CATAATACATAATTTGCGGACTCAAGCGACTATTAAATAAAAAGTAATTTATAATTTTGTCCGCTAAAAAATGAAAATTTGTTTATGTTCGAAATTATTTTTAAAATGAAAACAAAATCAAAGTGATTAGATAAAATGGTATTTTATTAAATTTTTATTTAACATCTAGAATAAAGGAAGAAAGTAAAGTAAAAATGTTTATTTATTCTTTAATTGAGGTAGATGAGATTCTGCGACAAAAAATCATTATGTATTATACCAAAAAGTAACACTTCTATGTGAAAAAGTTGAAAAACTTTCTTTTAATACCAAATAGCTTCAGTCCATGGTGGCTACTATTAACTTTTATTTAATTTTCCAATTACAAAGTTCATATTAAATGAAATTGTCAAGTAATATGATTTTCTTTTTATTCTGAAATGGAATATGTGAAAAAAACAACTTGCATTAAAACGAACATAAATAATTTTTAAACAGTAATTTAAAAAAAAAAGTCATCAGTTTATTTATTCTTTAAAAATTTAATTATTTTATAATAAATTTTGATCGAAAATAAAAAAAAATCATTGTTACTATTGGTATTGAACAATGAGAAACAATTTTTTTGAAAAACACTTTTTTATTGTACGTTTTTCATAAATAAGGTAGTGTAAGAATACAAAAATTAGAAATAAATAATATTGGTCGTTAAAAGAACATTTAAAAAGTGATAAATATGATAATTTACATAAAAAAAATAAAAGTATTAAAAATAGAAAATTTAATCAATTATTTTTTTTTCAAATCACAGTCCTTAATAAGAGAACAAAAAATTTCACTCGAAGAATGAGAAAAAAATGTTGGAATAAACTTAGCAATATAATTATTATTGTCAATATAATAATGAAAATGATTAATTTTATTTTTAAATAAGTTTAAAATTAAATTATCATTTAAATTAATCAAAATTAAAAAAAAATTAAATTAGAATAGATTATTATAAATTGAAAATTCATAATAATTTTAAAATATGTCAATTTAAATCAATCTTAATAAAAATAATTACTTCAAAAATTTCAGAATCAATAATTTATAATTGAAGCAATTTCCGACAAATTAATTCAAAGCAATGAATGATATAGGTATTCTATTTTATATTACTTAATTATCCAAAAGGTAGCTACGAAATTAAATTCAAACCAAAATTGCTTTTAGAAATTTGTTTTTTATTTAAAACCCTCCAAAAAATTAGAATATGCATTAGAGCATAATTATGCAGAGATAAATTTGATCATATTAACCATTATGATTAATAGAAGATTTTTTAGATTGAATACTCAAAATCTAAATAATTAAAAGAATTATATATATATTTAATTTAATTTTTGAATAATCTTTATGTGTTTATAAACAAATTACTCATATAACTCTATTAAAAACATTTTTTTAAATTATATCAAAAAATGCTAACAACTAATTATAAAACGTTATAAAATCAATAAATAAACTTCGTTTAGGGAATTGGAGCTAATCATTTATGCAAGCAAAGAGGAGAACCTATTGATTCTTAATAAAAGGGTATTTCTTATTTTTACACAAAAATTTTTTTTATTAAATCTAATATCAAACTTTTAATTTTATATTTTGATAAATTTTTCCCGCTTGCATATTAGTATGTATGACTCCTAGCTGAATGCAGATAGAAATTTTTTTAAATTTTATTTAAACAATTTGTTAAATAATATTTGCTTATATCTTTTAAATATCTATAAAAGTATTATCGCATATGCGCTTTTATTTGGTTATTATTTTGTATATTTTATTATCTCCTTCGTAGTGAAAGTATCACTCACGTTCGTGAACCTCATAAGATTTTTTTTCAGTTTGGGAATGAGCTATATTTATTATTAGATTTGTAAAAAAAAATTTCATCTAATGTATCTCTCTATAAACGTCAGATCATTATGATTTTGTTAGATCCTATTTTTAAGTAGGTTTTAATTAAATCTAAATATTTTTGGTTAATTGATATTTATAATTAACTATTAAATTATTATATTAGATTAATCCAATCTTTTATAAAAAAAATGAAAGAAGAAGAAAGATATCATTTTTTGATTTATAAATTAAACAAAAATGGATCTTTAATCAACAAAAAATATTTTGGTTTAAGATTATTAATATCAAGCAATTCGAATCATATGTTCAATGAATAGAAAATTGCAAGATTAATTAAATTATATATTAAAGTTCAAGCACAGATTTATTTTTAGAGTGAATGAATATCTGTTAGTTTTGTTGTGATGCTACAAACAACAAATTTTTTATTTTTTATTTAAATTAAATTATTACAAAGTACATAAAAATAAAAAAAGAGTTAAAGCAGAGATGTTGAATTCAAAAACTTCAAAAATACATTAATATTTTGAAAACTAAAAAATATCATGATTAAAAAATTATCCTGAATGAAATTTATTAATTTTATAAATTAAATAAAGTTTTATGTAATTAAACAATTATTGTGTGCGAGAAATAAAATCAAATTTACGTAGGAATAATATTAAAATTTTATTAAAACAAAATATTTTAAATAACAAAATAATACATATAGTAAAAATTTCTGTTAAGCCTTCAAATGTTTTAATGTACACAATCCAATAAATTGCAACCAAAACTGTGACAATAAAAAAAACAATTTAGTTAACCTAGATTTATTTGAATATTTTCAATTACATCAAATAATTAATTTAGTATAGGTTTGAAATAAAGAAATTTCTCAAATTAAGAAATCAAATATAATGATTCAATAAAGAGTTTTAAGGGTCTCATGAAGTGTGAAATTATAATAGCATTAAATACAAAACCCTTTATTCCATGTAAATTTAAAAAGATAATTATGATTGCGGCTCGTGATGAGGTATGGAACCATCTAATTATGCTAATTTAAATTTGTCACTATTTTCAAGTGGCTATTCAGCATCAGCGCACCGAGCCTTTCGCTATTGCCGCTCGCCGTTGCGCGCCTGCGGTAAAATAATAAAATTGTGAATGAAATTTTTTTCTTTTTTTCTTTAAATTACAGGCGCTGTGACGTACGATGTGGGCGCAAAAAGAAAGAATGACTAATAAAAATTAACATAAAAAGTAATATAATTGATCTTTTAGATTATGAATCTTTTACATAATGAGATTATTTTCTTTGTGTTAATAAATTAAAAATATTAATTTATTGCTTGTGCATTACTTCAAAATAATCCATTTTATCGGAGGGATTTGTATGTATGGGCGCGGGATTGGATGAGTTAATGTGGTAAACAGAATTGGTGTATTTAAAGCAAATGAACTGTCCCGATTTCGTCAGTCGCAATTTCACTTAAATAAATATTTATTCATAAAATTTAAAAATAATTCTGATTCTGCCTAATTTAAATTTTTCAATAATTAATGCAACTATTCAATAAATAAAATAATTTAAAAACTTTTATTTTATAAAGAGAAAATTTATTTTAATAATAGAAAATTTGGAATTAAAAAAAAATTTATAAAAAAAAACTTATTTTTACCATTAAGCTCCGGAGATATGTTTTAAATTATATAATTTATAAATATTTTATTGAATAAAAAATAATGAGACTCGTCAAAGAATTTTCCCTCAGTGAGAGAACTGAGCTTTTGTCTTATTTCTAACTTTTAAAAAATTAATAAAATAAAACAATTTTAAACAAAAATTTAAATAAATCGTATTTGAAAATCATTTTTATAAACTGAAAACAAAAACACTTTAAAATAATAAAAACTAGAGATTTCTTTTAGTTGATCGTAAGGTTCATAAAATTTTTTAAACAATGAGACCAAAGCGGACAAATTAAAACTAAGTAATTTGGCACTTCAAAATTTAATAAAAATATTTTTTTATATTGCATATAAAAAACAAATAATTTGCTTTCACGGCTTCTTCTATTTAATGGTAATATTTCTGTTGGAATATTTGCTCAGACGTAAAATTTTTTTTGTTGAATTGGATATGCAAGAAATGAAGTTTGAAACTATGAAAACGAGAATGATATCTTACAGATATTAATCTTTAAATAAATATTTTCTAATATAATATTTAAATTAAAAAAAAAGATTAGATATTGAGTAATAAATGAATTAATCATTCACAACCTCCAAAATATCTTTTACAAAAAGTGGTGAAATATTGATATACCATAATGAATACAAAAAATATTATTTATATACAAAAAAAATTACTTTGATTTCTATGATTTTAAGGTTGTAAAAATAATTGCAAACTGAATTGTAATTATAAAACGAGTTGATTAACATAAATTTTATTTTGACAGATTTGGAAAAACAAAAATTTTATTACTTATTTAGCAAAGAAAATATTAATATGAATAAACATAATGGCAAATTTATTAAATTGCAACGATGACCGATTACGATCACTTTAAGGCTGTTTACCTCGCCGTTTTATTATTATGTATTTTCATAAAAATTAATAGGAAAAAAAATAAAATAAAGTTTTACATAAAATAATTATAAATTTTTAGCAACAAAAGTAAGATCAAAATGTTAAAAATTAAATACATTATTATGCTAAAAAAGTTATATTTGTAATAATCAACTATTTTTTATATAACCTTTTTAATATCCGACTAAAAATTGAAAAAAATAGTAATACTTAGGGTGTAACATAAGTTTCCGCACAACTTTTTTTTAAATGAATTTTTTTTAATATAAATTCAACAAACAATAATCATGATTCGAAATAAACGCCATTATTATCAATAATATGTTGCCATTTTCTAGGCAAGAGATTAATCTCAATAAAAAATGTATTTAAGGAAGTAGAGTTGATAAAGTAAAAATGGTCATTTTCAGAGTAGGTATTTTTGATGGTTGATTTAAAGAAAAATAAAAGAGATACAGAGCCAGAGAAACCCTAATTAAATAGAGCAAAGTTAGGACTATAAGAATACAAAAAAATAACATTTTATTTTGAAAAATTGAATTATTGTAGGACCGAGTCCGAAAGTGGTCTCCAAAATCGGCATTTTCCACGACCACAAACTAACAAAATTCTTTAATAGTTGTCTTGGAAATTCCGAATTTAATTAAACTGGGTAAATAAACCACGCTGAGTTCGAATATGGCCTTAGATTTGATCTCATAATTCTCACTGAGCATGTACAGCTCCAACTTCATGCATGGAGTTGGAGCAGTACAAGCTTAGGTTGAAAAGATAGGTCTGTTTTAAGGCCATATTCGGATTCTACTGGTTTATATTGTTCAGAAATCTTCATTTTTGTTATATCAGCTTTCATTTTTGACGATAAAAAATTCAAGAAAAATTAGTGGGAAATTTTCCAATTTTGGCATGGTTGGGAAAAAGGCTGTAAAAAATCGATCAAGCAAAGAAAAAGTGAAACGATGGTACAAAATCAAAGAGGACACTATGTCGTACAAAATAAAAAAAGAATCATTATAATAGATTAAGAAATTACGGAGTTATGAATTTTTGAATTTAGCAGAAAAAAATTGTGCGGAAACTTATGTTACACCCTAAGTAAATCAATTAACATGAAAATCCAAAAAGTGTTTCCACATCCAACTGCGATTGGCAAGCTACATTACCATGTTCGAGAGTCAAAAATGAAAGCCCGTAATGAAAATTATAGTGAGAATTAAGTGAAGAAATTTAAAATGAAGAAATGTTAAAATTAATTAGAATTAAATACACTCATAAAAATAACTAATTATTAGTAATAATTCTATTGTTCCAGTTATTATGCAAAAACAAAAAATTCATGAAATAATTTTAACTGTAAAAAAATTAGTTTACTTATGATGGGAAAACCGGGTCGATAGCAGTTCGTACAATGGCGTTTCGTACAATTTAAAATGGGAATGGCCATAACTTTTTTGTTCGTCAGTTAATTTCTTCAAAATTGGTATCATTCGAAAGCTCTACGTGTTTAGAAGCTATCATTAAGCAGAAGCTAAGCCATTAATCATCTCACCAAAAAGTTATGATTTATAGTTTACAAAAAATTAGGATTTTCTTGAATTTTTAAATCTTATAAATCATAACTTTTTGGTGAGATGATTAATCGCTTAGCTTCTGCTTAATGATAGCTTCTAAACACGTAGAGCTTTCGAATGATACCAATTTTGAAGAAATTAACTGACGAACAAAAATGTTATGGCCATTCCCATTTTAAATTGTACGAAACGCCATTGTACGAACTGCCTTGACCCCGGGAAAACCAAACCCTCCGAATGTATAAATACCTAATGTATTTAAAAAATGATTCTTTAAAATTTTCTCTGTAATCGACTATGAAATGCAAAAATAGAAAATTAATTAATTAAATAATAATTTAGATCATATAAAAAATTAATTGATTTATGAAACTTTTTATAATCAACAATTAATTTTGAAGCGCATATGAATTTTCACAATCCAAATTCAAATCAAAAATGTAAATGTTTTCAAAAAGTAATAAAAATAAAATATAATTAAACATTCATATAAAGTTAACTTTCAAATCATAAGTATATCCTTATTTGTCTTAGAAAAATAAATTAAAAATGTCCTCATCTCGTTACGAACTGCATACGAAGGCTCTGGACATTGCAAGCCGAATCATTAATTAATTTAACAATAATGGCATTAAATATATAAAGTTTCTTAAAAAGCAACAATGACAATATGTTACCAATAGAATTACTAATTATTATATGAAAATTATTGAAATTAAAGATGTTGAAGTCATTCATTATTTGGCGAAAGAATGAAAAATTAATAAGGAGTTTTTATTTTTGAAAATAACAGTAATAATTTTAAAAAATAAACATTTTTGAAAAGAAATTTATTTACTGGCTTTTTCAGACGTAAGTATCCAGTAACTGGAATAATAAAATATTTTACATTTTATTAGGATGAAAGACCTGGATTCAAGCATGTCATTTATTTTGATTTAAAACTAAAAATGACGAAGGTTTAAAAATTATTAAATTGATAGGCACCTAAAGAAAAACTGAATTATGAAAGATTAAATAAATATAATCGAAAGTAAATTCATCAATTTTCCGTGGTGAGTCGATCCAAAAAAAAACTCAGTGATTGATAATTTAAATAAATAAATTTAATAATTCAATTCACAAAATCACGGTGCCGTCCGGTTAAACCTAATGTACGGCGGGACGCAAGTCATTTTCAATTTTTTTTTAATTTTTCAATTTTTCGCATCACTTCTCGCTAATTTTCTCCATTTGTAGTAGACACAGTCGGACGCCATTGATACCGTTTTGTAGAGAGCATCGAGCTGTACAAAAAAGCCGCTGGTGCCGGCTGGGAGATAGCCCTTGAAAAACTGAACAAAAAATTGTTCTTAACCGGGCTGGTCCGGATTCCGGATCAGGCACTTTGGTGCCCCGAAAGTGGTGCGATCAAATGACCAATCAATCACTGAGTTTTTTTTTTGGATCGACCTAGCACCTCTTTCGAATAAGCAATGCAGTTGAAAAATATTAAAAAAAAGTTTTTAAATGACAATTAAAAAAATAGAACCTTAAAAATATTTTAAAGAAATTTTAATTATTATAAAAAATTTTTTTGAGAAAGACAGCACTTTAACTTATTAATAAATAAAAACAGAAGTTTTAGTCCATAAGTAAAAAATTAAAATATATTACATAATCTTAAAGATTTATTTTTCAAAAAATAGTGAATTTTTTTTTGAAAAATTTACTTATCAAACCTTTTTGAAATGAATGCCTTAATGAAAATCAAACTATAAAGAAAGATATTTAAATGTTATAAATTTTTATGTTTAAAAATAAATTAAATTATAAATGATAATCTTTATCTAAAATGAAATTTTTTTTAAATATAAATTATCAAAAAAATTGATAATAATAATAAAAAATAATAATAACAATAAAATTTTATACAATTAAGAGAAAAGAAAATTTAAAATATGAGATTCAGTAAGTTTAAATTAACCAACAAATGCATCAAATTACAAATCTTTTAAATTTTAAAAAAAGTTTTAAATTTAGCTTTTGAATGAGAGAATAGAATAAAATTCAATTTAAATACTTTTATCATAATAATTGTATTTTGAAAAACAACGTATTAAAAAATCGAGTTTAAATATTAATATATAAAAAATCACTTTGTTCATGCCCGCCCAAATTTTCTAATGTGGAAGATGAACAAGAGATCGATTATTTCAATAAATATTTAAATTTCAAATTTATAAAAAGAAATTTAAATCATTCCCTATAGTAAAAATTAATCTAGTAGCAAATTTTATCTCAAGAAATTAATAAAAATAGAAAACATAAATAAATATATTTCCTTTTTATAAAATACACGGTAAATATTGATCATATGGCCCAGAGCCGAAAATGGTCGAAATATATACCAATCGATAGCTCTCGGTCTGTAATGGAAGAATCCGAAAGAATTTTTTGCGGAAACCAATACCTGAAGAGTTACAGACCCGGGACTGAAATGGCCAAATGACTTTGGGACTGAACCGTCCACTGACATAAAATGCATGGAATTCCGATAAAATGCATATGAATCGATTCCGCATGGTCCGCTAATCATGAATCCGAAAGATTTTTTGGATAAAAATGAAATTGACAAAAGTTATGGGTCCTCAAAAATCTCAAAAAATTACTTTAATTACAAAATTAATTTAGGTGAGCCAAAAATACTTCAGTTTTTGAACTTCGCAAAAGGGAGCATGCGCAGACGGAGCAAGTAGTGGGGCGAGACGGAGGGCGGAGGAAGCAGTCTGACGAGCGCCAAAGGCGGTTGACTGCGGGGGCCCGAAGGGCCCCCGTCAATCAGTCAACCGCCTCCGGATCATTCTTCCGTAGCTCGTAGTCTCGCCCCACCTACTGGCCGCCGTAGTCGAGTGTGCGGCGGTTTTTTAGCGCAATAAGCAAAATTCATTTTTTCAATTTTGACGAATTTTTTTTTTGACTGAACCGATTTTGAGGGGATCTATAACTTTTGTTACTTTCTTTTTTATCCAAAAATTCCTTCGTATTCTTAATTAACAGACGATGAGGAATCGATTGATATGCGTTTTGTCGCAATTCCAACGGTTCAGTCCCAAAGGCATTTGGCCATTTCAGTCCCGGGTCTGTAACTCTTCAAGGATTGGTTTCCGCAAAAAAATTCTTTCGGATTCTTCCATAACAGACCGAGAGCTATCGATTGGTATATATTTCGACCATTTTCGGCTCTTTGCCCAAAAAAAAATAATTTTCATTTTATTGTTTAAAACAAAGAAGAACAAAGTAGAAAAATACATATATTGATAATTTCAAATCCAGTAAATATAGACGTTGTCGCCGGAAAAGAATTTTTGGTCTTTATGCTGGAAAATTCAACCGAATTTTTACACGTTCTAAGAGAATATTTATGCAAAATTTTTACTCTTTTTGGCAAATAAATTAAATAAATCAAAATATTTTTACATTTATTATATGAAATAAATAAAAATAAAATAAGCAAAATGTGTGTTGGCTGTTACGTTCTGGGATATGGATATAAGATAGTAGCCATCAAGGTAAATGAAAAATAAAATTTATTAACTATCTCTAGAATTCTGATAAAATCAAAATTGTTAAAGAGCATTTACAAAGCCATTTAAAAAATTATAATAATTATAAGTCGATTAATACAAATATATTTACAGCTAATTTAATTAGATAACCATTAAAATATAACTAATGAGTATAATTATTTTAATAACATATAAATATACAACTAGCACTAATATTAAAATTTTATATAAATAATAAAGGAAGAAAAATTAGAATGTCTTACAACAATCTGAAATCAATAATTGAATTTAAATTAAATTAATTAAGCAACGACAATACATATTTTCTAATCATTATGAAGACCGCGTAATTTCATTTAAAATTTCTTGTTAAAATTATCAACAACTTAGTAAAAAATTAAATTGCAATTTGATAATATGATAACAAGTTTCTAAAAAAGAATACTTTTGTGACTGAGGACGTCAAGGTTATAAAATATTATATGTTAAAATCTTATCATAATTTATATCAAAATCTGTCTTAAAAAAATTACGACACAACTAAATAAAGATAGCTGCTCGACGTCGCTTGGCGAAAGCTGTGCCGCGCCATGGGGAGCATTTAAAAAAAATTTGGCGCAATCCGACAAGTCTGAAGGGTCGAAATGGGTCCGTTGCCAGGGTCGGTTTGCGCCATAGGGAGCACTTTAAAAAAAGTTCGACCCGATTCGACAAGTCAAAAGAGTCGAACCCCCTTTTGCCCCTGGGTGGTGCAAAATGCATAGTCGGCATTTTCTCAGGAAGCGGTGTTTTTCGAGTCTAAAGGATGGGCGCAAGCCTAAAAAGCTGCTTTTTATACATTTTTGGTAAAACGGACAAAGTGTCGACACATAGTCGGACAAACTGTCGACACACTTGCTGGGATAAAATGTCGACAGTGTTTTTGTGCATGTAAAGGTAGGTCAAGTGAACGAGTGTCTATTTTAGACCATTTGGTCACTATGGACAAAGTGTCTAACCCGGGACAAAGAGTCGACGCGAAGCCCCCGGGTTCCTACGGGTGCCACGCATGTTCCAGTAGCTGCTAATGCACAGCCAACAGAGCCTGTGCAGTGAAGCCACGCATGCCCATTCGCAAAGCCCTCGGGTTCCAATTGCTGCACGGGTGCCACGCATATTTCGGTAGCTGGTACTACACAGCCAACAGATCCTGTTTTACTGAATGCCACGCATGCACCTTTGCGAAGCCATCGTTCGCCAAGCCCTCGGGTTCCAACTGTGCACGGATGCCACGCATATTTCGGTAGCTGCTGCTGCACGAACATCCAGCCACGCACCTTTCGTGAGCTGCTACTGCCCAGCAGCAGAATGCTACTGCACTAACAACCTAACGCATCTACCACGTTTGCGCACAAATTTTGCAATACCGAAACATTCAAATGGAATATCACCATAAAAAAATATGTATATTGAGAAAGAAAAACTTTCAAACTTTATTCTGTTTAAAACATTTGTTTCGATAATATTTTTTAAGATTTAATAAAAGAAACGAGGTTCCAACAAAAAAATCCTGGGGAAAAAACGATAAATTGATCAGTAAATATTGGTCAAGTTTTTACTTCAATTTATATGTAAGATATCAAAAATATACAAAAAAAAAAATGATTTTAATAATATTTTAAATAATTATAATTTTAATTATGTATTTTATTTATTTATTCGCTTTGTTCTTTGGTTTAATATAAAAAATTTTCAAAATCTTCAGTACTATTTTTTTACTTTAAATTTGTGTTTTTTATATGTCACATAAAGAATGATTTATATTTATAATAATTTTATAAAATTATGGAATTTTTTTCATTTATTCATCTTGGTCTTAGGTTAAAAAAAAATAATGGATTTATTTAAATAATTTTTCATTATGTATTTTCAAATTTAAGATTTTACATCAATCATATTCTTTACCTATCTTCAATAAATTATATGAGAATTTTATGCACTCTAAATTTTTTTACCCTTGTCACGGGTTGGAAGTACTCATTAGATCTTAATTCACTAAGTTTTATAAAATATTATATTTGCTTATATTTTCTCTATGAAAAATTAACATTTATTGAGATTTGTTATATATAGTATAAAATTTTTTAAAATTATTTGTTTATTACAAGCTTCTCGATTAAATGCAATTCATACGGATTTTCAACTTCAATGGCTCTGCTTATTATGAGGAAAATTCGTTTAGCCATGAAATCATTTTTTATTTTTTAATTAATATTAATGTAATTTAGTAAAGCAAATTATTCTTAAATAATATTTAACTTTATTTTAAATTAAGAAAATATTTTAGGTCCTTTATTAAAGAATATTTATTTATTTTAAAAATTATTATGTAATATGATATGAAGAATTTTTTATTTCGTTTCATGCAAATATATTTTGAAATATTTATTTATGTACTTATTCATCGCTTATTTCATTTTGCTATAGATAATCCAAATATATATTCATATTAATGAGTTTTATTATTTATTTTTTATTCTTAAAATAAAAAAAAGTCATCAGAAGGGCGATAACCACTTACTCTGACGACTGTTCAGATAAAAGTGCCGTAGAGTAAATGGCAAAAAAAAAAACAAACAAACCAAAAAAGAAAAAAAAAACACAAACAAAACTGTGTAAATAAATTTAAAAAAAAAACATGTGAATAAAAATGACGAGAAGATAGGCACCGCTTCGCGGTGCCTATCTTCTCTTTTTTAAAATTATTTGATAAATTTAAGTATTTATAATTTAAAAAAAACTTTTAATTAGAGTTTTCTATTTTTAAAAATATAATTTAAAAAACTTTTATTATGGATTCCATAAATAGAAATTAATATGAATAACATATTAATTGAATTTCTTTCATTTCCCAATTTTTGGATATTCAAGGTCGATCAATTTAGAATTGATTATTTTTTCTTCGTGCAATTCAACTGCGTTTTCATTGAAAACGGTAAGTGTGAGCACTCCGGCTGTGAATTTAAACGATGTATATTAAATTATTTTAAAATAATTTTTCATTTTTGATAAATTACCTTCATTCACATCCACATTTGCCATTTTAAGTGTTAATTCTTGTCCAATTTTGAATTTGATGTTATTTGGGAAAATGAATTGGGCTTTGTTTTCATGGTCAATAACCATTGTCCCATCTTGTTGTTTTGCCAAATTGATAAGACACTGTTTCCTTGAAACACTGAGACGAATGTTACCTAATCCGAAAATTATGACTTTTAAAACTGTTTAAAATTACATTCACAAAGTCCTTCAGTTAATTCTGCCAATTTTAATGGAATTTTCTCTGGTCGCTGTTTTTCAGCAAATCCAATTCGAGAAGTGTTGGTAAAAACAAAAGAAATATTCTGAACCGGAAAGCCTTTCTTCGTAAGTAAGCCTTGAAGTTTTAAAACACATCCCTTAATTTTAAAAATTATTTTAAAAAATATAGATTTAATACACCTTTTTGTCTTGTAAAATATATTCAAGAAAATCCGCAAGAATATTCCAAGCATGTTAATTGAGTTTTGTTATTTCCTTCATTAATCATTGCATCAATGACACGTGCTTCGTTTCCTTTTGCCATTACGGTTCTCACGGGCTTTAATTCGAATAATTCGCATTCGATTTCACTTAAATTTTATTTTTTTTGTTTTAGCTAAAATCCCTATTTATTAACTTACACAAACTGTTCGCCTGCGCGCATTTTTTTGATTGGCGTTGGAAAAAAACCATCATTATCGAGTGCAAATTTCTCACGCAAAAATGTGAAATAATTCGTTGTTTTTATCGATAAAATTTGATATTGTTCCGCAGTGATCAGTGTAATTGTCGATCCTTCTTTTGCAATTAACTCATAATCAACACTACCATAATTGAAATTCGGAATAACTTTTTGTACTCCCCAAGTATTAAATACATATGTTTTTTGCTTAATAATAAATATAATTTTTAATTAAATTATAAATTTAACTTTAAAATCTTGTCCGAATTCTCGTGCCATTTTTTCGTAATTGTTTCCCCACATTGTGATGTTGATAAAATCGTAACCATCGCTACCAACCAATGTCCAAACTAATTTTCCATTAACATTTCTAACCGCATCAGCAATCACAATTGTCAATTTGATATCACTAAATATTAAATTTATTTCAACAATTATTAAACATTTATTTTAAATATATTGTTAAAATAATTATAAAATAAATTAAATGAATTATTTTTAAATTAAACTTACATCATTGTTTCGCCGATTTTTAGACGTTTAATTGGTGTTAATTTGTTAATTGTTTTTTGCAGACGATTATTCTCCATTTTTAAAAAATCCAAATTGCTTTTGAAATGCTTAATTTATGCTTTATTTTAAAAAATTCTCAAAAAAAAGGTTAGGTTCTAAATTTTTATTTCTTTATTTATTTATGCAAAACGAATGACATTGAGTGCCTTTTTAACTATTTTTGATCAAAGTTCAACAATAATGTAAATAAGAATTATGAAATGTATTATTACTTATTTTATATTATAAGAAAATTTCTTTCCAGACAACATTTTCGGTTTTTTTCTCAGTATTCTCTTCCGAAAGTTTAATTTTAATTTGTTTCCATGAACCCGTTCTTGACAAAGCTACATAAGTTTGTCCATGGGAAAAACTTGGTCTTGTCCAATCAATGCCAATTTTTTTATATGTTGCTCCTTGACTTTTTATAAAAGTTGTTGCAAATGCTAATCTCACAGGAAATTGGTGTCTTTTTAAAATTACAGGAAATTCTTTTTCTGAAATTAAAGTAATTCGGTGAATAAATACT
Source organism: Heterodera schachtii (assembly GCA_023374025.1). Lineage (NCBI taxonomy): Eukaryota > Metazoa > Nematoda > Chromadorea > Rhabditida > Heteroderidae > Heterodera > Heterodera schachtii. The sequence continues at coordinate 792,977 of SIJG01000039.1, forward strand.
TCCTTTCCATCATGGTCTCCTCCAATTATAATACAACGAAGAATATTTTTTGTGGGTTCAATCAGTTGTAAAAAAGTTCCATTACATAAACCATCCTTTATACTTGTATTTCTGAGATAGATAAGTCTACAACCTTTTTTAAGTTTTAATTCGTGCACTGGGAAACCAGGTGAATTAAATGAATTTAGTACTTCAATTGTGATCGGGAAATTTGGTGAATCTTCAGTTTCATCAATACTTAAGTAATTTATAGGTTCTCCTGGAAAAATTTCTAATGTTTCATCGTTATAAAGGTTGACAATGTCGTTGTATGGTGACATGATCATTTTATTGTTTAGATCATCAAAATTTTTCTTTTCAGATAAATTACCATAAACCTCATTAATTAAATTGCTGTTTTCATTAATAATACATTCTCTTGGTAATTGAATTAATCCATTTACATTAATTGAACCATCTCCAATTTTTAAAATTTCTTCTGCAAATTTTTTATCCTGTGCTCTAATATTATCTACTAAATTCATTGTTATAAAAAAATGCCATAATTTTGATTTTTTATTGTTAAATCGATTATTTCACTTCTTCCGCAAAATTTCTTAATAGGCAAAGTTTGACGAAAATCGCCAGCAAGAATAAAATGTTTTCCACCAAAAGGCTTATTAGATTTCATAAGTTCTTTTAATTTTTTATCAATTGCTTCTAAAGCAAACCTTGGCGCCATTGGTGCTTCATCAATAACAAAAAAGTCGCTTTTAATTATTTCTTCTGCTTCTTTTGTACCTGAAGAAATACCTGAAACACTATTACCCGACAAATCCAAAGGGAATTTAAATCGATTATGCAACGTTCTCCCTTTTTTAAGAAATGTAGCAGCTATTCCAGAGAAAGCCATATTTGACATTATCTTTTTATTCCCACGTACTAAGTGATAAAGTGTCGTTAGCAAAAAAGATTTGCCGGTTCCACCGGGTCCATCAATGTATAGTAAAATCTGATTATTTTTTTCCAATGCATTTGTTTTAATAAAATTATAAATATTTTTCTGATTTATATTCAGAAATTCGTATCTATCCTCTGCAATTTTCAATTCTTCTTCAGGAACAAATAAATCATCATTTTCGTTAATATTATCATAAAATTCTTGAGGTAAAGTTTTATAATTACTTAATTTTTTCCCTTCCATTAACAAATGCTTATTAATATAACCTAAAGCAAGTTTATATGACGTTTCTTGAGGATATTTTTGTAAAAAATCTTCAGATAATTCTTTTTTAAATTCTTCCCAAAGAAATTCAGGTTTTTTGGGGTTTCCAAAAAGTAAAATGCTCGCAAAAAGATTTCTTAATGCAGTTGGGAATTTAAATTGTGATGCTTCAAATAAACAACTTTTCCATTCTTCATCATTTTTGATAAGGCCTCGTGCAAGACATGATTCTCCAAATGTTTTATATTCAACTCCTTCATAAATTTTTAAGTCCTTATAACTCTGTGCATGTGTATGTAAGAGCAAATATCTTAGATAATATTTTTCCCCTTCAGAAGGATTAACGGGATACATTCGTCCAATTGTTTTTCCAAATCTTTGTTTTCTTTTATTCCATTTACCTTTTTCATAATCCCACGTACAATACTTAGGCATTTCTGCATATTTATAAGTCAATAAAGGATTTTCTCTAACAAAATCAAAATATGCTAAAAGTTTACTTTTTTTCTCTTTTTTTCCTAAAATTATTTCATCTTCATCATTTTCATTAAAATATACAATTTGCTCATTTTCCAAATGAATGGGTAATCGCATAACCGAATGAGATTTTCCTTGTAATGGAAATTTAAAAATACGCCAACAGGCTTCTACCGGACCCAAATATCTTGCATCCAAGTAATTACCAACTTCATCATAAAGTAACTCTTTTTCGTTTCCGCCCAAATTCACACACCGAATAATGGCAGCATCATAACCTTTATAAATATATTTATAAATATATTTTACAGCCTTAATATCGGCAACCTTTTCAATGTTTATATGAGAACCAAATCTTTTTAGAAGATATGCATTAAATGGTACCACATTTTGATTAGTCATTATAATTTTTTCCCCCGTTTTCCAATCTTTTTTTTCACAAAATCGTCCATTTTTTGGCCTTTTATATAATGGGTATCCATTTTCATTAATTTCGGTTTTTTCTCTAAATTCTTTTGGAAATTTTTTCGTACATTTTTTTTTCTTTGCATCCCAACAAATTGCTTCCGGGAATTCATTTCCACATGGACCATGAATCATTAATGAAGCAACTAAATCATAAAGTGCTTTATCAGAATTTTCATCTGGTATTTCTGCAGAAATATATTTATCAATATCACTAATGGTATGCAATTTGTCTTTATTTTTAAGAGTTATCAATAAATGAATATGAGGCAGCCCTCTTTTTTGAAATTCAATTGAATAACAAAATCCAGCAATTTCACCAAAAATTCCATTTTTTCCAGTTATTTCCTTAAGGAATTGAACGATTTTTAACCTGAAAACCCTTGCTACTATATCTGGTCTATCATGTGTATATTGTCCATTTTTCAAACATTTTAAAATATCTTTATCTTTGGGATTACACGTAAAAGTTATAAATAAATCAGGTTTCCCAATTTCATTCACATTAGCCATAGCGTCCATAAAACTTTCGTGAAAATTTCTTGGCCCACCTGTAAAACTTGATGGTAGTATAACCTGTTTTTTAAAGACAATTCCTTCTTCTATTGCTCTACTTTCTAATATTTTTTCGATGTTACTATATGATTCTTTACAGATTTCCTTTTGGTGTATTTTTATATAATTTAATCGATTCCATTCAATCCGAGCAGCTTGATCGACCACCCATTGTTGAAATAGTTTTTGAGCAAAATGATGTGGCAAAAATTTTCCTTCATTTCGGCAAAATAATTTGTACTTTGTAAAATCACATAAAGAAATTGGATTTCCTTTTTGATCTTTTAATTTATAATGCCATCCCTTCATAACAATTCGGATAAAAAATAGGATAAATTAAGGGTTCGACTAATTTATCTAACGGATATATATTTTTAATTTGTTTTTGTCCTTTTGAGTGGACAACAATGTTTGCCGCAGGAATTTCTTCATTCGCATCTCTAAACAAAACTGCACAAACTTCATTCGATCTTGGAATGTTATATCTTCTTAAATCAACCCCTTCTCTTACACTAAAAAGCATTGTCACATCAGGAATTTCAAATTCATTTTCTGATTTTTTTGATGACTCAATTACGTCCTTCATCATTTCATAAGATTTTGCGAAAATGTAATTTTCCCTTAAATAATTTTCAATGTAAGACATTAAAAATGCCATTTTCTCTTTTTCTTTTGAATTTTCATTACACATTTGCATTCTATAATTCAAAGATTGATCTGTGTCAATGAAATACAATTGTCCATTGGTAGGAAGATCTTCATTTTCTGGAAAAGCAGCAGTATTATATGAGTGATAAACAGCCCCTTGAATTTTAAAAATTGGAATTTTTTTATTCGGGTAACAAAATCTCATACACCCTAAGGACTGCGCAAGAAAAACTTGAATTAAATAATCGTATGTTTTTCATAAAAAGGTCGTGTGTTTTTTTATCAAAATTATTTTGATGAAATAAAAGTTCAAATTCATGCTGGATATTCAGGAATTGTTTCTTCCAAATTTGCTAATTTACCATAACTACAACAATTCCCGAATTCAACATTAATTTTTGACGTATTCCTCTCTTCCAAAAAATGAACTGCTGGACAATGAAGGCATTTAAAATTAAAATCACTGAGTTCATAAAATTTCACATCACTATTTTGTTTGTTAGATGTTCCAACAAAAAAATCATTTGAAACTTCATCCAAATTAATCAGTTCTCTATCTACTTTTCTTCGCTTAAACAAACAATCATTGACTTCCAATTCATCTTTATTCAATTCAATTGAGTCACCAATTTGGTCAAATTGCTTTTGTAGGGAGCGTTTAACCCTTTTATTCAGTTCTCCGCTTTTTCCGGGAGCTTTTAACCCGTCATTTCTTTGTGTATTTGTTGAAGTGGAAGGATAATCTTCAATAGGAAAATTTTGTTTTTGTCGTACCATTATCTAAAAAAATTAAAAAAAAAAATTTGATACACATAATAAAAAGGCTAATTTTTTTCTCTGTAAAAACCAAAATACTAAAAAGCAGATAAATAAACAAATTTAACGAAGCAAAAATCGCAAAATCAATGGGAAAAAAGTTTATCCAATTCAAAAAAAAAATGCAAACAAAAAAATGAAGTCATTGAAAATGGTAAACAAAATCAATGAACAACTGCTGGAGGGAAAGTAGTAAATAAACACCTTTCGAAGGAGAATGGAAAGGAAAGAAATCGTGTCGAAAATTTTTTTGTTTTGAACGGTGGGCGGGGCTAACTGCCGATTAATATAATAGACGAGCGCTTGGGCGCCGCTTCGCGGCGCCAACCGCTCTGTCAAAATTTAAAAGTTGATAAGAAATTAATTTGATATTTGGTGTCTCTCAAAGTTCTCTCTCTCTCTCTCTCTCTCTTCTCCCTCACTCTCTCTCTTTTCTCTCTCCCTCTCTCTGTCCCTCTCTCTCTCCCCCTCTCTCTTTTCCCTCTCACTCTCTCTCTTCCATCTCTCTCTCTTCTCTCTTTCCCTCTCTCTATTTCTCTCTCTCCCCCTCTCTGTCCCTATCTCTCTACCTCTCCTCTTTTTCCATCTCACTCTCTCTCTTCTATCTCACTCTCTTCCCCTCTCTCTCTTCTCTCTCTCTCTCTCTTCTCCCTCACCCTCTCTCTTTTCTCTCTCCCTCTCTCTGTCCCTCTCTCTCCCCCCTCTCTATTTTCCCTCTCTCTATTTCTCTCTCTCCCCCTTTCTGTCCCTATCTCTCTACCTCTCCTCTTTTTCCATCTCACTCTCTCTCTTCTATCTCACTCTCTTCCCCTCTCTCTCTTCTCTCTCTCGCTCTTCTCCCTCACTCTCTCTCTTTTCTCTCTCCCTCTCTCTTCCCTCTCTCTCTCTTCTCTTTTTCCCTCTCTCTATTTCTCTCTTTAGCATTATGAATACCAGCATCTCTCTCTTCTATCTCACTTTCTTCCCCTCTCTCTCTTCTCTCTCTCTCTTTTTCTCTCTCTTGCCTCTCTCTATATTTCACCCTCCCTCCCCCCCCCCCCCTATCTCTCTCTCATTCTATTCTATCTCTCTCTCATCTCTCTCATTGTCTTTTCTCTCTCCCTTTCTCTCTCTTCCCTTTCAATTTCTCTCCCTCTCTCTTCCCTCTCTCTATATCTCACTCTTCCTCTCTCTCTCTCTGTCTCCCATTCTCTTCTCTCTATCTCTCTCTCTCTTAACATCTTTCTCCCCTCTCTCTCACCTCCCCTAACTCTCTCACTACCTTTCTATTTGTTTTTATTCTCTCACCACACACTCTCTCTCTCTCTTCCCTGTTTCAACCTACCTCCTATCTCTCTCCCCAGCTCTCTTTTTCTTTCCGTCTCTCCCCCTCTTTCCCTGCGTCTCTCTCTCTCTCTCTTTTTTCCTCCTTTTCTCGCTTCTCTTCTCTTCACCTCACTCTCTCTCTATTTTTTCCTTTTCTCTCTCCTCACCTCACACTATCTCTTTCTCACTCTCTCTTTTTCTCGTTTTGTCTCTTTTCTCCTCATTCTCTCGCTCTCTTTCTTTTCTACCCATCTCTTTCTCTCTCTCTGTCTCTCCCTCTCTCTCTCTCTCTCCGTCACTCTTCCTCACAACACTCTCCCTCTTTTTTCTCTACATCCTCTCTCCCCCTTCCTTTGTCTTTCTCTTCATTCTCTACCTTCTCATTTCCACCCACTCCTACACACCAATCACAAATATAAACAAACTCACACGCATTCAAACCTGCGAGACGACCGCACGCGTTACCCACTCTACCTCTCCCATCCGCGCCGACAAAGAAACAAACAATGCAATCTCTCCTCTACCCAACCTTTCTCTATTAGTCTTCAATTATATTTTTTAATTTTCTGTTTCTTTTCCTCTATGTAAACAAAACACCACTTTCGGCGCGAATTCAAAAAGCCAAAAAGGGGCGGGGCTATTACTCGGTTAATATATAGTAAGAGATGGGTCAATGGGTAGCCGTGGTTGAAGACATTTTACATTTTGGTTGGAAAGGTATTAAAGTCAGTGGTCAAAGTCAAATTGCGATCGGTGGAATAAATGCCAAATCATTTATGAATTTACTTGTTTGTACATTTAGCTTTTCCGGTTTTATTACCTCAGTGAACTTTTGAGTCTTGTTTTTAAATTGATTTAAAGAATTGTTTTTTTTTGCCTAATAATATTTTGTTTTGGTCTAGAGATTTAAAACCTGAAAACCTATTTTTACTTTGTGAAAATTATTGTTTGTCAAAAGTGATTTGGGGATAAGTCAATTGATTTTGCGGAAATTGGAGATGTCCGACCGTTCGATCACCGTCCCAGCGTAAATCACCCAGTCGCCTCCGTCTTTTCGCTTCTCTGCACATTCTTTCTGCAGCTGTCGACTCGGTTGAATTGGGTAAATTAAATATTCTTCAAAATTTTTATTTTTACATTTTCGCAAATTTATTTGATTTATTAACAATTACACAAAAAATTAATTTTTTTATTAAAATATGTGATCTCTGATCATATTTCAAAGAAATAAAATCCAAAATTTTTTATGTCAATAAAAAAAATAAAAATAATACAGAAAAGTATTATTTGTCAATATCTAACGGCCGAAAGTGGACTAAATTCTAATCAAAAAAACACGAAATTTCGTGTCACCACTGGTCGAAATGATTGAAAGAGCGATTTTATTTATATAGATTTTTATTGAATTAAAAAAATTTCATAACTTAATAAAAACAATGGAAAAGTGTATGGACGTCGGAAAGAAAATTATCCAACAAAATTTGTCGGTAGTGCCTTAAAAATTTAAAAATATCTGGAGCACTCATTAAAGACCCTTTAAAACAATTTGTCTGTAAATTCGTTTGTACCAATAATTAAAAATTGTTTTTTAACAATTTTTAGTTATTTATTTTTGCTATTCGTTAAAATACATTTTTTTTTCATTCCTTAATTTGATTTAATTAAATTAGTTTCTGACAGTGTAGATTTGGTTTTATTTTAATTTTTAATGTTTTTTGATATTATTGTAGTCTATAAGCCTTTTTAAAAGATTTTTGGGAAATCGCGATTAATTTTTCTAATTTTCCCATTAAAATGTTATGTTTAATTTATTTAAAAAAATATTTTTTTATTATTATAAATATTCCATTGTTTTGGAAATTATATATTTTTATTGGGAAATATTAGACCATGTCATGACCAAAATGTTCCATGTTTGTATTTTTCAAGTCACTTGACTTACGAATTTTGTGGGTATAAATAATGTATACCTTTATAAATTTCGATTTACGATTTATTTTTTGTAGTTATCATCACTTTTTGGTGCATTTTTGAAGAAGAACATCAACTCTTATTTCATGTTAATTTTCTTTATTTTGTTGAATAATAATTTTTGTTTGATTTATAAAGGCTTTTTAAAAACATTTTATTAAAGAAATATTTCAATTAAATCTTTTTAATATTATAACAAAAAAAAGATAAATATTTTGTTTTGACAAATTAATATTGATCTATTTTTAGCCATTAAATACTTGATATTATTTACATCTCCTGACAGTCACACATTTAAATGAAAAAAATGCTGTAAAAATACATTTTGCTAAGTTTTTGTTTTCATTTTTACTTTACCACGTAAAAAATAACCAATATATTTTTGATGTTTTGACAAATTAATATTGATCTATTTTTAGTCATTAAATACTTGATAATATTAAAACCTTTCTCACATATCCCAAATTTGCTGTGGAAAAATGGCCGCTCTCACTTGTAATACATGATTTTGAATTTGTTTTCTAATCCAATTGTCCACCTTTCCATATTCTCCCAATTCCGCGTCTTCTTCGATTGGGATGTGTTGTAACTGCCAAATTCGGTCACAACCAATCCATGTCATGACAAAATACCGAACAAGAGCTACAAGTTCCCCGTGTGGAGTAAAGGCAAGACTGATGAGACTTCTGATTAATACTTTGGTTTGATGCCCTTCTTGATTTCCGTCCAAAAATCGGGCGTTCAAATAGGGAAGCGTTTGAACTTTTTTGAAAACGCTTGAGCAAAGTGAAAAGGCAACCACTGTGGGTTGCCAGCGGGAATTCAGCTCTGACGGCAGCGATTGCTGATTGCTCAAAATTTGACATAACCGATGTAGTAACCCAATTTTGAACTAACAGAAACGGTTCTGTCGAACCATATTTTTGCCAAACTCAGACATGAAAACAATCACTCTTTGGCCCTCGACATAACCATCAAAAATGGTAATTGGCTGCAAATCCTGTCCAATTACGATCGCATCAGGGTCCTGGGCGTCCAAAGATTATCCCCGACATTTTCACGCTGTCTGGAAACTTCCCTGCGATATGAACGGCCCATTGCTGAGGAAGAAGAAGCTTGGCGGCTCTTATGTACGCCCTCAGGGATGTTAGCTCTAATGTTGTTACTGCTGACGTGTTGGCAGTGGATTTTCAAGACGGCTGACGAGTTTAGGTTCATTTGACCAAGGCGGACTGTTTCGTGAGTTTCCGGGTGATTCTGATTGCCGTTTTGACTGTGCCAAGTTTGTATCGTCTACCGTTGGCGTCCTGTTGTACAGCAATTCTCACATGAATTCGACCAGGACAATACGGGCGGCGTTGAATGCAATGGTAAATCTTAATGCCTAAGTCGAGATAGCAAAAAAAGATAATGGGCTTCAAACCATCAGCAATGCGACTGTCAGCTTCATAGCTGTATTCAAAGCCATCTGCCATGAGTACAGGTTTTTCACGGATAGTTTCACCAAGAAAGAAACGTTTTTCATAATGTCAGGGTCGGGAGTTTTGCAAATATTCTTATCAAGAACCAAAAAACGGTGGGAATTATTAATGGTCAGTTATTGGAATTAGCATATGTTTGCAAAAGGAGTTGTTATCAGCGAAAAATTTGCATTCACTGTTCAAATGTCCACTTCTGTCCAAATGACTTCACTGTCCTAAAGTCCACTGTCCTAATGCCCACTGTCCTAATGTCCACTGTCGTAATGTCCACTGTCCAAATGTCCGGTCACGTTCCAAACATAAGTGAAAATGGAGAAAATCCTGTAGAGTTGCACGGAGTTATGTTGTAGGCGAAAAAAGCATATGCCAAGCGTTCATCCCAAGTCCAATTACTTGCCATGGATTTTTTCAAAATTTTAATGAGAATTACCATTCACTCTTTTAGCTAATCCATTCGCCTGGGGATCATTTAAATCGACATTTTATTCACTCAAATTTTTATTATTTTAAAATTTTTCTCACTAATAAATTTAATAATGAAATTCAATGTAAGAATTTTTGTTTTTTATTTTTATAAAGTTTATTATAGATTACTATGATTTATGGTTTATAATTTTCGTATTTTTTAATCGCATAAATAAGTGATTGGTTATTTAGCCTAATATCTCTTTTTTGAATTTTGCATATTATCTCATAAATGATTTATTTAATTACTCATGATGAATTCTCCGATTTGTCCTTCAAGTCAGAATTAGATTTTTACTGATTTTTTTCTTTTTTCATTATAAAGCAATTGACTTTGTTTTGGTTTGAAATCAATAATATGTGTATTTCATATATCTTTGTTTATATTTTTATTATATTTTCTAAAGCACATATTATTGTATATTTTATTTTAAAAAATCAATTTTCATTTAATGTTTTTTTAAAAATTATTGTATATTTTGATATAATATTGCTAAATTAAAACGCAGAATTTTTATTAAGAGCTTAGATTTATTAAGTTTCTTTTTGAAGCGACTAATGAAAATTAAAAATCTTTAAAAGGAAAAATATTTCGATTGAATTCAAAATTATTGATATTTAATTTTCTGTAAATTATATTTTTTAATTTTAACTTAAATAATCGATTGAAAGTTTGGTCGTGGGTTGAAGAAATAACTAAATTTAAAATAAGTGGTAAAAAAGGAATAAATATTTGCTTAAATAACACCATTTTTAATAAATGTTTTTATTATTTGTTAGAATTTTTAATTTATAATGATTCTTCAAATAATATTAATTAATTTTATTCTTATTGGTATTATTTGGATTTTGCATTAAGCATGCTTTTATGAGGAATAGTGAATTACTGTTCAACAATAGAAATTTGTAGATTTATAAAATGGTAAAAATCAAATCAAATTGAATTAATAGATTGATTAACTTAATTTATTTATTATTAAAACAATTTAATTTAAGGTTCAACATACAACATACATGTTTTTGTTATCTTAAAAATATTAGTTTGTAAATAATTAATTCATTTATGGGAATAAAAATAATGGAGAACAGGTAAATGGAGTTACAATTGCATCCAATATTCAAGTGTATCACATTTGTTTTCATTTTTTATATTTTTTGGGTTTTCAATTTTTAATTTTTTTGATTGATTTTCGTTATCATCACGTCGAGCAAGGTTTTTATTTCGTTCGGGTTTTTCATGCAATAATTATATTATTTCATTTTAATTTTTTTGTGTAGTTGCCTAGTTACTAAATTATGTGCTATCTTTTATGTTATTGAGCTTTAAATTTATTTATTTTTTATTTCACAACAATAATTTTAATTGGAATTAATTCCTTCCTATGTAAATAATGAAAAGGAGTGGAATTATTCCACAGTTTTTTAACTACGATGTTGATCTACAATTGTTATGAACGTAAAGAAATTTTATGAACATTTGAGTTAAATTGATTTGAAAATTGATTTTATTATGTTATTTTTAATTAACAGTAATGAAAATAAACAATATTATGCGTAAATTCTCATCGTATTTTTCTAGTTATGTTAAACATTTTATTTACGTCATCTTTCTGAATAATTTTACTATTAAATTGATATAAAAGGTAAAATAAATTTTAAATACAAATTTTGTATTTATTTAAAAAGAAAAAATGTTAGAACATAACATAACAGCTAAAAATATTTAGAAATTGATAATTTGTTTATGTGATGCTTTAATAAAAAATGATTAATTTCTCATTAATAATATTTCTTTTAAATTTTAAATTCTTTTCTAATTTTTTTATTTGTTTATTTTACTGTTTTATTCGTTCCATTCTTAAATTGTACGCTCTTAATTAAATTGATATTCAAAAAATAAAAAAATAACAAAATTATTCAACATTATTTTGTAATCTAAAAAAAGATAAAAATGTTTTTATGATACATAAATCATAATCATATGTTCAAGCGGAGCTTCCTGTTCAACCTCATTATCGAAAAAGCGAAAAAATAAATTTGTAAAATTTTTGCTAAAATAATGAACTGTTTTTATTAATTAATATAATAATAGCGTTTTTTTAAGTTAGGAAAATGTAGTAAATTTTATCGATTGAAATACCAAAAATGGAAAGCAAAAAATATAATGAAATTTAATAAAGCAATAACAATCGAAGCATCAATTGTTGAAGGGAACTTATTGTTTTTTTGTTTATTCGTAAAATTCAAAAAATAAATTAATTCATTATTAAGTATCATTTACTACATGAATGATTAAACTATAAAAACGTATTTTCTATAATATTTTAGTGCGGAATAAAATATTATGTCAGTAAAAAACAACGTATAAATAAATTTAATAGTATTAAAGTTTTAAGCGAATTATATTTTCGTAATCAAAAAATGTCACCAAATATAAAATTTATTGATAAAAGATCTCTAATACATTAAAAAAATTTAATGTGCTCTATAATGAAAAAGTTAAAATCTTATTATAATACATAAATTGTTTCATTTTTGGTGAACTTTATTAGAGTTTGTGAACGCAGATAAAAAAATACTTCTTATTTTCAGCATATAATATTTTGTAATATTTTAAAAAATTATTTATATATTCTTCTTGGATGACGGCAGCTAGGTTACGGTGCAGTTGGGCGAAAATTTTTTAGTTCAATAAATTCATTTGTAGAAAAATTGTTTTTAATTAAAAAATCCGTTTTTTCAATCCTCTCTGTTTTAAGATAACGCATTGCCTTTTCTCTAATGTATGAATTCTAATAAAATTGTTAATTTCTTTTAACTACAAATTTAAAACTTTTCCATGTCCAATTATATTACTTTTTGATGTTTGTTTCATTCAATTATATATGCTCATGAAAATACTAATGTAGCAACTCGCAATTTTATTTTTCACTATTAAATATAAAATTCTTTATTTTCAGCACGGATAAATTTTTTAATTTTTTATTATAAAAAATAATTAAAACTTGTCTACCGTAAATATATACTTAATCCTTTGTAAAAATTCATTAAAATTTCATGCTTCGGAAAATTGGATAAATGTTGATATAAGTCGAGCATTTTTAATTGTTTTTGTAAGATTTTGTTAATATGTTTCATCAATCTTATACTTTCATAGTAGAACAAATAATCTTTTACTAATTCAGGCCGCGCACGTAGTTATTTTATGTCAATTTGTGAGTTTTGTTATTAAAAAACAATATTTTCTATTTATTCTCTTTATTTCATATTTGTTCTTATTTTATGATCTTCATATATATGCAAATATCAATTTAGTGCTCCATTTCAGTCATTGAAAATTACTAATTTAGGTAAATTAATGCATTATAGATCTCTGGTTGCTGAACCAAGGGATTCCTTCTTCTGTAATATATGTATTAGTTTTTTTAAATCCCAATAATTTATTTAGTTTTAATTTTTTGTCATAAATCTTAATTTATATTTCTATAATAATTTTTATTTGCATTTTGATTTTTTCACTTTTTGTTGAAATTTTGTGTATAAAATTTTAATTCATGAAAGTCTTTATTTTTATAGATATCGAGTTAAACTCTTATTTATTGTGCACTTTACTAAATATCAAAATATTTTATATTTTTTCTGTACCTTTCCTTTTTTTGATCTATAAATTACGGAAATTTCCATTTAATTATTCAATTAAATATATTCTATGTGCCCCTTTTAATTGCCAAATCCGGAATTATAGTTTATACATTTTTAAATATAATTTTTTGATTAATAAATAATTTCAGCTTGAATATTAAAATCAAATTTTTTGTGATATCCGATAATAATTATGTTAATATTAAATTTCTTGCAATCTCTGGTTCATCACGTATGTGTATGCGACAGATCTTTTCTATTAATTCACTTTCCATTATGCAATTTAATAATAATTATAATTTTGATTTCGTTATGAATTTTAGGATTATCAGAATATTTAATGTGTTTAATAAATTTTAGCTAATTAATTTTAAATTGATTTTATTATTAATTCCCTAGTTGGAATTAAGCAGAAAAAAATATTATTATTATTGCACGATTATTATTAATTTGGTTTCATTTTGGTTTTGTAAATATTTATCAAATTTTTTTACATTTAGATTTATTCATCTATCATCTCATCAATATTTTTGTCATTTTTGAAGTTTCGTTTTATTTTTAATAAAAAGTTAATTAATATTTATGCTGTATTTTGATTTAAATTATTATTTTCTCTATAATTTTTAATTTTAAATATTTCTTGTTGTGCTTTGTTTATTGCATAAGTGTAAATGTATGCATTTTCATCAATTAAGTCTTTATAATAATATTCAATATATATTAATTTTGGTTGATATTTTTCGTTATACATTATTTTTTCACATTTTTATGCCTCTTCTGTGGCTATTTCCTTGTGAATTTTATGAAATAATTTCCTAACATAGATTTTTGTAAAAAATAATTTATCAATAATCGTTGCTTTTTCTCTTTGCTTTTTTAATATTTAATAAGTTTAATTATACTCTTGATCATTTCATACAGTTAGAAATTTGGCGAAAACATTTCATTTGAACTTCATTTTATTTCTAAATTTTTATTGTTTATGAATATTTTATAGAATTATAGTTGCACTTTACCATTGATTTACAGATGGATGTATTATTTTTGTATTTATTAATTTTACTTTTCTTAATATTCCTAGCCAGGGCTAGAGCAACATAACAATCATGTTGATGATGTGCCTGCCATATATTTCTTTTTTTGTGCTAAACTTAATGCCTATTATTTTTTTTCCTTGCAAAATTAATGATGAAGCAATTTTGAAAATATTCTTCTTCAAATATAATTGATATGTGACGGGTTTTGTAATTTTTCTCATTTTGTACTTATTCGGGTTCCATGCTATTTATTTCAAATAGAATATTTAATAAATTTTTCATGTTTATTTTATATTATTATTTTTGAAGTAAAAATAAAGTGCTTTTCTTTTGGGTTTATATTTACATCTTTCTTCTTTCGTCATTTTTATATTAAGAAATTGATTTATTTTATTTTTAGATTTAAAATGATGTTTAATCATTTTATTTTGTTTTGTTTTTTATAATAATTTCTATCTAATTATAGCACAAAAAATATCTTTTTTAAATTTGCTTAAAAGTTATGTTATGTGCAAATTCATTACTTTACTTTTGTAAATCAATAAATATTTTCTTTATTTCTCTTTTTTTTCAAATTTATTTGTATAATATGACCTTTTGCTTCCAATTTAAAACAGAGGCAAGCAACACATCACATCTCTTTCAAATATTTTAACTACAATAGACATTAAATATATTTATTGCCGACAATATTTACTTAACTAATTTATGATATTTTGTGTGGCTTTATTTTTTTAAATTATAGCAAATCCTTCCGTAAAATTTTTGTAATTTTCTGCTCTTTTGCTCATTGTTCGGCGATTATTTTTAATAAAAATATCCATTATAATTGAAAAATATTGCAATTCCATTTTTTCCATGGTAAAAATAATAGTTAAATTTTATTTGAGCAATAAAAAAAACTGCTTGGCACTTTTTTATAATATTATCTTTCAATTTTTTCTGTTAAACCTTTTTATACATTTTTAAATCACGATATTTCAAATTTTTTGCCTTTAATGCCTTTTTTTAATTTTTTGGTGCATATTATAGTGCCTTTTAAGTGTTACATAGAATAGATTTATTTCGGTATACCAATTTTATTTTGTACCAGATATTTCATTTAACATAAGAAACATAAAATAAATTGGAATAATATTCCTAAAAAAAATTTCTTTGAAAATCATCTAAACGAAGTGGCAGAGCGAAATTTTTTTGAAATCCAATAATTTAACAATGAATTCATTTGTCAAAAGAGCTGAGAGGATGTGAAGCAGCATTAGACGTGCTGAGACGAACCTAAAAAAGTATCAGTGGGGCGAACCTAAAAAAGTATCAGTGGGGCGAACCTAAAAATTATCAGTGGGGCGAACCTAAAAAAAGTATCAGTGGGGCGAACCTAAAAAGTATCAGTGGGGCGAACCTAAAAAGTATCAGTGGGGCGAACCTAAAAATTATCAGTGGGGCGAACCTAAAAAAAGTATCAGTGGGGCGAACCTAAAAAGTATCAGTGGGGCGAACCTAAAAAAAGTATCAGTGGGGCGAACCTAAAAAAGTATCAGTGGGGCGAACCTAAAAAAGTATCAGTGGGGCGAACCTAAAAATTATCAGTGGGGCGAACCTAAAAAAAGTATCAGTGGGGCGAACCTAAAAAAGTATCAGTGGGGCGAACCTAAAAATTATCAGTGGGGCGAACCTAAAAAAAGTATCAGTGGGGCGAACCTAAAAAGTATCAGTGGGGCGAACCTAAAAAAAGTATCAGTGGGGCGAACCTAAAAATTATCAGTGGGGCGAACCTAAAAAAAGTATCAGTGGGGCGAACCTAAAAAGTATCAGTGGGGCGAACCTAAAAAAGTATCAGTGTGGCGAACCTAAAAAAGTATCAGTGGGGCGAACCTAAAAAAAGTATCAGTGGGGCGAACCTAAAAAGTATCAGTGGGGCGAACCTAAAAAAAGTATCAGTGGGGCGAACCTAAAAAAGTATCAGTGGGGCGAACCTAAAAATTATCAGTGGGGCGAACCTAAAAAAGTATCAGTGGGGCGAACCTAAAAAGTATCAGTGGGGCGAACCTAAAAAAAGTATCAGTGGGGCGAACCTAAAAAAGTATCAGTGGGGCGAACCTAAAAAAGTATCAGTGGGGCGAACCTAAAAAAGTATCAGTGGGGCGAACCTAAAAATTATCAGTGGGGCGAACCTAAAAAAAGTATCAGTGGGGCGAACCTAAAAATTATCAGTGTGGGCGAACCTAAAAAAATTGTCAGTTGTAATAAAAAAAAAACGGTGTTAATGTATATAATTATACGATTAAATTTAAAAATAAATAAAAATGAGTGCTATAAAAATGTGTCATTTTATTTTAATTTTTTGCAAAAATATCCTTTGTCTTCAAGTCTTTTATGAATCATCAAGTTAACATTTTGTTTTGTAAAATTCAGTATCGACGTAAAAGCCGCTTGTTAGGCCTTAAGCAAGCCGTATAAACCATTCTTTATTAAGAAAAAAAAATTTAAATTTTATTTAAAAAATTTACTCTTGAATTTAAAGCAAAAATTCTGAATCATTTTAAAATTTATGCAGTCAAAATAACAATGTTGAGTAAATTTTGAGATGTGATATTATGAATTGTAATTTGTTGATCATTTTTCATTATGAATATTATAGTCATTTGATCACTTTTAGTTATAATATTTAAAGTTAATTATTTTTATTACAACTGATACTTTTTTAAGTTCGTCTACACTGATACTTTTTTAGGTTCGACCTAGCACCGAATTAGATGATTTCCTCCTTAATAATGGAATCAATTATTTTGAATTCTGAACACATTGGCTGTATTATATTTTTAGATGTTTTATTATTTCAAATTGTCTTATCATTCGCAACATCCATAACTGCTTTATCGTTATTTATGGTCTTTATATTTTTTTTGTAGTGTAAGAAATTTCCGTTTTTGCGAAATTATTGTTCCAAATTAAAAATTTTTAAATGTTTTAAATTTTAAAATTTTTAACACTTTATTCCTAATAATGAATTCACAAATAATAGAATAGTATCATAATCATACTTTACTTTTATTTTTGAATTTTGAGCAAATTGTATTTATTATTTTAGTTTTTAATTCAAAAATAATTACTGATAGCAATTTTTTCTATGGTCCAATGCAGCGTTCATTCTGTAATAAGTCCAAAGCTGTGTTAATTATATAATCATGCAGGCTTAATCATAAATTGCATATTCTTATACAAATTATATTAATGAATGATTTAGAAACCGACATATATAAAGATATAAATATATTATCATTTAATGTATTGTTTTGTTTAGAACTAGATATACGTTTATAAATAAATTTCACGCACTATTTGTATTTAATATTCATATTTTATTCTATTTTATTATTTATTGTCTGCAAGCGATAATAAATTTAAATTTATTTTCTATTTTTTTCAAATTATTTTCTAGTATAATTGTAGTTCAATTGGCTGTGCAAACGAAACAGATAAAAGAAATAAATGAATTTATTTTTGGGTTTTTATTTTTACGAAAATTTAATTGAATAGTTTTAGCTTTTTGAAATATTAAAGTTTATGAAAAGAAGAATAGCCGTTATTTAGTATATGTGCATTTTTATTGAATTTTAAATTGTGAATAATTATCACTAGTTTATAAAGTGTTCCGGCTGCTAATTTTAAAAGAATGTAATATATTCATTTTTTCTTTTATTTTTAATTAAATGTAACATTAATTATCATTTGTTTAATAGGTTTGATAAAATGTGTTGCTATTCTTTTTTATTTTTTAAAGATTTTTTAAATTTATTATTTTTGGATTTAATATTTTATTTTGATTTAAATATATAAATATATTTTTATTTTATTTTCAAACACTATGGTCTCGCTAAATTATTGATTCTTTTCAGGCAAATTCTTCGTCCTTTCATTATTCTTGTTTTTTTGTTTTAATATTTTACTTCTTCAAGAATGCATTCTTTCATAGCCAAATAACCCTAATATATCTTGTGTAAATAGATCAGTTTTTACAATTGTTTTTTTATGTTTTCTACAACATGACTGGCAAAAATTTTTTTTTGTATTTTAACATAATTCATAAAAACAAATTTAAATTTTTAATTTCAATTGGTTAGAAGGTTTTTCAGTTGGACTAATTGTGTTTTTTAATTGATTTGTTGTGTTTTTATTTTTGTTTCAAATATATTTTTTGACAAAAATTCATATTTATTTTTAGTTATTTTTTTCAATATATAATTTTATTTATATTTTCCATTTTTTTCAAACTAATAGGACACAATTCCCTTTGTACTATACAATCCACTCCTTGGATGTGTTGAAGTTAAGAAAGATATTTGAACAGATTTTATGGTTTATATTTTATTTCTTCTACATCTACAATAAGCTCCTTTTGATTTTAAGTTTATTTTCTCTTTTTCATATAGCATTTTCGTAGTTAATAATATGTATTGGAATGTTTTTCGATTTTTAAGTTTTTATATTGGAATAAATGTCTAATGTTTGAATATCATTATTTTTTAGTAAAACTATTATATTTAAAGTTTTAAGATAATTTAAATAAGCAGCAATTCATTGTTTTTCAGTTTTAAGTGTATCCACGTTGTGATTTATTAAGGAGGCTAATTAGTTAAATTATATTTAAATTTGTGAGTTGAGCAAAAAAAATCATTTGGTGATGGTATTGCCTTATCACATTTGTTAAACTAATCATTATGTATAAATATTATATCTTTCATATTTTTATCATTTATTTTGCATTTTCAATATTATACATTGAAATGTTTGTTGTGTTATTTCGATAGAGTTGGATATAATTTTTTTTTTGTCAGCGTTTTTTGCCTCGTTGTACCCACATTGCTTATTCGTTCCGTGACTTGCTCAGCAGCTTCTCTACATGCATGAATTTTACGAGGATTATATTTAGTTGATGGGGAATTAAATAAAAAATTTTCAATATTGAGGGGTGCTTTGAGGTCAACAAATGCAAAGCTTTTTAACCCTATTTTATTTTTTATATTGTTTAACTTTATTAATTTTTATTTATTTATAAGCTTTTAATGAAAAAAATGCAATTTATAACATTAATTATTATTAGGGATTTCTAAGCCTATTAGGTCATTTTTATGGCATTTTCCAATTCAACACCACGTTATGTTTAAAGTCAAACATTAATTACTCTTTTTTATAACAGAAGTTTTAAGTCAAGGGTAATCAAAGATTGGGGAATTTATCAGCAAATTAAAGGAGAATGCATACTAACATAAAGAATAATTCAATATAAAAAAAAAACATAAAACATTACATTGGATCTAATCTGAATGAATGAACATAAAAATAAAAATGACAACAACAAAATATTTAAATGATGAAATAACGCGAAAACATTCGCCATTAAAAATAATAAAATAAAAGGATAAATCACTATTTACCCTACGAATTTATATAATGGAATTAGATATGATTATATTAGTATGATTTCCATAACTATCGATAACATATTTTTCAATTAATTATTTATCTGAAATAGATATTTTTTTCATATGTTTTAAGATTTTTTCCTTCAAAGCCTTTTAATCAAAAAAATGCAAATTAAGCGAATTGAAAATTTATTAATTTGAGTTTTAATATACATTCCTATTAATGATTTAATTTTCATTTATTTTAAAATTAATCAATGTTTCAATATTATTTATTTTCTTTTTTATTGATTTTTTAAATTTTTCTCATTTCTTGAATTCACAATCAGATGCCTGTCACCATGTTGAGAAGTTGTATACATTATAAATTTTCTTGCGAAATCATGTGTGGGAGTGAAAAAGGTTCTCCTGTTTAATGTTCGGCAACATGCTTAAAATTAAAAAATATGATTACATTTTGATAAATAAATATTTTTTATTAGAATTTTCTATTTTTTTCATTTTTTCCAAATTAAAAATCATTTTTATTTAGTAAACATATTTATTTGATTTTTATCGGTGAGCCTTTATAAAAAACCCATAAAATGGAAATTTTCAAAAAAAAACTGCCCATAATTTTTGTCTAAGTCAATAAATTAAAATTCTTGATATCATTCGATAGCCTTAAGAGTTGTTTATTATCTCACCTAAATTTCAAAAAATTTGGCCAAGATTTAACAAAGTTATGGCCAAAAATACACATGTGGCCAGGTTTTCAAATATTTTTGGCCATAACTTTTTTGAAACCTAACGAAATTTTTGTTGATATTTTGCAAGCCTGCAAATATTCAAAAATTACGTTAGATTTCAAAAAAGTTATGGCAAAAAATGTTCAAGAAACTGGCCTCTTGTGTACTTTTTTGGGTCAAATATGCAAAATTCGAAAAATTTGAATTTTCGATTTTATTTGAGTTTTTCTAACAAATTCAATTCATCTTAATCTCATTTATAGGAAAAAACTAAAAATTAATTTAATCTAAGATTAATTTATCTTGATTTAAATAAATCCTATCTAATCATTTTAGAAAAGCATAAATGAATTTGGCATTATCTTGAAATGGAATAATGAAAACAAATATTTTGCAAAAGTATTAATTTATTTGAATATTATTTCAAGCAAAATGAGAGACCTTTGTCACAAAGTTCAGCCCAAATTATCATTAAGTCAACACGATTATTTTGTGAAATAGGTTGTGAATTTGCATATGGTTTGAAATCCCGGTCAATTAACCTCAAATTTTTTTTAAATGAAAATGCAACAAATTCAATCCGACAGATACGCAGGAAAAAATAGGTGCAAAATTTAATGGTTATATATAAAATATAGAAAAATTAAGATCAATTAACAGCTCAATACTTGACTAAATGTCATAAAAATTAACATTGAAATATTTTACTTAAACAAAAATGTTGTTTATTAAATGTAGATAGAATTGAAATATAATCATTCGTAAACACAAATTATTTCTTCATGTAATTTCTTAAATTTTAATGTCGTTTTACTTTAAAAAATTATTTCAAAAAACTTTTATAATTTTTGACTTATTCATAAATTTTTAAAAATATTTTCTTATCATACGTTTTAATATTAAATCTCTTTTTTAAAATTGATGTCTCGGTGGATGAAGAATAAAAGAATAATAAAATGTGGAGCTGAGTACAGTAATTGGCATACATTTGAATATTGAGTGATAAACACAACAGTTAGTCAAAAAACCATCAATGCACCGACTCGAAGGCTCCCATCCAGTAACCTTAACACATGCTCTCAAAAAGTAATTAATAAAATAATAAATTAAAAGCAAAAAGGCTCAAGAAAAGGTAATTTGCTAAAATATCATGCTTCTGAAATGTATTTATTGGTAAAATTATTAAAATTAATAAAGAAAAATCTAGATTGTTAAACTTCATTTAAATTATTTTATTGTGCAAAGCTCAATTATTATTAATAAAAAAAAATCAACATTGAAGAAAATAAGTTTACAAAATTTCAAAGTCGAAAACGATGCAAAGGAAAAAAGAACCGGCGTGAAAGGCATAGCATTCATTAATGGACGCAAAATTTGTTTATTTCATTTCATCAATTGATATTTTTTAATTTTTACCTGCATTCTGCTCTTAATTTGATTTTATTGATCATTTTCAAACTGGATCTTTTATTTACTTAAAATTCAAATAAACTCGATAAATCGTAATAAAGGCAGAGATTTCATTAAGTAACATCCTAATTTTGAGCAACATACTCATATTTGGTTTTTTCTTTTATCAATACTTATATTCATAAAAAATAGACAAAACAAATAAAAATAGTAAGTAAAATAATGTTTTTAAGAAAAATTCTCGTTTCTCAGTTGAAAAAAATCGTAAAAAATAAACACAAAAATATTTACTTTTAATATTTGTAACTATAAAAATGAGCTAAATATATAAAAAATACGCAAAATTAAAAAAATGTTTAAAATAAATAATCTATACTTCATAAGCAATGACGGAATTTAATAAGGAGTAAATGTTAATGAATAGCAAATTTCCCAAATAAACTCTCTATAAAAAGTTAAAATTTTAAAATTAAATACCAACAATAATTCAAATTATTTCACGGAATCCCATTAAACAAAATTATTATTTTCGATTTAACAGTTAAAATTGAGATATGTCTTAAATTATTATTTTGAATGAATATAAACCCTTTCAACATTATTTTATTTTTAGCTTTTAGGTATTTAATTGATTTTAAAAAATTGTTTAAAAATATAAATATTTTATTTATTTAGTTTATTCAATATAATTCCAGATAGTAGATAAGTATTATCATTTTTGATCGTATACATCATGATTAACACTTGAAAATTTATATTATTTCTTAAAAATTCAGTCTCTATCAGCATCATAAAGTTTTTAGTATTTAATTTTTCTAGGTCTTTTCTTTGTTCATATTTTGTATTTTATTGTATGATTAAAATTTTGAATAATTAGGATATGATTTAATGCTTTAAAAATATCGTGACGAGGAATTGTATCGATTTTAACTTTTTCTTGCTTAGGGTCGCCTGAATACAATAATTTAATAGATATTCACTTTAAAATTTTTCATTAGTAAGTTTTAATGTTTATTGAAATAGTGAAAAACTTATTAATTCAACGCCTTTATATTTGATGAATGGAGTAAATAATTCTCCTTATCTCAGCGCTGAATAAAAACAAATTGATCAAATAATTCTGATTCTTAAAAGGAAAAAATTGATTCATAAATATACAAATTTATTAAAGATTTTGATGAATAATTATGAATATTTATAAAGATTATTTGTTCATTAAATAATTTATGAATTCAGAAATTATTCTTAAAAAGTAATAAATAAAAAATAAATAAAATCGTATTTTTTAATTCTTTTAAAAAATGATTGATAAAATACAAAAAAATGAGAATTAATAAAATAATAGTATCAATTTAAAAACCGTACAACAGATTCCAATGCATTATAAAAAAAATTTTATTTTGGAAATATTTGTTTTTGAAAAATCACATAGAGAATGCGCAGCGATTCGGTTACGTCATCTGGGTAATTGCGATGATTTCTATGAATCAAATATTAATATTATATAAATTAATGAATTTAAATATGTTTAATCGTTGAATCTAATAAGCAATAAAAATGACATTTGCCAAAAATTAAGTTTTTATTTAGAATCAAGCATATCAGAATTAGTAAATTTTGATGATGAAATATTTATTTGAAGAAGCCCCAATGATGAAATTATAATATGGTCAAATGATTCAATAATTAAACATATGAAAAAATAACCAAGTTGAAAAATCACTCTAGCTTATAAAGGTAGCTAATGAAATTATTATGCGTATTATTAAAGGAAAATAAAAGTACGCTTGAAAATTATTTTCGGGTTTAATTTTAATCTAATTATAACAATCTAAATATACAGTAACTAACTGTTAAAATAGTTATCGATAAAATAATTTTTCTCTTATTGAAGAAAGTTATAATTACTTTTATTTTGAATAAATATTAAGTAAAGTTCTACATGACCGGAAATTTCTCGACAAGGCGGCCCAATTCTTCTTGCGCCGGAAATTTACGAGAGTGCATCAAAAAAATTAAGTTAAGTAATGACTTATCGTTATAAATAATGAAAATATGAAATAAATTTAAACAAAAATTCAGAAACAAATATAAATAATTTATCATTGTTTAACTTTGAAAAAACCCATACCAAGACATATTTATCAATTAAAATATAATTATATTTTAATCTTAAGGGCAAGTTTCCAAAAGTTAGCCAAATGTATTTAGCCTCTAAATTTTATATAAGGAAAAAATTGGCAAATGTAAATCCTGGAATGCCAATGATGGAAAAATAAAAAGCATGAATATAATTAAAATGCTGTTTTCCTCAAATTTTGTTATTGTTTGTTTGAATGAGAAAAAATTAATAGAAAATAATGGTCATAAATCAATGAAGTTAATTTTAATAATAATGTTTTTTTTATTTAGCAAGAAATAATTTATGTTCACAAGGTCTAATTACTTAAGATGGAGATGAGCGAGAAAATAAAGAAATAAAATATTTACTGAAAAATAATAAATAACGCGATATTAAATTAACAATTCATAATATCTCTATTAATATCTAATGAATAAATCAATTAATTATATAATTCAATGCACGCCCCATTCATATTATTTTCTAAAAAATTTTGACTTATCTAAATTTTCAAATAATTTAAATATTTCAAATCTTTTCAAAAAACCTAATAATTTAATATAAAATATATACCAAAAGAAAAATCATTTGAAGAATAAAAATAATTTATAATAAATGAATTTATTTTCTATAATTTATCTGTTTTAAAGCTTAACTTTAACAAATAAATTTTAATGCATCTCTTTTTTACAAAAAATTTTGCGCAATATCATTAAGGACCTTCATGCGGCGGCTGAATAAGCATTATCGTACAAATATTTTATGACTGATTAACGCAAGATAAGATGAGTTTTGAAAAAACAGCATATTTTTTTTTTTTTATTATTATAAAAATTATAAATTTTATATTGGTTAACTAATTCTGATCGCACAATTATTATTAAAAAAGAATAAATTTATAGAAATTTAAGTGAATTATAATATTTAATTTATCAATTTTATAATCAGAAATCGTCCTAAATATTAAGTATTTTTTATTTACAATGAATAATATGCAAATGAATAAACAACTATAATATTTACATATATATTTCAACATAATATGTTAAAGTTTCTATATTAAATTATTTATTTTAATTATAATACCTATTAAAACACTTAAAAACACTTAAAAATACGGTAAATTAAATCTGTTAAAATATATTTTCTTAATTTTTCAATTTGTGTTCTTCAATTTATGAAATGTGACAAAAGATATCTGAAGGAGTTTGAAAAATAAAAACGATAAAGGTAATCATAAAAAGAATTCATAAGAAAAATAATTTCAATTGAAATAAATCTAAAATAAAAATGATCAAATTTTGCAATATAGATTTTGCCCAAAATAACTTTATTTGAGCGATTAGAACTAATGATATTTTATAATTCTTGATAAAAAAATGCTATTAATTTATTTGAATAATTTAATTTTGGTTTGATTTAATTGAATTTGAATCATTTGATAAACGTGAAAAATTAAGCCTTCCCACAGGTGATTAAAAGTGAATAGAATTGAAATTTAATAGATTTAGATTTAAAAAAATGATTGATTTTACATATTTCGGACATTTTTTTTATAAACTATTCACAACTAAATTAGTTTTTATTTTTAAATTATTGAACCTTAAATTTGTTTATTGAGTTATTGCGCTTCTGCAATTTTATATCTATGTACATAGGATTTTTTATTTTATTGCAAGTGTATTAAGTATTATTTAGATTTACTTTTTTCAAGTGCACAAATTTTCTTGTTCCTTACCATAATAAAATAAAAACGATGCGCGTAAAGTTTTTGTAACAAATTTAAATTAATAAATTAATTGTTCTGTATACGATTTTGTTTTAAATATTATTTTTTCCTTAAATTTTAAATTTCCGCTCATCACATTTTGCTTAATTTTTCTCTGGCATAATTCCACGTTACTTAAAGAATCTGGATTAACGTTTAAATAATTTGTTGGCACGACGTTGCGAAAGTTTTATTTAATTATATTCACCATAACATTATCTATTTTCCGAATATTAATTACAATTATTAAATAATAATTCTCAAATTTTTTAAATCTTTTAAACATGCCAATTTAAATTAATTAATGCAATTGTAATATTTTTTATTGTTTTTGTTATATTGTTGGGAATGGTATTGAAAATTTTATTAGTATTTTACTATTTTATCCTTACTTGCATAATTTATTCTTTTATATGTTCCGATAAATATTCATTTGTGCGAGTTGTTTATTTATATATTAAATGATTTACCTGAATATAAATTAAATTGCTAATAATATTATTTACCTGAATATAAATTAAATTGCTAATAATATTAATAGATGAATTAATGATTTTTAATTTCTTCAAATTATATATCTTCTTTATTCTCCTTCTGCATTCTTATTCCTTTCATGACAGCGGCAGCGCCTTTTATGCTATTTTTAATTTTAACGATTTAATTAACTTTCATACTTTAATCATAAATAGGTTCTTTAGTAGCTAATTTTTGAAATCATAAATATTTAAATAATATTTTTTTGTCCTCTTAGCAACAATTTATTTAAAACAAATATTTATATGTAAAAAACAAATATTTTACTGCTTTATATATTTTAAATTAAAAAATGTTGTATTAAGGATTTATTATTGAAGCGCAGTTATAATCTATGTTTTTCGAGGTAAAATTTTTATTTACGCTTTTACCATGCATTTATGCCATATTCGAAATAAATTTGCGATTAAAAGTGATTTATTTGAAACGACGAGTTTTGATTGTATGAAAAGATTTTGTAGCAAGTTTTGTCTTTTTTGTTTTAAAATTCTTTGCCTAATCGAATGTTGGTATTTTAAATAATTGTATCATTTTTCTTGCCAGAGAAGTCATTTTATTATTAAAATATAATAATGTTATTAAAATTATATTCAAAATGATCCGTTTTTATTGCTTTATACATAAATATGCACAATTCTTATTAAATTAGCATTTAATCAAAAAATTTTGCTTTTATTATTTGCTTTGGTATTCAAAGAAGAATTGTTTTTGCCTAAAATTAAATTTTGTTTGATTTAAATAATAATAAATGGTATATTTTAATTTTTTTTAATATACTTTATAAGCTTTGTTGATTTGCTACATCTGATTTTCTTGATGAGCTGGGCATCTCCCGACAAATTTGTTTAGCTTTAGTAAATTTTGAACTAATTTTTTCATATAACTATTATTTATAACATATAGTTGAGTTATAAATTTTTGTATTTATCTTAACATACATATTTGCTTGTATTAAATTTTGTGATGATTTATTTCACCTGATTGCATTAATTCTTTTATTTTAATACAGTTTTATTTATTTCCTTAAGTTTCTTAATTTTTGGGGATTAATGTTCAAATAATTATTTTTTAATTCTAATAAGCTGACTTAATTAATCAATATTTGATATTTTCTTCTATTATTTTATTAAATTTTCTAAAAAATTTATTTGTATGTGGAAAATTAGTTTAATATATAATATGAGAAATTGTATTATTTCATTGCAATATGTATTTACTTAAAAGGAGAAACAAAACTATATTTAAAAACTTATCTCTATATTTTGAAATTGAATGATTTATAAAGTATTATGAATTAAGGAAAACATAAATTATTTTTAAAATTAATAATATTAAACAATTCTGTACTTATCACATTAAATTGTTAATAATATTTATTTAATGCAATCATAGTCAGACATGACAAGCGGCACGTTGGTGCGACTTGGTCGCTGGTCAGGATTGGCATCTCTTGATAACGATGTCAATGTCAACATTTAATTTAAAGAAATAATCAATAACGTCTGCTTTATTTATTTAATTTTAATTAACCTACCAATTAATTGAAAAGTTATTTAAAATTTTTTGATACCATTTTCACATTTTAATTAATAAAATCAACCAACCAATATATTTTTTAAGAATTTTTATTAATATTTTTACTTTCAAGTAATATACTTTTTTAGGTCACATTTTTTTCTTTTATATTTAAGTAAGCAATTCCTAAATATTTATTCCAACGCTTTCTAACTTTTTTTACAAGCATTTTTATACATATTTCAAAAGCAAATTTAATTTATTTAAATTAGATGAAAATTATCATTTGGACGTTAAGGTACCAGAATTTAAACCTGAATGAAAATAATTATTCGAATGAGTTTTATTTAAGATGTGTATCAATTTTTGTAATTTGGCATTTTTTGATAAATTTCAATAATATTTATATTTTAATTTCTTGAAAACTATTATAATGTTTTATTTGATAGAATATTTTTAAATCATAGTTATTTGTTATAAAAGAGTTATTTGATTATATTTACATGTAAGTACTGGATCCTGTAGTCTGTATCACTTGTGGCGCTAAATTCAAATTTGGATTTTCACTTCACAACTCGGTTAAATTTTGGGCGGTTGGGGAGGTAAACAACGCGCGCCGTGGGTAAGTGTGATTTGCCGGCAGTTCAAGTGTTATTTAATACCTTAAAATCTTATTATTAT
This sequence comes from Heterodera schachtii, assembly GCA_023374025.1. Taxonomy (NCBI): domain Eukaryota; kingdom Metazoa; phylum Nematoda; class Chromadorea; order Rhabditida; family Heteroderidae; genus Heterodera; species Heterodera schachtii. The sequence goes on from SIJG01000039.1 coordinate 821,227, forward strand.
TATTCTTATTAGAAATATTTGTCTTTTTAATAAATATAATTATTTTTAATTAAGATTTTAACCAAAAACCATTTCATCATTAGAATAAATTATTTTTGCATTTTACATAATTTATGGATGACTAATTATTTTATATTTAAATCTAATTCTTAGTTCTGTATATTTTATTAATTAAATGCAACCTTTATTGTAAATTAAGTATTTTGTAGTACCAAAATTCAAAATTTATTTTTGTTTTCTTTATATCATTTTTTAAATTTTTACGTTAACTTTAGAATTCAAAACACTCAATAGATTTGTGAGAACTTAAATCTTCACAATCTTATTGTTTATTTTAATTTTAGAATTTTTAATTTCATATTAAAAGAGAAATATGAATTTTTTGAATTTTTATTTTAATTATAAAATTTTTTCCATGCGTTATGTGAAGAATTTTCCTCCATGTATTAGTTAGGGAATTTTATTTAAATTCTTAGGTTAAATTTTAATTAATAAAATTTTGTTAATTGCATTTTTAAGATTTATATTTTTATTATTTTTAAAATATTGAAATAAGCAGGGTTAAATGAAATAAATGATTGTTTACTTAATCAGTTGATTCGAATTAGTTTGATTGTTATAAGTTAAAAAGGTTATAAAAAATATTAACTTTTCCGTTAAAGAAATTTATTTATTTATTTTTTATTGAACATATAATTTAAAACCATAAAATGAACAGTTGAGTTGGTAAATCTAATTATATTTTTAAAGCAAATTTTCATTTTTATGTTTTCATTTATTTTTTAAATTTATTATCAATTGATTCTGTAGATTTTTTGGTCGGTAATTTTAGCATTAAGTATTTGTTTCCATAATTGTAATACATTTATATTTTGCCTTATTTCATAAAATTAAGGTAAATATTTTCAATATATAGAAGTTACAGAAAGTTTCTTACAATCTTGAAAATAAATTATTATTATATTCATACAGAAGTTATTAAATAAAATTTGTTTTTCAAGTGTTTCATTTTAATTGTGTTATTTATTTATATGGAACCAATGGAAAACCCTTCATACTGCAAATTTAATTGTTTAGTTTTAAATTCATCATTTTTTCGTAAAATGAATAATTTATTTATCTTTTATTGGCTAGTAGTAATACCATTGTTAAATGTTAAAACATTATTATCATTTAAGAATTAATTTATTTTTTGAAAGAATTAATAAAGCATTTTAATTCTTATTTAACATGAAAATTGTATCAGCAAATTTCTTTCAGAATTTGCAGTCATTGATAGATTTTAAATTTCATGTAGTTTTATTGAACATGCTTGGTCAATTTTATCGTTTATTGACTGCATGCATATATACCATACACGATTCAACCTCCTATTTCTCAATTATTGGATTATTTTTAGATCACATAGAGTTAATTTTTTCAATGTTAAAAGTAAATTAATTGGATTCAAATATTTCTTTTTCGCTTTTGTATCATTTTTAAAAATTATGATAACATAATAAAAATGTCAGATCCAGAATCTTTTATGGTATCAAGCTTTTTCAAGTGTTTTAGGATAAATGTTTTTTCGAGTTTTACATTGTAAAATCCAGCGCATTCAACATATAAACATGAGGTGACTCGGTGGCCCACGAGTCATAACGGCGGACGGTTCGTCGTCCATTGGTTCGGTCCGACCATCGGACAGTCGCAGCTCGCTGAGCTGCGACATAAAAACAGCCTGAATGTTTCAGCACTGAATATTATATCATAAAGTTGTTTTATTTTCTAGAGGAACTGTTTACTTATTTTATGCACATTATGTCAAATAATGGTTTAATTTTCATATAGCATATAAAAATTTGTTTATTGTTTTTATTAAAATAATAATTACAAAAAATTTATTTTGGTTAAATATAATTTTCATTATAATATTTATATTTAAGACTTGCAAATATGAATTTAAAATTTATCAACTTTTGGTCATTTTTTCGATGAAAATTTTCCAGAGATAATATTACATTTGTCATCAGCATCAGACGTGTATTTACTTTTTGGGAACATTTGATATGAAAATCATGTCCTAATACTCTTTTTCAAACAATTCTTTTTCCACTTTTCGCAATTGTTAATACGTTAATTGAAATAACGAATAATTTTTTTCTTTGTTTTTTCTGGTAGTCATTATTATTTTAGTCAATAATAAATATTAATTTAAAGTTTATATTAATCGTATTACGAATTAGCATAATTTAAAACTATTTCTAATTGAATTAAGAAATAAGAATATTTTTGACAAATTAAAACTGGATTGATATTGCCAAGTCCGCACTATTAAATTGGAAAAGCCATTCAGTTTCAAAAATATCTTAATTACAAATTACTTTTTTTATCTTATATATTTGAAGAAATTAAAAAGCAATTATTTATTTATTTTCTTTAAATACATAAGCAAATTATTTCGTTATTTTAAAGTCTGGAATAATTTCGCACGCTTTCTCTCTCTTTCTCTCCCTCGTTTTTTTTCACTCGCTCCCTCTCTTTGTCTCTCACTCTCTCTTTGTTCTTCTCTTTCTCTCTCTCTTTCTTTGTCCGTCTCCAACTCTTTGTCTCTCTCTCTCTCTCAGCCTCTCCTTGTCTCTCTCCTCTCCTTCTATTTTTCTATCTCTCTTTCTCTCTCTCTCTCTCTTTATCTGTCTGTTTTTAGCTTTCTTTCTTTATCTCTCTCTCTCTCTTTCTCACCCTCTCTTTGTCTCTCTCTTTCTTTCTCTTTGTCTCTCGCAAAAAATCATGAAAAAAGTCGCAAAAACTCAAAAAAATCCCAAAAAGTGTAAAAAAGTCAAAAAAAGGTTACAAAAATGCATGTTAGAAGATTCAAACGGAGTTTGAACACATTTTAAGTCATTTTAATGCCATTTAGAGTCAGCAAAAAAAAGTCATTTGACTTAAATTATTATTATCATTTAAATTTAGCGGAAAAATTTTCATTCAAATATGTAGTCGGCTGATCAATTCGGTTAGCCGACTTTTGCGCCGCGGACATTTGCGCCGCACCATTTGCGCCGCGACACTTGCGCCGCTCAGCAAAAAAGACAATTGCGCCGCGGACATTTGCGCCGTGCCATTTGCGCCGCGACACTTGCGCCGCCTAACAAAAACGACATTTGCGCCGCGAAATTTGCGCCGCTCATCAAAAATTTTATAAGATTAATCCAACAATTTTTCTAAATTAGAATCGATTGATATTCAATCAAAAATCGCGAAATAGAGGCGAAGAATTAAAACCTGTGCTTTTTTCAAAATTAAAATCGATGTAAATAACTTTTTAACAATTTTAATGACAAAAAATAAAACATAAATTTCATCTTTTTTGAATAAAAAGCAAAAAGCAAAATTGAATTAAAAGCCGCTGAAAAAAATAACTAAAACTCTAAAAATTCCCCCTCCCTACTCATCAATTCCAACTATTTTTTGAGCTGTGGGCGGTCAAGAATCCGTGAGTAGGACTAATTCAAACAGTGTCAGTCTGTTTTAGTTGTTATGTTTCTTCATTTTTCATATCTTTGATAAACCTAATCAATGTTAAGATTTTTAATGATTAAAATTTAAAAAATTTAATGTCTATCTTTAAGACAAGTAATTTTTTGAAATTTTTCAATTCATTATTTTTGTTGTTGGTTTTTAGTGTAAATCTTTAGTAAAAAATTGAAATGAAAATATTATTTTTGACTGCGCGGCGCAAATGTCCATTTTTGCTAGGCGGCGCAAATGTCGCGGCGCAAATATCCGCGGCGCAACTAATGGCGCGGCGCAAATGTCGCATCACCATCAATTCGTCCATAAATCTTTCTGAGTGAGACAGCAATTGAGCACGATTCCAAAAATTGCCAAGGACATAATATAAAATGCTTACAATAATAATAAAAAAGGATTGGAAAATGAGAAATATTTTTTCAGCCTTCATATTTTTTACCTATTTTATTTTTCAATGTTTATTTTCCTAATTATATTTTGGATTTTTTTAAATTTCTACCCCTACTGTTCTATAAGAAAAATATTTAAATTACAATATGAATATTATCCACAATAGTATAATATATAAAAGCTATATAATATATATATATATATAATTTAATATTTGTTATTATTTTATCTTTTATTATTTATTTCAATCTTTCACTGTATTTTATATTTATCAATCTTGAAGCATGCAATTTATGCTGAATGGTTTGTAATCCTATAAAAGCTAATTAGTGTCATTTCAGAATAAATAGCGCAGAGAATTCTTGTTGCAATAATGAATGTTTATAATTGGCTTTTTTAAAAAATTAATTTTTAAATTGATGTACTTTTCAAATGATATTGAATGTAATAAATACAAATCTATAAATAAGTTTTTTCATTATTATAATTTTTTAATAATTTTAGAAGATTTTAAATCCTATTTCTCGTTCTTTTTAAGTTCAATTAAATTTTATTTGGTTATTTAAATTATTATTTATTGACCAAAAAAAGGCTTTCCGTCGGACGACAGACAGTTTGAATTTAACAAATTTTATTAAATTTTACCTGATTTTATTATTTATTTTATAAATTATCTGATTAAAGTTCGATACAGTCAAATTAATTTTGTTGAATATTTCCTTTTTTCAATTATAATTTATTCTTTTCATTAATTTTAATGAAACTCTTTTATTACGTACACAAATTATTTTTGGACATTATTTATTAAATTATTTTTATTTTTCTATCTTTGTGTTTGCTATATAAAAAGATCATTAAAATTAATATTTTATATAATCGAGTTTTATTTTATTGCTGATTTCCGCAGACAATGATTTTAAAAACTTTAACAATAATAAAAGAGAGATGTCAATGATTAATTCTGCAATAAAAATAAATTTTTAATTTTTGAATATTAGCAGTTTACTGATTTTCTCTCTTAATGTATGAAGTATTTAGCCTCGTAGCCGCCTGAAACAAAATATTTAGTAAGTTTATAGTAAAAATTAATTAATAGGAAAAATATGATATACAACATGACATAGAAAAACAATAGAGGTCACTCAATTCGAGACTGTGCTGTGACATTTATGTTCGTGTTAAATATTTTTGCGCAATTTGCTTAAATTTACTATTAAAAAATATTAAATTTTTATTATATATTAATATTTAAGCTTACTATTTTTCATTTCACCTTTGTTCTTTTTAGTAATAATTTTTTAATTTACTCTCATTTGTCTTTCATGTGCTTAAGAATGTTTTTCAATGGATAATTAAAATTTTTAAAGCAGAATTTTTTTTAATTTTAAAAGACAAAAATATTTTCTTTAGCCAATATTATCAAATTAACAAAAGAAATTGATTTGAATTATTTTATAATTGTAAAAATTATTTCTTGGTATGTACTCTCACTTGTACCACGTGATTTGCTTCGTAACGAAATTAATCATTTTTAAATTTGAACGTTATTCCATTTGTAAACAAATTATTGTTTTACGTTAATATTACTTAGTCTACATTGCTAAATAGGTAAAAATTAATTTGCTTTTAATTTCTAAAATTTGTTCTGAAAATTTTAAATAAATATACAAATAAAATTAGTTTTGGCATAATTATTTTATTTTTCCTTAATTATTATTTAACTAAAATTTTCTTTATTCAATTTATAAATAAAAAGAAATTAAATTGGATTAAGTAAATTTTTCATACATTTTCTTCGAAAATAATTTGGATTTTTTTATTTTCATACTTATAATTTGGGCTGGTATTTTGCAAAAAGAAATATTTGGTTTGATTATAATTAAAAAAATAAGTTTATAATTAAAAATTACATACTTTTTGCGAAATCTAATTATTAAAGCCTGGACTTTTACGCACGAAAATATCTTAAATAGGCACCTTAAATAGACACGAAAATGAACCGGAGCGAAAAAAAGAAATAATTTTTGCTGTTTCAAAAAGTTGAAGTTAGAAGCCTTAAACCAAATTAAAAACTCGTTTTTGTGCGTATTAGGTCATAGCAACTTAACAAAAAAATGCATATGCCTCAAAATCCGGGCTTTAATAATTATCTTAGTTTAATTAAATTTAAAAGTAATATTTTTTATATAGTATTTTTATTAATATTTCTATTTGTCGCTTTACTTGTTTTTATTTTCGACTCTTTGAAGTAACCTAATTTCTTTTCAACCAATTTTTATTTAATTGATAGTTGTTCAGGAAAAATGATTAAGTAACATATCAATGATTAAATTCAAATATCAAATTAAGATACCGAAGTACTGATAAGAAATTTTTATAAAACCGTTTTTTTCTTTCTTTTGGGCCAATGATCGATTTTGTACATTAATTTTTAGTTAGTTTTATCTTAGCATAAATAATAAATCATTTGGTCATAATAAATGCTAATAAAATAAAGTTATTTTATTTTTAGTATTCTAATTTTAATAATTCTGTTTTAATTGAGATAAATAATTTCAAATTTTGTATAAATTTATTTTCGACTTAGTTATCCATGTTTCAAAATTATAAGTTTGTTACATCTCTTATTTGATTTGGGTCGATTTTCGCCAATTTTGTATTAGTAAAATGAATTAAAACATTTTATAATAATCAAGAATTTTATAATAATATAATTTCATTTTCGTGAAAATTGTTATACGTTTTAAGAAATATTTGTTTGAAATTTAATGTCTTCGTAAACGTATTTAATATTAAAGTACTGTCACTTTTTAGTTTCATTAAAAATAAGAACGGTAGGTTATCTTTATATATTGATATAAACACTTTTTTGCATCGATACCCGGTTATTCCGCTTATCGCAATAACTCGTGACCGGAAAATGCGTCAGTGATACTAATATTTTAAAATAAATTTCTGTAGCATTAAGTATTCTAGCATAAAAGTAAAATTCTAAATGAACATTATTCTGAATTCCATAAGCCGGATCCGAATTAGAACATAAGCCGCAAACTCAAATTTTGGAAATAAGCTTCATGGTTCAAAATCGATTTAAATATACGGAATAAACTGCAAGCCATCAACCATCAAAAGAGATAATTTACGCTTTTTTTGAACCAAAAGTGCTAAATTTCGAAAATTTGGATTTTCGTCTTTTTGTTTGAATTATGGTCCGTGGTTACTAATTAGCGGAAATGGATACCGAATTCATTATAGGTGACAACCCCGGCCAATTTTGAAGTTTTTGATCAGGAGCTTAATTTTATTTGTGTCTGCTTATCATTGTAATGTTATTGATGAAGGACCGAACAATTATTAAGTAAATAAATCAATCTTAAATTTCGGTAGAAATTATATTTATAATTTGTTTATAGAGGACAAATATAAACAAAAAATGGGTAGATAATTTTTCATATTTTTGACATTTAATTTGTAATTTGTTAAAATGAATTTTAAATAATTTTGAAAAGATTTATTATTTACTATTTTTGCTAAATTTACATCAATAAGGTTTTTGACGTTTAATATGATGTTATCGTTTATACCTTTTATTTGATTCTTTATTATAGAAGTAAGATGTCAGAAAGATTGAATTTATTTATAAACTGATTTATTTAGTTTTAACATGATAATTTTATTTAAAAATATGAAGAAGAAAAAATTTGTTATTTTATCTCTTGGTTAAATCGAAACGCAATAATCTCAAAATTTTGACTTTTTGCGTCATATCACGATTATTATTTTCTATTTTTAATAAGAAAATTTTTTTTAAGGTTTCTCACCTTTAATTTTTTTTGCTTATTGGATTTTTATTTGTCTTCAGCATTATTTCAGTTGTTAATATATAATTAATGATTTTTTTGCCTGACCTTTATCGAATATATAAATATTTTGGTTTGATATTTTATTTTTGACTCCTAAAAATAAAAGAAGGCAAATAAACATTTGTTTAGATGCTTGCAGAGAAGCACATTAATGTTGTGAAACCAAAAGGTTCAGAATTTGAAGTGATGTGAATATTTTTCCAAAATTATATTTAGAATTTTAAGAAAATATTGAATTATTTTTAATTATTCTTCATAATAAATTTTAAATATTTTTTATTTTGAATATTTTTTAGTAATGATTCCTGATTGATAACTTTATTCATATTTTTATCTAATTGTTTTCCGCAATAAGGAACAATATTTTTTCTACATATTTGTTTATACAGAGTTTCCATCTTCCATATACTTTATATTTTTTATAAAATTGATATCAATCTTATAAATTTTAAATTGTTAGATATATTTTATGTTTACTTTTCAATATTTCTCGCTTTATATTTTTGATAATTTTTAATTTCTATTTTCGACAAATTCATCAATAATGTAGAATGTAATTAACTGCACGGCCATAATTTTTTTGTTTTAATTTTTATGCTATTAAATGTTTTTAATTAATACTATCATTTTATAGATAAATATTATAAATAGATATGAGTGCATATATTTGCCAAATATTAATTAGAAATATTATTTCTTTGGAGTTAGCGACTCTTTGAAAATTTCATCATTATTAGTGACACTCCGATTTCGTCAGAGAACCATTAACATTTTCCATTTATAATCTCGTTCTGCTTCCACTCGGTTGTTGGCCGTTAAAGAATTGTTGTTTACATTATTTTTCAATTATGAATTTTAATTTATGCATTTAAATATTCATGTATTTCTCCTGTTAACATTAGAAAAACTTTTCTAAATATTTTTTCTAAATTTAGTAATAAATTATTGAATTTTCTTTATTTAATAAGGTTGTTAATAAATTTGATTTATTCTTTCTTTTCATAAATGTATTAAATAGAATAATTATTTTTGATTTTCAAGTTTTATCTTTAATCTCTGCAATTAATACATATAGAGTGATTAGGAAACGAAATGTAATAAAACAATAGTCTGAAAATTCAAAGTAATCACCTATTTTAAATGCAAAGGGGATGCCATATTAAAAATTCATTTATGTTTTATTTTATTGAAATTCTAATAGATGATAAATTGCATTGTTTATGAATATTATTACTTTAATATTAATGTAATTTAGATTCACAGCATTTTTTCATGGCTTCTTCGTTAATATACGTCTTTCATGTTGACACTGAAATTGTCAATTTAAGTAATTTATGCAATTTATATTATTTTCATATTTTATCTTAATTATTTAAATTTGATTTATTTGAAAAATTTAATTTGTTCTCTCATCTATAAGGATTCTCAAATCATTTTTTGAAAATTTAAATTAGTATAAATTTTATTTATAAAAATTTTTATCATTATTATCATTAAACAATTCTAAATTTAAATGTATCATAATTTTTGTGATTAAAGCTTCATTAGATAAATGCTGTATATGTTTGTATAATTTTGGGTTTGCATACTAAGATTGATACATTTATACTAAATATAATTTATTATTGTATTGAAAAATTTAAATGAAACATTCTTTTTGATAGATCATTAAAGTATTTTTGTTTGAATGTTTTGACAATTTTTGTTCAATAAAGTTTTTTAAATTTATTTCAACATCAATTTGCTCATATTTATATAAAAATTCTTTAAATTTTTATTTAATTTTCATTTTTCTTCGCAATTGTATACTGATTGAATAAAATTTCAAATGCGTAGTGTATGATTATTGACGAAAAATATCGCAATTGAATATATCGGATTATATTATTAATTATTTGTTAAACTTCTGCATGTGTTTCCTTATTTGATTAAAATAAAATTTTATTTTTTTTAAATGTATTATATCTATCTTTATAGTTTTGCTATTTTGTCTAGGTTTTCCTAATGTATAGTTACACAAGTTTATGGGTGCGGTCCGGGAACCATAGGGGGGAACATGTCGGTGGTCGGGTCGGGGAGGTAGCGAGCTCAATTGTAGCGGGTCGGGGACCCGTATACTTAATGTATAATATTTTTTATTAATTTATTAAATCCATAAAATTAATTCGGGGATGCCATTTTTAAGAAAGCGTCAGCACACAATAAAATGGATAGATTAAGACAAAATAACAAATTAAATAATTGATGAGATATATTCAAAAATGTATTTGTGTAAGCTTTCATCAATTAAAGAAAATTAATTCAATAATAAAATAATTAAAAATTCAATCTGATACGATAACGGATATTATACATATGAAAATAATTCTTATTTTTATTTTGTTTGAAATTATTTAGAAATTAAGTTGAAGAAATAATTAAAATAAACTTTTAAAATTGATAGATTTTTGCTATTTTGAGAGAATTTTTTAAATAAGTTTATGAATTTTGGCCTGGCGATGCCAGGCCAATTTTAAAAGTAAAAACAAGTAAATTAAAACAAATCAGTCAACCGGCATCGAACTCATGACAGAAAGTAATGTTAAGGTTAATTCACTAACCACTACACTACACTATAAATAAATATTCAATAGCAAATTTTCTTTATTTAATAAAAATTTGGTAAAATGGTTAAAAAATTCAAAATTTTGTCTAAATTTTTTGCTTTTTCTCCCACGAAAATGTCATTGTTATTTTAAAAACCCAATCTTTAGGGTGTACTTTTATTTCGCTTTTCAGCCAAAAAACGAAAGCGAAAAGGCGAAAGCGAAAAGCCCAAATTTTCATACTTATAATTTGGGCTGGTATTTTGCAAAAAGAAATATTTGGTTTGATGATAATTAAAAAATAAGTTTATAATTAAAAATTACATACTTTTTGCGAAATCTAATTATTAAAGCCTGGACTTTTACGCACGAAAATATCTTAAATAGGCACCTTAAATAGACACTGAAAATGAACCGGAGCGAAAAAAAGAAATAATTTTTGCTGTTTCAAAAAGTTGAAGTTAGAAGCCATAAACCAAATTAAAAACTCGTTTTTGTGCGTATTAGGTCATAGCAACCTAACAAAAAATGCATATGCCTCAAAATCCGGGCTTTAATAATTATCTTAGTTTAATTAAATTTAAAGTAATATTTTTTATATAGTATTTTTATTAATATTTCTATTTATCGCTTTACTTGTTTTTATTTTCGACTCTTTGAAGTAACCTATTTTTTCAACTAATTTTTATTTAATTGATAGTCGTTCAGGAAAAATGATTAAGTAACATATCAATGATTAAATTCAAATATCAAATTAAGATACCGAAGTGTCTATTTTCTATATGGACTTATTAATCAATAACAGAAAACCGTGCCATCTACCAATTTGTAGTGTTGAGTTGCAAATCATTGGCCTCAACTGATAAGAAATTTTTATAAAACCGTTTTTTTTCTTTCTTTTGGGCCAATGATCGATTTTGTACATTAATTTTTAGTTAGTTTTATCTTAGCATAAATAATAAATCATTTGGTCATAATAAATGCTAATAAAATAAAGTTATTTTATTTTTAGTATTCTAATTTTAATAATTCTGTTTTAATTGAGATAAATAATTTCAAATTTTGTATAAATTTATTTTCGACTTAGTTATCCATGTTTCAAAATTATAAGTTTGTTACATCTCTTATTGATTTGGGTCGATTTTCGCCAATTTTGTATTAGTAAAATGAATTAAAACATTTTATAATAATCAAGAATTTTATAATAATATAATTTCATTTTCGTGACAATTGTTATACGTTTTAAGAAATATTTGTTTGAAATTTAATGTCTTCGTAAACGTATTTAATATTAAAGTACTGTCACTTTTTAGTTTCATTAAAAATAAGAACGGTAGGTTATCTTTATATATTGATATAAACACTTTTTTGCATCGATACCCGATTATTCCGCTTATCGCAATAACTCGTGACCGGAAAATGCGTCAGTGATACTAATATTTAAAATAAATTTCTGTAGCATTAAGTATTCTAGCATAAAAGTAAAATTCTAAATGAACATTATTCTGAATTCCATAAGCCGGATCCGAATTAGAACATAAGCCGCAAACTCAAATTTTGGAAATAAGCTTCATGGTTCAAAATCGATTTAAATATACGGAATAAACTGCAAGCCATCAACCATCAAAAGAGATAATTTACGCTTTTTTTGAACCAAAAGTGCTAAATTTCGAAAATTTGGACTTTCTCTTTTTGTTTGAATTATGGTCCGTGGTTACTAATTAGCGGAAATGGATACCGAATTCATTATAGGTGACAACCCCGGCCAATTTTGAAGTTGTTGATCAGGACCTTAGTTTTATTTGTGTCTGCTTATCATTGTAATGTCAGACAGTCTTTCCCAGCCATTTGTTTCCCCCGTCCCTTTTTGCGTGTTCATTTAATATTGTCCTCCGACCTTTGCACATCTCCAATCAATATTATTATTATTATTTGTATTCTCCAATAAATATTTATTTTGTTATGACTTCATTTGAGCTTCGGTTATTGAAGGACCGAACAATTATTAAGTAAATAAATCAGTCTTAAATTTCGGTAGAAATTATATTTTTAATTTGTTTATAGAGGATAAATATAAACAAAAAATGGGTAGATAATTTTTCATATTTTTGACTTTTAATTTGTAATTTGTTAAAATGAATTTTAAATAATTTTGAAAAGATTCATTATTTACTATTTTTGCTAAATTTACATCAATAATGTTTTTGACGTTTAATATGACGTTATCGTTTATACCTTTTATTTGATTCTTTATTATAGAAGTAAGATGTCAAAAAGATTGAATTTATTTATAAACTGATTGATTTAGTTATTTATTTTAAACATTTATTTTTTCTTAAATAATTGTTTAACATGATAATTTTATTTAAAAAATATGAAGAAGAAAAAAATTTGTTATTTTATCTCTTGGTTAAATCGAAACGCAATAATCTCAAAATTTTGACTTTTTGCGTCATATCACGATTATTATTTTCTATTTTTAATAAGAAAATTTTTTTTTAAGGATTCTCACCTTTAATTTTTTTTGCTTATTGGAGTTTTATTTGTCTTCAGCATTATTTCAGTTGTTAATATATGATTAATGATTTTTTTGCCTGACCTTTATCGAATATATAAATATTTTGGTTTGATATTTTATTTTTGACTCCTAAAAATAAAAGAAGGCAAATAAACATTTGTTTAGATGCTTGCAGAGAAGCACATTAATGTTGTGAAAACAAAAGGTTCAGAATTTGAAGTGATGTGAATATTTTTCCAAAATTATATTTAGAATTTTAAGAAAATATTGAATTATTTTTTAATTATTCTTCATAATAAATTTTAAATATTTTTTATTTTGAATATTTTTTAGTAATGATTCCTGATTGATAACTTTATTCATATTTTTATCTAATTGTTTTCCGCAATAAGGAACAATATTTTTTCTACATATTTGTTTATACAGAGTTTCCATCTTCCATATACTTTATATTTTTTTATAAAATTGATATCAATATTACAAATTTTAAATTGTTAGATTTATTTTATGTTTACTTTTCAATATTTCTCGCTTTATATTTTTGATAATTTTTAATTTATATTTTCGACAAATTCATCAATAATGTAGAATGTAATTATCTGCACGGCCATAATTTTTTTGTTTTAATTTTTATGCTATTAAATGTTTTTAATTAAATACTATCATTTTATAGATACATATTATAAATAGATATGAGTGCATATATTTGCCAAATATTAATTAGAAATATTATTTCTTTGGAGTTAGCGACTCTTTGAAGATTTCATCATTATTATGACACTCCGATTTCGCCAGAGAACCATTAACATTTTCCATTTATAATCTCGTTCTGCTTCCACTCGGTTGTTGGCGGTTAAAGAATTGTTGTTTACATTATTTTTCAATTATGAATTTTAATTTATGCATTTAAATATTCATGTATTTCTCCTGTAACATTAGAAAAACTTTTCTAAATATTTTTTCTAAATTTAGTAATAAATTATTGAATTTTCTTTATTTAATAAGGTTGTTAATAAATTTGATTTATTCTTTCTTTTCATAAATGTATTAAATAGAATAATTATTTTTGATTTTCAAGTTTTATCTTTAATCTCTGCAATTAATACATATAGAGTGATTAGGAAACGAAATGTAATAAAACAATAGTCTGAAAATTCAAAGTAATCACCTATTTTAAATGCAAAGGGGATGCCATATTAAAAATTCATTTATGTTTTATTTTATTGAAATTCTAATAGATGATAAATTGCATTGTTTATGAATATTATTACTTTAATATTAATGTAATTTAGATTCACAGCATTTTTTCATGGCTTCTTGGTTAATATACGTCTTTCATGTTGACACTGAAATTGTCAATTTTAAGTAATTTATGCAATTTATATTATTTTCATATTTTATCTTAATTATTTAAATTTTGATTTATTTGAAAAATTTAATTTTGTTCTCTCATCTATAAGGATTCTCAAATCATTTTTTGAAAATTTAAATTAGTATAAATTTTATTTATAAAAATTTTATCATTATTATCATTAAACAATTCTAAAATTTTTAAAAACAATGCCAACCGAACCATGATATAAATTAATTATTAGATATTAGATTTGTACACGTACCACTACTCAACAGTGTCCAATGCCTTCTCCTAATACATTCTTTCAGATAAAATTATTTATATATATTTATGCATTTAATTCTTATTTAAATGTATCATAATTTTTGTGATTAAAGCTTCATTAGATAAATGCTGTATATGTTTTTATAATTTTGGGTTTGCATACTAAGATTGATACATTTATACTAAATATAATTTATTATTGTATTGAAAAATTTAACTGAAACACTCTTTTTGATAAATCATTAAAGTATTTTTGTTTGAATGTTTTGACAATTTTTGTTCAATAAAGTTTTTTAAATTTATTTCAACATCAATTTGCTCATATTTATATAAAACTTCTTTAAATTTTTATTTAATATTCATTTTTCTTCGCAATTGTATACTGATTGAATAAAATTTCAAATGCGTAGTGTATGATTATTGACGAAAAATATCGCAATTGAATATATCGGATTATATTATTAATTATTTGTTAAACTTCTGCATGTGTTTCCTTATTTGATTAAAATAAAATTTTATTTTATTTTTAAATGTATTATATCTATCATTATAGTTTTGCTATTTTGTCTAGGTTTTCCTAATGTATAGTTACACAAGTTTATGGGTGCGGTCCGGGAACCATAGGGGGGAACATGTCGGTGGTCGGGTCGGGGAGGTAGCGAGCTCAATTGTAGCGGGTCGGGGACCCGTATACTTAATGTATAATATTTTTTATTAATTTATTAAATCCATAAAATTAATTCGGGGATGCCATTTTTAAGAAAGCGTCAGCACACAATAAAATGGATAGATTAAGACAAAATAACAAATTAAATAATTGATGAGATATATTCAAAAATGTATTTGTGTAAGCTTTCATCAATTAAAGAAAATTAATTCAATAATAAAATAATTAAAAATTCAATCTGATACGATAACGGATATTATACATATGAAAATAATTCTTATTTTTATTTTGTTTGAAATTATTTAGAAATTAAGTTGAAGAAATAATTAAAATAAACTTTTAAAATTGATAGATTTTTTGCTATTTTGAGAGAATTTTTTAAATAAGTTTATGAATTTTGGCCTGGCGATGCCAGGCCAATTTTAAAAGTAAAAACAAGTAAATTAAAACAAATCAGTCAACCGGCATCGAACTCATGACAGAAAGTAATGTTAAGGTTAATTCACTAACCACTACACTACACTATAAATAAATATTCAATAGCAAATTTTCTTTATTTAATAAAAATTTGGTAAAATGGTTAAAAAATTCAAAATTTTGTCTAAATTTTTTGCTTTTTCTCCCACGAAAATGTCATTGTTATTTTAAAAACCCAATCTTTAGGGGTGTACTTTTATTTCGCTTTTCAGCCAAAAACGAAAGCGAAAAGGCGAAAGCGAAAAGCCCAAAAAAAGCGAAATAGCGAAAGGCGAAAAGCGAAACTTGCAACATCCTTGCTACATATGCATTAATAAATTTATACTAATGTATGCAGTGGCCATAAAAACAAAGCTCAATTATTTTGGTTATAGATTGTTTCTTTTCAAACATTTTATAAACAAAAAATTTGTCGTAAATTAATTCATTATCTGTGTCATCTAATTAGTGTCAGCGATAGAGGTGATTTGCTTATTAACAACAGCCAAACTATGCGCTTTACTGCGATTTTCTTTTGTTGACAGTAAACATTGCATATTTAGTTGGTGCTATGTCATATAAAAAAGCCATCAAAAATGAAATTTTACATGCTAATACAAGACATAGGTGCTATTAGCATGAAAAAATAATAATTTCTAAATAAATGGTTAAATATTCGTTCTTAAAATTTTATTTAAATTATTGAAGGTTTTTTAATGAATTATTTTGTATAAATGAGAATATTCAATTTATTGCTTGGTTTTTATTTTTATTAATTTAATTAGAATATTCTTTTGGAAAATAAAACTGAGATAATTAATTTTCTGAAACTATCAGTTTTCTTTATTCATTTTTAAGTTTTGGCCATTCAATCCACTTTTATTATGCTTTGTTCAATATTTATCTTTTACTGATTTGTTATTTAGTTTTGCTAAACAAATTTTAATTAATATATTTAAGGAACAATAATTTTATTTATATTTTTTCCGCTTCATTCGTTAATTTATATTTTATCTAAACTCATCTGTTCAAATTACAAATTGGCAAAAATAAACTCTTTTATCATGATATTTAAGGTCATGACAAAATTTCTTCAATTTTAATGAGTTCATGATTGGCTGTTCTCTCTGTTTGTTCGCATTAAGCATGTTGAGACTGTGCTGTACTCAATTTGGCCCAAACATTGTTGCCAAAAAGGCAAATTATCTGCGCCAATTTTAACGTGTATACACTGAAAATTTTTTTGACCTTTATGAGTAAATAATTTATTTATTGTTTTTTTTCATATTTACAGAAAATCATAGTTATCTACAATAATATTATGTGATAAACCTATTATTATTATTATTTCAGCATACATTCTTTAAAGTTTTAAAAACCTTTTAATATTCTTGCAGAAGATTTGTTGCTGCATTCATATAACTTAATCGGGTGGAATAAGGCTGGAAGGGATTTAATAAATAAAATTTTTTTTTTTTATAAATTTTAGCTTTTCTTAGTTCGTAATGAAAAGAATCAGTTTGTTTTTTTCTGAAAGATTTTGATCACCGTTTACAATTGTGTTCTGATATTATTCTTTAATACATTTATTTAAAATATTTGGAAAATTTAATTATTTTATATATTTTTTTAATTTAGCACATAATTTTCTACATAATGCAAAAATACAAAGTCTCTACCACTTCACTCATGCTGGTCACCTTGACAAAAATATTTGACGAGAATGTTTGGCATTAATAATAAAAAAAGACTATTATTTGGTTATTAAATTTAATCCTATTTAGAATGATAAACATTTTTAATATAAGTCTGAAATTTGTCATTTACAATATTTGATTTCATCAGAGAGGTTATCATTGAGTAGAGATTTCGTATATTGTTTTGGTTTAACTTTAAATTTTAGTTTGCTAGTTATTTATCAATTTCGAATAATTCGAATAGTAAATAATTCTTTTGATATTACATCATTTAAAATCATTTTGATCAAATATAATTATTTTTATTCTTGGCTTTGTTTTCTCAATCCATAACGTAGCTAAATTAAACTCTTAGGTGCTTTTTTATATTTGTTTTTGTCGTTTATTCAAGGTAAAACAATCCTTTAAAATATTGAGTTAACTATCGAGTCTTTTTAGGATAATTAAATTTTAGAGGATTAATAATAAATTTTTAATAAATATTTAAATTTTTTATACAAATTACTTAATTTTGTCTTGTTTTGTTTATTATCACTGTTTATTTTTCTTGTTGGCGCCTCGACGAGGTTTTCAGGTTGTTGAACGTACTTTGCGTCAGAAGTTATTTATTTTTATAAGTTAGTTAATTATTTTAAATTTCATACATTTTATCCCTTCATTTAATGAATAAGTCAGAAGATTTTTTATATTTTAAATTTAACTTAGTTCAATTATATTATAGCTTATTTCTTGTTTTTAATTTTGTTTTTAAATAAATATTATTTAGAAAATAAAATTAAAAAATTTTCCTCTGCAATTCTCAGTGTCTTTTATTAAATATTTATAAGTCATATTTTGGGTTTCTTATTTTTTTATTTTAAAAGATATTTTTGTTATTTATTTATTTTTTGATTGAGTTGCTTTATTCTTTTTGTTATTTTTTCATGTTGAATAAAAAGTATTAAAAAAGATTTCATTTATTTAAGATCAAACCAATTAATCAACTTTAAAATTAACGATTTAGAAATTATTGTATCTTTTTCTAACAAATTTACATTCGTAAAGCTTTTTTTTAAATTTTTATAGTATGTAAAATCAATATAATTTTTATTTTTCTGCTTTTTGTAATCAATTGTTCCATTTAAAAATTATATTTAAAAATTATTTTTAATAATTTTTTTCGCACGATTCGGCTTTCGCTGCGTCCACGTCTAACTTGTTATATGTTGACCCTGCCCTGGGGCCTATTAGAATTAACATCACATCCCTGATGCGATGATATGACAATATGATTTATCAGACGTAGGACCCATTTTAGAATTCATCATATGATTAATCAGCTCCCACGTCTGATTTATCACATCATATTGTATATGCGCGTTAGAATATATCATATAATCACATCAGGGATATGATCGTCATATCGTATGCGGCGTATGACAAATCGTACGATTAGTCCATACGCGCTTTTGAATTATTCTTTTCAAATAATATGATGCTCGACATATGACGAGACTTTCATTGTGCCAAAAAATCACCCCTCAGAACCACGTATGAGCCTTAAAGAAAAAATCATAAAAAATTTAGAGTTCAATGAAATAAGTAGGGCCCCGATTTCTAGTGAAAAAACTTTTTTTTTGCTTAATTGATTTGAAGAAAGGAGCTCAAAAACACATTTCTGCATTAAAATTTTTTCATTTGGACGTCATTTTTCGTCACTAGAAATCACTATTTTGGCGTTTTGTCACTTAAAATAGTGAAAATTCACTTTTTGGCTTTTTGTCACTATTTTTCACTATTTCGAGATTTTTTGGAAAATTCCTTAACAAAAATGCAATAAAATCAAAAAATGCACCCCTAAGAATCGATCTAAAAATTTTTTTAAAAAAATGCACCCCTAAGAATCGACATAAAATTTTTTTTGAAAAATACCACTAAAAATTGGAAAATTTTCATAAAAATTTTTCCCCTAAATTTTTTCTTGACAAAATTTTTAAAAAATGTCAATATTTGTTAAGATAAATGTTAGAAAGGAATTACCTCATTTGCAACTGAAATTAGTGAATAAATTTTTTTTTTGCTCATTTTTTGGCTGAAAATTATGTCACTATTCGTCACTATTTCGGACTTTTTGTCACTATTTTGTCACTATTTTGGCACTTTTTCGTCACTATTTTAGTTAACTATTTTGCGATTTTTGTCACTAAAAGTCGGGGCCCTAGAAATAAGTTAAAATTTTGATATATTGTTCTTTGAACTTTTAACTTTGTAATGAACCCTAATTTTATTTTTTTCTGACCAATTTAATTTTATATGAATTTTTAACTAACCTACCAAAATTTGTATTATTTCAACGAGAAAATAATTAATTTTCATAAAAAACCAAAAGATAAGTGTTTTGTTTAAGTTTTTACATGTTTTTCCACCTAAAAACGTTCATAAAATTTTTTTTGTTGTTGCTTATTTTGGATTATTGTGTATATTTGTGATTATTTCCTGCCTTTTTAGGTGCCTATTTCGCGATTTTTTGTGCCTTAAAACGAATCCCTAATGGTAAATTTAATTTTGCATCATCATATGAGCTGATGGATCATATCAGACAAAAATAATTCTAACAGCTTTTCCATCATATGATCGTTGCATATGATTGCTCGTACAATATAGAGCATTATATGATCGCCCACATCTGACCTGCGATCAGATTTGCGATGCGAAGAAATGACATTATTCTAACATGCATATGATTTATTATATCATCACATCAGGGATGTGATGTTAATTTTAATATTGGCCTGGTGAATATATCTATGAGATCTGTACTAATTCCTGTGTCGCTACTGATCTTTCACCTAAAAGGTTTTTACAAAAAAAATTTTTCTATGTTAAATTTTCATGCAAAAATCTAAAAATTTTGATTTTTTCATATTAATTATTATGATTCAATTTTTTCACATTACGCTGTTGATTTTTTGTATTGGATATTAAATTTTTATTTAAAAAATTATGTGATGTGAAGCAGAAATACGAAAGAAATTTAGCTATTCTCAAATTTTATTTATATTAAATTAAAAATTAACACTTGGAAACTCCGGAATGGCTAGCAAAAGTTTCATCCACTCGTACAAAGCGCTGGACATCCTATTACACACGCTGGCCCAAAATTTAGCACATGTTCAGATAATAAAAAGATAAAAATATATGTATAGCAATTTTTATTAAATTTAATTCTTATCTTAGAATAGTTATAAAATTCTGTTTTATCACTTAATTAATCAATTGAATAAAATTTTGTCAAAATTTTAAAATATCATACTGTACATTCACCTATATTATTCATAGAATTAAATTATTTTTTATTGCTTTTTGACACTTAGCTTGTTGATATGCAACTTTCTTTGAATATTTTTTTGATACTAAAAACGTTGAAATAAAAAGGCAAAATATTAGTGCCAATTTTAGCGAAAATTTTTTTATATTTAAAACAGTGAATTAAATAATTTATTTATTGTTTTTTTAATCATTTAGAGAAAATCATTAAGTACTTACAATAATATTATGTGATACTAGGGCGAGGATTTTTAAGAGCGAAAAAAATAGCGAAATATTGGCAAAAATACGGTCGAAAAAGTTCCAAATTTAGGGGTATAATTTTTAAATAAATGTTTTTTATATAAAAATAATTTCAAATTCATGGAAAATTTTTTGAAAATTTTATGGGCAAAAACTTTTTATATAATTTTTTTTCGACAATTATTATTTATTTTTTGTTTTGTTTTTTATTTTTGATGAACATCAATATATTTACGATAATAATGTGTTTTACATCTTTTAGCACTTTCTAGATATAATATTTTAAATTAAAAAATTCATTATAAATTTGTTATTGTAACGAAAGCTGTAACTGTTTCGAGAGTTGGTCGTAGAATTTCATCGTACAATTGGTTAAATTCACAATAATTTGGCAGAAAAATAAATAATAAATTTTTTAGTTCTTAATGAACATTATTAATATAATTTTTATAATTGTTTTTATATATTTTTTATTTTACTAAAATTAATTTTAATAATCAGAAAATATTTTTGATCTTAAGTAATCACGAAAAAAAGTTAGCATAAGTGCTTGCCATTATGGTGCTGCACATAGACAGCGTGCACCTTTTAAAAGGTAACCGCCCATTCTTGTCAGGGTCGATTCGCTCGTCGGGAAACCCGGATTCAATTTGAATTGGCATCTTTAAAAAAGTGATTAATGGATAATTTTTTTTAATTCTCAAATAAAGTGTTTATTCAATATTCGATTATATTTTTTATAATTCGCTTTTTGTACAGCTTAGGCTTGGTGCGCTTATTCTAAGAAATAACAATTTGTACTTATCCTGGCATGAACCAAAGCTTGCCAATTCTCCGGAACAAATAATCATTGTATAAGTCATCCAATTCAATGCAAATCTTCTGGATTATTTGGTTGATAACATTGGTTAACCAACCATTTGTATATATACATTGATCATTTTTTCTTATTACGCTTAAATTTAATTTCCTTTGATTCTTCATTTTGTGGTTTTTCTCTTTTTCGAATAATTATGTTTCATATTTTTGAACTTTTTATTCTTTCATTTTAATTTTTTCGTTTGTTTTTTTTTGAATATTTGTCAAAATTTTAGATTGATTTATTTTTTTTATTACATTTGGATTTAAATATTCTGTTAATTTTTTTGCTAGTTTTGAATTTTTAGTTTTTATTTTAAAATTATTGCGTCAAATAACTTCGGTTTTATTTATGAATTAAATTTAAAATTCACGTCATAGATAAAAATTGGAATTTTCGCAAATTATAGCTAATTATTTCATGAACCGAGCAATTTCCAACAGTATTATCAAAGCTGTAAGGTATGGAAAATAAATTTTACTATTTTGTTTTATATAATTAAATTATTTCTGATTAGAGTATATTTAATGAATATCATACATTAGTATTGTTCATGAAATACTCCTAAATTAATAAGTATTTAACTTATATTATTGGCTATTTTTATACAACTAAATTTTTGTGATAATATTAACATATAAAAACAATTGCTTTTTCCCCTTGATCACTTTTGTATACTTAATTTTTTATTTTTTGTATGCGCTATTAGAAAATTATTGAATTTTTGTTTATTTATCCTATTGTCTTCTAAAGATAGTGTTTATTTTTGTTTAGATTATTTATTTATTTATTGATTTCTTGTACCATTTTATTTATTTTTGGTTTACTCACTAGTTATAAAGCAAAACGAAAATAAAAAGCGAAAGCGAAAAGGCGAAAGGATTGTTCTGCAAAGGAGGGGGAGAGGGAATGTTTGGCGATGAAGGAGGGTGGAATCCTTTTATCCACCGGTTGGCCCCAAAGCCCCAAAAGCACCTCCCAACAAAAGTTTATTGATGACAGTCAAAGATGGAAGAAAAAAATGGGACAGATTGAATAAATTGAACACTGAACTGAACCCAGACTGAACCCCGGGTAGGGGGAGATGTGGGCTTTTATAAGCACAAAAGCATAAAGATCCCCCTCTTTTTTCTTCTCCCCTTCATTATTATTATTCTAACATTTGTGCTCACTTTGTGTCCTTTTGCCCCCGTCTTTCTTACTTTCTTATTTCAGCCCCCTTAAGCCGCCCCTTAACAAATTTCTGCCCATCCATTCATTTGCATAACTCGTGGAGCATTTTTTTCTTCAATCATAATTTTTCTTTTTCAATCAATTTAATCTTTATTCTACCTATATTGCTAAATTTTATATTAATTTGAATTTACTTTTAATTATATAATTAATTAATTTTTGTCATAAATGTAAGTCATTTAAATGTTGTCAATATTTAAATGTATTTGAATTATTTCCTACTTTAAAATTATTTTTTGTTTTTTAAAATTTTATTTGTATTATCATAAAATTTTAGCCAAAATGGACAGTTATATTTATTTAATTGGACAATTATCACAAATTTATCCTACACTCGATTTATACAAACATTGTTAGTAAAAATTATTAATCGCATTCTAATTGTAAATATAATGGTAAGAAGTAATATTCATTTTATTATTTGCATTAATAAATTATTTCTTTATATTATGTGTGAATTAATTTAAACCTTTTTTAAATATTTAGATTTTTATTTTGTAAAGTTCTAATTTTTTTCATATTAATTAATAAATTCATTTATACTTACCATGAACCGCAATCTATCTGCTGCTGATTTTCTGGTTTGGGAATTTTCTTTCATTTTTATATTATAACTATTTTAAAGTGTCTTTTGATGTTTTAATGTAAATTATTAAAATATTTTATGAATAAGTTTTTGATTTATTTTTATTTTTTGCAATCACTTTCAAATTTAAATAAATTTAATTAGTAATGTGCAGATATCGACTGGAGCGAACTCAAGAAATAAATCTTCCATTATTATTTTTTGTTTGTAAGTAAAATTATTGAAGCAACGAGTCGAAGAATTTTTTATATTTTGTAATTAAATTATTATTTATTGTTTAATTTTTGACTAAGTTTATTTCCATTAAAATAAAATAGGTTTCATTTGATTTTTTGCATTGTAATTCCTCTTCTATAATTATTCATTTTATTTTTTAGTCCTTCGAATAAAATAATTTTGTGAATTAAATTTGAGTAGAGCAATTACTTTTTATTTTACTTTCGTTTTATACATTTAAATAGTCAAATCTAAAGTATTTAAAAAAATGTAAATATTCATATATAAAGCAACTTTTTTTTAATTAAAATGTTCAAATAATTCTATGATGATAATTATTGTTGTTTTTTATTTTGTTTTATGTTTCCGAACAGAGATATATGAAAATATGTCTTAAGTATTAAATCTTGCGCACTCATTTCGTTCCATTTCATGGTATATGCCTTCTATCGACAAATTGTCTTCATCTGAAGATACCGTAGATTCTCCGATTATTAGAAGGTTAGTTCAATAATGCAAAAACAAAAATATTTACCAAATTTTATTTATAAAATAAACATCAATTTTAGCAATATTAAAGATTTTTATTTTTTAATATAAAATAAAACAAATTAGTGAATATTGATTTTTTATTATATTTTATTCTTTTCGACAATTATTAATGAAATTTGTTTACTGTTTAATTACTAAGTTTGTACAAAATCGTATAAAATTTATACAAAATGTTTGTGTATAAATATTTCATTTGCTAAATTATTATGGAATTAATGCTATATTTATTTACTCTATTATTCGATTTAAATTCATATCAGAAAATTTGCGTTTTTTAACAAAAAAATGATTTAATTCGACCCCATTTCTAAGATATTTGTGTAATTAAAAATAAAACAAAAAAAAAAATATATATATATATATGGCGTGGCGTGAAAACTTAGGTTACATTTTAAAGCATGTTTAATATTATTTAAAAAAAGATAAATTAATATGGATTTGTATGGATTTCCATATTTTTTTTTGCATTTTAATTTCGTACAAAAACCACGCAAATAGTATTTTTATAATATACCCCTAAAGATGGAAAATTTTTGGAAAACACGAATTAAAATTGAAAAATTTTGTGAAAATTACAAAAAATTATGCAAAAAATTTTCATGGCAAAATTTTAAAAATTAATTTTATACAAAAACTTAAGATTTTTTGATTTTTTTAAAATGAATTCAATTTTTTAGTAAAGAATTGTAGGAGGCCTATTTTGTCTATATTTTCGGATTTTTTGTCCCTATTTTGCGATTTTTTCGTACTTATTATAATCCATATTTTGGTTCCATATAAATCCGCTCCCTAAGAATAGCGTAATAATTTTATGTAAATACATATTTTTTTCCTGGCTTCTCCTTGCTTTAAATAGTAGGAAAAACACTTTCTTTTTTGTGTTGCGAACAAAAGTTGGGACTTTTATTTACATATTTTCGGATTTTTCGTACATATTTCGCAATTTTTAATACATATTTTATTAAGAAACAATAATAAATCCATATAATAAAAATATCTGATGTCAAGGGATCAAAGCTGGCACCATCAGCAAAGCCCAACTTTTGGTAGTATTCGAATCTTGGGTTCAGCCCCGAACACGAGCCCTCCGAAATTTTTGGGCCTATTTCCCGACCCGACCCCTGACTTAGCATATATTATATAGCGATTTTATTGGACAATTAACGGTCTGGGTGTTCTGCCTTTAAAAGTTTTTTTTTTGAGTTAATAGCATGAAGTTTGAAAAAGGAACACAATTAAACAAAGAACCAAAAACAAATATTAATTAATTATTATGAAATTATCGCCCTTTTCTATTTGTTTCTGCTTTCTTCAAAGAGTAGCCAAATTGAATTTGAAATTGGGCCCAAAGTTCGCCTCAATTTCGTCACCAATTGTGTACAAAGAAACGAATGGGAACAATTGGTCAGGAACAGCATTTGATGAATTGTCGACCAAATGGAAGGAACCTGTGACCATATTAATGAGAAATTATTTCTATTTTTTTAAATAGTCCAATGGATTTTGTTGTATTTGGAAAAAAAAGTATTTGGCTAATGTATTTTGATGATGTTGAGAAATTAGGTTCAAAAATTGTGTAACTATTTTTGACAAACCGTGACGCCGTCCATTTTTGGTGTAGAAAACCTGTCGGGTGGCCAAATTAATGCCACATCCAACAATATCGTTTTCGTCGAATGAATCTACTTCCATCCATTCGCCATTGATGTTAAAATTGCCTTGGCTTATGTATGAATAAGTGCCAAAGTCGGAAGGAACAATTGTTTCTTCCAATTTTATCTGTTTTTTGTCAGCGAATCCGAAGAAGATCTGACCGAAATAGTAACTAAAATAGAATTGGGAATATTTAAATTCATCATTATTATTTTTTGTGATAAATTTGCCAAAATTGCTGTACTTACTATTTCATATTTTTGATCGAAATTTCAAAGTAATAAAAGCCAGAGGAATTATTGTCAAGCCAAATTGGATGGGTAGCGAAGACAATGCGAAGTTCGACTAAATGAAAAAACAATTTATAAATTAAATTTTAAAAATACTTTCTCTTCTTCCAATATGAACAACCGTCAAACATTTGTCATCAGTGATTTTGAGTCCGTTGTGACAAGCGTTGGCATCCCAACAGTTTTGTTGGAAGTTTAAAAGTGTCTTAAAATTGAAATTCATATTAATTTTTAAAATTTTAAAATTCACCATTTTAAACATTAAAATCATTTATTAAATTTTAAGATTTCTTTACATTATATTCATTCACCATTTCTATATGCTTCTCTTTTGGTTCCTTTTCCAATGCATTGATTTTTTTATTCTGTTTATCTTGCAACTTTTTGATTTGGTCGACAGAAACTAAAAATTATCAATTAATTATTGTAATAATTATGTAATATATTTTTTTGCATTTTGCTAAGCAAAAATAATATTTGACAGCAATAATAAAAGGAGTCCGGTTTGAGCAATGATCAAAAATATTGCAAAAATGATTGTTAAATTTATAAATATTATTTTGTATAGATTCTTAACATTTCTAGTTAATTTCTAGTTTAATTAATTGAGCATCTCGAGAAAATTATAAAATGCTTTTTAAAAAGATTATTTCATAATGTTTATAAAATAACATAAATTATTAATTCATATTTTTAGAGGCTTAAATTAATTTTCATAGGATTTTAAATAAATCTGCGTGTTTTAAAAATAAATTTGCTTATGGGATTGTCCACTGACGGATTGCCCACCAAGAGCCGTAATAAAATATGTAATGTTATAATAATTACAACAATTAATCATTGTTTCATTTTCCTTTACCCTTTTGCTGGTGGTTTTCCATTTCGATTTTGCCAACCTTTGCTTGAACTGTCTCAATTTGTTCAAGGAGGTGCTTTTTCTCAAGCTCTGCTTGGAATGCCTTCTGTTGAAACTTTACAATTTTTTTTGAAATATGTTAATAAAACTTTAAATTATTAGGCAAAATTTTTTAATTTTTATAAGAGCTTCATAATTTGAGCCTACCGCGTCCAATTTTCTGCACAATTTCTCCTCCAATTTGTTCATCTTTTCTTCCATTTCTTTGTGAGCATTTTTCAGTTCTTTTTGTTAAATTGCAAAATTAAAGAGAAAAAAAAAGAAAATTAGAGCCAAGAGAATAAATTAAATGGTTTTATATTGTTACCGTTTTTTTCCTGCTGCAGATGTTTCTGTTCCTTCTCCAATTCGTCGACCCTTGTCAAATAATTCTTTTGTTCGTCTTTCAATTGTTTGATTTGGCCAACCAATTCTAAAACATGAAAAACGCTTTAATTTGAATAAATTACCAAATGAACAAATAAACTAAAAAAACTGTAATATTAAAATTACATAAATTTTTGCCCAGTAATTTCTATAAAAAATGTCTTTTTGCTGTTTTTTATTTTTTACAAATCACCATGATAATAATAATAATGTTACGGTAGGAACAGTATTCTTTATTCATTTTCCCTTACCATTTTGCTGTTGATGTGCCATGAAAATCTAAAATTTTTGTTAAATTTTTCTAGCAAGGTTTTATTCGTTATCCGCTCCTTATGTTTTTAATTAGTTTTTAAAGTGTGAAATTTCGGTTTTGAGTGCATAATTTTGAGTTTTCTATTTTGAAAATTACGTCTTTCTTTAATTATTTTCTCAAAATTAAAAAATAATAATTCCATTTAATTTTCAAAAAATAACTCTTTATGAAAACTTACATTTTTAAGCTCGTTTATCCTTTTCTCATTACCACAATCATTAGAAAAAAAATCGTCACTATTTGTTGAATTGGTTGAAATTCACATTTTCTTTAGTCAGATTTGAAAATTGGATTTGATGCTGGGAAATGGTAGAATTTGAGTGTATTTTTTTATGAATTTTTAAACAACAATTAAATTAAATAATTTGTAATTGAGAAAAAAATTAAAATGATATTTAAATAAATTGAAGATGTAATAAATGAACATCTGCTGACCACACCACTACTTTTTCTTATGTTAGGAGAAGAACAAAAACGAAATCGACTCATTTATCCATCATTTATTTTTGTCATTTCTACATAATTTCTTTTATTAATTATTGAGCAAAATGTTGACCTAAAAAGAATGGCTATAAGTGAGGAGATGTTACTTAAAATGAAAAAATAAAAATTGATTAATATTAATAATCTCTGAGAATAGAATAAATGTTTGTAAAAAGCTATGGCAAATGTTTTTGTTTTTAATATTGGCTACAAAATTGTGGAATCAACTCGATAAAGAACCTAATCAAAATAAATTCATTAAATCAATTAAAACTAAAGTTAAATGACGTAAAAAACAAAAAACCAATATGTTCAAAAACAATACAAAGTGTCTTTATATTTGATCAAATTCCTAATCAGGCGCCAATGCTTCTAATTAATTTCAAATAAATGATGAGAAAACATTAATAAAATAGATTTTTGCGAGATTTTTATAAAAGACTAAATTGATTTTATACATACAATTAAAACAAAAATTGTTAGCGCTTGCAAATTTTGTGTTTTTAAATGTTAGAGACGTGACAATAGTACGCCAAAATGAGTGGTAAAGAAATACGTTTTTACTTTTTAAAGGGATAAATAATCTAAAAAACATTTCATACGAACGATACAGAATTATTATCTTAGGTAGTACATAAATTTGGAGAAAAAAAGATAAAAGGAAAAAAAAACTGAACTCCAATTTATTTGTATAATTAATTATTCATAAAAATATTTTTTGCCGCATTTTTTTACAAAATTTACAGGGTAAAAAACTCTAAAGCCTCGTAGTACCTAAAAACCTTACACCAGTCCGGCCCTTATTCGATCTCTATCCCCAAAATAAATTTGGACGAAACCCGAAAGGTGTGAAAAAATTTCACAAAAAATTTAATTTTAATTAATTAGATAAAAAAAATTGGTCTAAAAAATGTAATAATAAGGACATTTATAATTGATTAGTTTGGATTAAGGAAAATGCGGAAAATAAATCATATAATAAAACTATTATTAAATCATTTTCCAAAGTTTTTTATATATATCTTTTTGCATTAATTCACATTAAATTATTTGCAAAAAATTTTTAGAATTGTGAAAATGAATTTGTTGCTTTTAATATATTTGCATAAATTCGACCGTGTGATTTTTTGAATTTATACCTATTTAAAAACTAGGGTCACATCTAATATTTAGGAAATTAATAATTTTTTCGGGACATTTGCATAATAGTGATGGTCCTTGATTTCTCCACCGATTTTTCACCAATTGAACACACTGTGAAGTTGGAATTTGTGATTGAACCTTAAAACGATTTTGAAGGTATTACACGGGCAGGAAAGTTAATAAGCGGTGATCAATTTAGGCTTCTCGCAAAACCACAATTAGGCTGTCGTAATTAATAATTTTCATAAATTCGACCCGGTGATTTCGGGTGTGTCTGTTTATTGTCCGGTTTTTTCGTTGCAAGTAATGAGGGCGAGACTTCGGGCCCTGTAATTGCTCATGCTCTTTAAACATAAAAAATTTTTCCCCTTTTTATTCATATAATTTCATCGCGCATATTCAACTAACAATAAAATTTCACCGTTAAATCGTCAAAATGAGAAAAAAATCGGATTTCTCGAATAGTGGTGAAAATGGAAAAGACCCAAATGATCAACAAAAAAAAGAAACTATCCAAAATTTGATGCAATTAAACAAAAATTGAGGGAAAAAGGAAAATTTCATTGGAGAAACAGCAATGTGATTGAGAGGAAAATTGGAAAATTATTAGGCGAAAGTCGCCATTTAAATTTTTTCTCTTGCTAAAAATTCTTGCTGCGCAATATTATGCATCTACCAAGGATTCTAATGACTAATGATAATTCTGCTTTTTGCAAGTTTAAAATATACCACATAAAGAATAATTTTAATAATATGTTTAATAATTAATACTTTAAATTATGTAATTTATTTATTTAATCGCTTTGTTCTTTGGTTTAATATAAATTTGTGATTTTTCTTTTTGCCAGAAAACTCGTAAATTTATAATCATAAATAGCTAATTAAGAAAATTTTACAATTACTTTTTATATTCATTTTTTTGTTCATTTGACTAATTTGTTAATAATTTACTTTCATTAATAAATTTTATCATTCATTTTAATTACTGCTCTTAATTAAGGCTATTAACGAAATTTATATAATTGGATTTAAAATATTTTAACATATTTCATTTTAGATTAATTTTGGAAAATAAATAAATATATGTTTTAGCAGAATATATTTATTTATAGCCTTTTTTTTGTTTTCTGTATGTTTACTTAACAATAATTAATTTCCAAAATTTCCTCTTGCTTAAATCTCACGTTGCCGAATCTTATGAGTCACAGCCACGAATTCTAATGACAATTGTGTTTTATTTTTGTAAGTTTTTTCTTTAAATATACCACATAAAGAATATTTTATTATATTTGTAATAATTTATAATTAAAATTATGGATTTATTTTTTCATTTATTCGCCTTAGTCTTATGTTTAATATATAAATATTTTCTTATGCTTTGAAATTTAAAATTTTGTGAGGAAAATTCATTAGGCATGAATTAATTATTTATCATTTTGAGTTAATATTAATTTATTTAGTAAAAAAAATTATTTTTAAATTATAATTATAATGGGTTATTATAATTTGGTTTTAAATTATTTATTTAAATAAGTTGCTAATTTAAATTTTTTTTATTAAATTTTTTTTTATTTATATTTGACTGTTTAAGCAAAACATCTGTGCCAGAAAAAAACATTTTTTGAGCATTTTGATGAATTTAAACTTTTTTAATTAGGAAAATATTTTAGGTCCTCCATCAAAAAATACTTACTTATTAAAAAATTAATTATGTATTATGATATTAAGATTTTTTATAATTATCTTTTTATACAAATATATTTTGCAATACTAAAATATTTACTTGTTCATTTGATATATCATTTTTCAATAGATAAAACAAATATATTTAATATTAAAGTTTTATTATATTATTTTTTTTTTAATTATGGCGAATTTATTATAAATTTTGTATATTTTTTAATTTCTATTTTTATTTGAATTCAATAATTTATTGTTATAATATTTTAGTTTTAATTATGAAAAATAATGAAATTTCCCTTTTAAAACAATATTTATAATTTATTTTATGACCCATATATTTTTCATACATATTTGTTTTCGAGTAATTGCTATAAGCTAATTTTTAATGTCAAATAATTCTATATTTATTTAAGAAAAAATTTACTTCATTAAAAAATTTTTTGATATTATTTAATCTTTATAGGCTCAGGTGAATTGTGTTCCCATAGGGCTAGCGGGACAAACTTTTTTTTTTAAATGAAGGATTAAGCACAAACTAACTTTTGAACCGGGGGCGCCTTTCGACTTTCAGCAAAAATTTTTCTACGCTAACTTTTCAAAACATGGTCAAAATTTTTTTGCGTTTTTTGCCGTTTTTCGCCGTTTGCACATGTTCATCGGATCTGCAGTGGAAAATGCTTGCATGGCGCAAGGTAGAGCTAGGAATTTCGCGTGTTTTTAAAAAAATGTACCGCAACGACAAAATTTTTTGGGCCGGACCCCTTTAGCCCCTGGGCAGGGCTGGAGGTCGAAAAATTGAGAAATTGTGAAAGACGTGTTTTAGGTAGCCCGGAGGTCTTTTTTATGTTAAGGAATCGCGAGCTTAACGAGCCGCGTTTTTTAAAAAAAAGTTTGGGCCGGTAGCACCAGGTTGAGTAGGTCATTTGTCCGGAAAACTGGTAAAATGGGGTGAATTTGGCTGGGAGCTGGTGGTTTGGGAGATAGAAGTGGACAAAATGTCGAAATTTCAAAACGTGCGCAAACAGGGTCTTTCGCGCTGTAGCCACGCATGTACTATTGCAAAGCCTTCTGGTTCTTAATACCGACAATGGGCGGGCGCGAAGCGCCCTGCCCCACGAGGTGCGCGAGTGAGGAGCGAAGCGAGGCGTAGCTACGATTTAACAAAATACAAAATTTGCATTGCTAAAGTTGATGAACAGAGTTTGCTGTTAAAATTTTCTAGATTTTGTCTAAAATATATTTACAAAATATTATATATTTCCCGAAATTTAATTGTTTATTAACTAATAACAAAAAAATTATTATTTATTTATTAAATTATTGAACAACTTAAACAATGTTTTAATGAACATTTTTATAACAATTCAACAAATTATAATTAGTTTAATTTATAACTCTAATTTTGACCTTTTATGCGAAATTATTTTAAACTGGTTATTGCTACCACGAAATAATTATTATTTCACATCACACTCATATTTAAAATATTTCCATAACATGTTTTTATAGTTATAAATTAGGGCATTTAAAAAACTTGAGCACCCAATGATTTTTTTCCAAAAATTAAATGACTAAATTTTAACAAAATCACTTTTTATTGTTGTCACTTAATTGGTAGTGAATGAAATCAAAATTTTTCATTTTGTGATTTCACATTTTGTGATTTTATCAATCTCTTTAATCTTTTTTTTTCACTTTTTGAAGGATATTTTATTAGTTTATCTTTGGTTATTCCATTTAAAGAAAATTGATTTAGAATTATTTTTCATGTTTCTGTCTTTAAATTTAAGTTATATTTGAAATTTTGGTAGTTTATTAGGTTTTATTTTTTTCAATTTTAAGTGGATAAACCAAAATATTTATCAATGTGAAAATAAATACAAATATTTGTTTATGGCAAATCTGTTAACAAATAACACCCAAAAAAGAATTTATTTTATTTGAAACAAAAACAAACTTTATCTTAAACTGATCGAAATATTAATACAATTTAAATAATTTATTTGAAAAACTTATCATTCTTGAAAACGTAGTGATATTCGCAATTTTAACTAATTTTAGACTAATGAAATAAAAAAAATTAATAATATTGTCTGAAAGTCTTAAGATATTTAAGAATCAAAAAACTTTAGTGCATGATTTTATGATCGTTATTAAATATTAAGACTAATGTACGACAAAATTTAAATGTCAAATATAAATTTAATTAAAAAAACAATTTTCTTTTATAACACACAAAACAAAATAACCTAAATAAATGTATTTAAAATTTTCATAAATTATATTAAGAAAAAATATAGAAAAATAATTAAATATTTTAATATTTTAATGTTGATACCATGAAAAATAAATAAACCATCAAAATGAATTCTGTAATATAAAAAAATGCAAAAATTCTGGTTGAAATTAACTATATTTTAATTTTAATCCAATGACGCGTTGGGTTATTCAGTGTAAATTGATACAAAAATTGGACCACAAAATTTTTTTAATTTATAAAAAATTTATTTTTAAATAATTATTAATGACTTAAGTAAATATTAAAAATGTAAAAATACAAATAAACATACGATGAAATTTTCGCTTATGGGTTGCGAATCAATTGCGTGGGTAATAATAAAATAAAATAAAACTTACCAAATTAACTTTGATTTCATAAACTTTATAACCAGTGTATATTATAAAAAAACGTTAGAAACTTATTTAAACATATTTTATAGTATATAATTTTAAATATGTCCTAATTAAAAATAATCATTTTAAAGTATTGAGGAGAAAATTATATTTTTTCGTCATTATTTCGCTTGGTAAAACAAAAATTACATTTCTCAGATTTTATTTTTATTATCATTGTTGCTGTATTTTGATTTAAATTACTATATATTATTATTACCTAATCATTTATTTCTCATGACAAACTCTTTGATTCTTTAAATAACATTATGAATTTCTTGAGAAGTTTCTTTTATTATCATGTGTGAGCACAATCCATTGAGGTAATAGTCCCCGATCGTTTCCAAAATTTTCGGTAATGTCCAAAATAAATTAATAAAAATTCCGGCGCGATTTCATGAAGAGAGAAACCGAGAAATGAGAGGTCGAAAATGATAAAAATGCGATAAGGTCCGACATCGTTTTGAAAAATTGATTTTGCCGCATTTATCACACTGATATCGATTCTTCGGTTGCTGTTCGTGCTTGACGTGGCCTGTTGGGCAGCTTCAGCGTATGACGTTCTCGGCAAATTTTTGATGGGCGGAGGGCGCACAAAAATGTCAATGAGCATCGTTCCGTGTGAAAAGGCATTATAAACTGATCAAAATGAAAGTTTTGTTATACTCAAAAACAATCATAATAGTAAGTGTAATAGATTAGAATTAATATTTGAAGATTCACAATAAAATTATTTAAAAAAAATTTGCTGTAAATAAATTATTCCAAATGAAACGCGAATTTCAAGTTTTTTTAGGTGTCAATCGTCCATTTAAAATTATAATTTTATAAAAATTAAGGAAATCAAAATCAACTAATTATTCTCAACTCCCAGCGCATGGTTGAGAATAACAACATTTACTAAAATATATTATAATAAAAAAAGATATATATATTTATTG
The DNA here is from genome assembly GCA_023374025.1 of Heterodera schachtii. NCBI lineage: Eukaryota > Metazoa > Nematoda > Chromadorea > Rhabditida > Heteroderidae > Heterodera > Heterodera schachtii. The sequence continues at coordinate 855,990 of SIJG01000039.1, forward strand.
GTAAATTATTGAAATAAACAAGAGAAAATTAACAACTCTTGATAAAAAAATGCATTTCTTTAAAAAGGAAATTAGTTATTCTATGGTAATTTTAATAAACAATGAAAAATGATATGACGAAAAATTTGAAAATCATCAACATTGCATAAGTGGGTGGCATTTATTAGATTAAGCATTGATGTCCGATCTGAAAATATCACACAAAAGTAAATACTTGATAGAGTAAATTAACATTATTTTTAAGTCATCTTTTAGTTTTACTTAAATTTGTAAAAACAAAAAGTTTCCAAAATAATATTTTAAATTGACAAGCACATACATACAACAAAGAAAGCAGAATCTTTACTTTTACTAATTTTCATTTAAAGAAAAGAAATAATTAATCCAAAAGCTTTGAAAATGAACCAACGGTTCGACTTTAATGGACAAGAAATAAATTAATCCCTATTTCAACATTTCTAAATAATAAAATATAAAACAAAAATTCATTGTAAATCGTAAAAGATTACAAAATAAGAAATTTCTTATTGCAAATGGCATTAAAAGATAAAATAAACGAATTAAAATTTCAAGACAACATGAAAAAACATAAATGCAAATACTCTTTAGTAATAAATAAAATGAGACAACTGCGAATTATGTACCGTGGAAATCACAATTCACCATGAAACCAATAACAAGAGTTTAAATCAAAATTAATGAGTCAAAAATTATCATTATGTCTCAAATTTATGAACTATTCTTAAACAAATCTTACCCATTTTACATGCTTAGGAAGCAAATCCTTCTATCAAAAAAGTCATTTTTTGTAGGGTTTTCAGAAAAAAGGACAACAGAGAAGAGACGGATATTCATAATTTCTTTTTAATAGATTTATTAACTTTTTCTATTACTTTTTCAATATTCAATAAAGCATTATGTTCGCGTGGTGACACTTTTCCATTTAGGTAATTATTTATTATTTTGTTTGTCCTTTCAGGATACAATATCGATTGCACACCAAATTGTGACCGCTTTCCTTCCCTCATTCATTAATTAATTGCATTTTGTATTGGATGCACATTTCGTATTGCTGTTTTCCACCTCGTCCGACAAAAATATTTTGTCTTCAATAAATAAAACATTAACAGATTTTAATTTTATTCAAAAAATTTCAATATTTAGAGCTGAAAATATCTCTATTAACAAAATATATCTGATGGACAAAGTTTCTGTTCAATAAATTTTCGAGACAAAAAATTGATTTAATTAAATATTTATTGTATGATAATATTCAAGTAAAAATAGGAGTTTTTGAAGAAATTCTTTATAAATGTAATATTTCCAAATATAATATTAAAAAGCAATATGGTTTCTAGATTCTGAACATATATGGCAGACTGTAAGGGAAATAAACTTATTTAAATAAAACTAATTCATACTGTTAATAGATTCGCCAGAGTAAAATCTTGATGTAAGTGATTGCTGAAAGATGTATGATAAGCGTTTGGATGCTAACTGTAATAAATTTTTAAGAGTTGTGAGAAAGATTAAAATTTCACAAGATATATAAATAAATAAATATTAAATATTCTTAACAATTTCTCTTGATCGATGAGCGCTGCAATAAACAATGATTCATTTACGAGATGAACAATATTAAAAAATAATTTGTATAATTACGCAAATATTAAATATTAACAAAAATAAATAAATATTTCTTTGCTAAATTATTTTTATAATGGACAGGCAAATAAAAATTATATAAAAGATGCTCCTATATTAGAGCATATATTAATGCTTTTTTATTGTCAAGAAGATAATATTTTAAGGTTAATTGTGTTAGGAAGACTATATAATATGTGCTGAAAATCACGAAAATTTAAATGATAAAAATTAACAACGAAGGAAGTTGAATGGATTGAGGGTGAGTGACGCGAATAATGTCTAATAACATAATATAAATTTTATTTTGTTTAAATTGCTTTTAATAAAATAGAAAATTACAATTAATACAAATAAATTAACAATACGAACAAAAAATATTAATTTATTAGGTCTATAAAAAATGATTAAAACTTGTGAACTAATTTATAAAAAGGAAATAAGTAAGCATATAAATAAATTATTTAAAACGAATTTTACTTCATAAACTCATATACAAAATTTATGTAGATTACAATTCAAGAAATTAATAAATTAAATATAATTTTTTACGATTAATTCAATTACTGAGAATTTATACTTTTCATATAATTAATTTATTTTAATTTTATATATAACTGAGGTATTAAACCTTTTACGCACCTGTTTGGTTATAGAAAATCGTTTTATGCATGATTATTATATTTTATATTAACAAAAAAATAGCGAAAAATTAGTGCAAGAATATCATTTTTAACATGGTCAGCAAAACCCTCACAAGAATCTGATTAACAAACGAATAACAAAAAATTTATAGAGAAAAAGGTAGAAAACATCCAGAAGAACAAAATAAAAAAAGAATAAAGAAATCCATCATATTTAAATTTTTTACGGACTTTTGAAAAACACAAAAAAGTTTGGTTCAAAGCTTATGCAACACCCAAAGTAGTATACTTTTTGATTAAAAGGCTTTTAATAAAAAATATGATTGTCGAATTTTAATAATAAAGATACCTTAATTTTAATAAAAAATTGCACAAAAAAACTCAGCGAATTAAATTTAAAATATCATCAAAAAATTGTTTGAAACAAAAAACATTTTAAAAATACAATTAATAATTCTTCATCCCAATATATAAAGTAAATAATTTAACTTCTATGATGTTCTACATAAAAATATTAATTTGTAAAAAATTTTGATATTTTACAAATAAAATAATATTATTTATTAACTTAATACATACTTTATTGATTTATTAAAAAGATCATATGCATTGTTGATAAATTTTTTGTAACTTTGTCCGATGTATAAAGCAGCCCGTGATTTGCTTGAATTTTAAATGATATGCAGATAAATAAAAGCATAAATAGCCTTTTATTTTGAAGCATTAATTCTAATGGCATTGAAAAGGCAGAAAACTTTTATTCAAAAAATGGAAGTAATCCATGAACTAATTCATCGATCTGAAAGTTTTGTGAACTTGTAACAAGTAAGAAAAAATAGATAAAATTTAAAATTAATTCAAATAAGAAATATCGAAAATAAAAAATGTGAAATTATCAGTTAACATCAATAAACTCAATTCGGAATTGCTCAAGTGAAAATTATCTAGGCATTTTTTAAACTTAAGCATATTTAAGAGAACATAAGATATGTCATATTATTATTATATAAAAATTTATAGATAAAAGGGCTCAACAAGAATACAAAAAAAAATAAGCATTTAAAATATTATTGACTGAATTTAACAAGGTAAACTCATATATTTATTTACATAAAATAAAATTAAGAAGAATATCTCATCTATTCTAATTCACAAATAGAAAAAGCTTTAACCGGAGCATGTATTAAAGTTAATTTAATACTATAAAATTGCATGAAAAATTCGTAGGCATAATTCAAATTTATCAATTAGATCGATAAAATTTTTTTATTAAATAACCACTAACAAATAAGATTCAAATCGATTAATATAAAGATATTTTAATCCTCTAACTCATAAACCGAAAAAAATATTTCAATAAACTAATTAGCTTATAACTTTATTGTAAAAAAGACTTAAATTTTTAACCCATAAATAAATTAAAAAGGAATAAAAAATAAAATATAAAGTAGTCATAGCTGTAATTGATATACTTGAATATAAGAAAATATCTTAATTAATTTAATATTATATTTAAGAACTAGGAAAAAGATCATTTAAATTTAATTTCAAATAAATTTAAAAAAATATATTTCAACCAGAAAAAGTTTATAACCAAAAGATAGTTTAATGGTACTTTTTATTTAAAGTTTATTACTACATTTAAGAAATATATAAAATTTGTTAAAATAAAAGCAAGAATTCTTGTAATAAACATCTAAACAAGTGATAAACATTAAGATATTACTATAAAAATGTGACAAACGTTAAGAAATAAATAAAAATATTACAAAGCGATAATAATGTTTTATTGGAACCCTTATTTATTATTAAATCTATGATATAATAAAATAATGTGTGAAATTTTAAATTGAAAAAATTATCAAAATCTACATTATAATTAATTCTATAAATAATTATAATTGAAGGAAGAAATGAAAACAATTTTATAAAATTTATTTATAAAGTATTAATCATTGCAATGATTTATGTAAATTCCATTCAAATTTTTTAGTAATTATGTTAATGAAATATAAGAAAAAATCCTAATGCTAGAATAAAATTAGATCGATGAGAAAAAAAATAGTTGGGAAATATACTTTTATGAAAATAAAATAAGAAATTTTTTTTATTTATTTGTATAAAACTTCAAAATCTGACTAAGTTTTGGTGACCTATTTATCATCAAAAAATAGATAAATAAAATATAGAACGAATTTAATCTTTAAAACAACATTATATTGGAGCAAAAAATCAAATTTCGGTAAATAGTTACTATTGAAAACGTTTTTAAATTTTGTAGTTTAAAATAGTTAAAAATTTAATTACAATCTAAAAAACCTAAATAAAGAATATACTGACATAAAAAAGCAAGCTGATTAAGAAACCTATCTATGAAATTTATTGTTGATTTTTTAATCATTTATTAACAATCAAGCAAGTTTAAAAGTATATTTAAATTTTAAAAATTTTAACAGAAAAGAATGGATTTTAATAATTTATTTAAACTAAATTTCAACTTTAAAATTAATTAATAAATTAGAAATAAAATAAATATCAAATTAAATAAACATTATTAATTATGGCATTGAATAAAGTTTGTTTAATAAAGACCGTCCATTCGGTACAAAATATATGTTGTAAAATGTAAAATCGTTTTAATTTGTATACATTGTATAGCTTTGCATTACAATAAATAAGATATGGCGAATCAGACATGTAAAAATTAGAGATCATTATTTGTTAAACTGCGAAATATTTAAATAAAAATATTTTTTATAATAAAAATTAAATTAAAAAATTAACATTTATTATATTCATGCTTTTTAAATCAGCGACATAATATATCATAAAATTTATAATTTACAATAAATAAATATAAATTATGTCAATTTTTATAAGGGACTTATTCCCGAAAACATTGGAACTATGTGACGCCTTAAAACTATTTAATTTAACATAAGAAATATATATTCATATTTTTCGATCTGACGGGAAAACTTTGTTGCAATAAAATTTTTTCTAGACTCTTCCATTTACTTGTTATCTTGATTTCCTTTTTATATAATTTCACAATGAACCAAATAAAATATTTTTTGCAAATCTCTTATCTAATCATTTTCGTAAAACGTAACTCATAATTAATCCGATTTCAAGTAATATTTTAAAGTAAAAATATTAAAATATGTGATGAAGAAAAAAATTAAAACCAATGTAAATAAATAACGAATTATTAAAGAATTCGATTGTATATTTTTTAAAATTTGAATATATTGCAACTGTATTTCAGCTTAAAAATAATAATCAAATTCAAGTCACTGTAAAGAAAATATTAAAAAATAAGTGATAATGGCAGGAATTTGAAATTTAAATTCACAATTAACTCAGAACATCTCTAGCAACAATTTTAACAAATTCGTCAAAAAAGAAACGAGTAAATTTAAAAGTTTATTAAAAAGACAAGAGCCATTAAAGCTCGGCATTAGTTCTTGTTCTCTACGTCGAACAACATGCGCAGAGAAATGTGCAATAAAATATGATGTTCTATACTAGCGCTGCTCCGGAAATTTCTATCATCATAAATGTGTTCAACGAACGACAAATTCTGTTTAAATATAAAGTGACTTGAAACAAAATCAATGCTATAAAAGAAAAATTAATATTTATATAAGAATATTAAATACGTATTAAACAATTACATTAACATTCATTGATAAAGAATTAATGAATTTGTTATAAAGTTTTAGACAACAATATTATTTTCAAATCAATTTTTAATTCTTTTAAATGTAATATTATAATGTAAAATTTGATGAATAAAATTACGAATTATTCCAAAGCTTACTCTTTTAAACAAAGAAATTTACTTTAGAAAAAATAAATAAAATCAAAATCAATGCATACGGTAAATGCATTGATCATGGTAAAAATAATCATAAAAATTGACCTTTATGATATATACAAAATAAGATGAAAAAAAAACGAAAAACATCAGAATATAATGGGCATTAAAAATACATTCAATAAAATGCAAGAACTTTCCATTAAAAAAAACAACAGCGCAGAAATAGTATTATTAAATTAATAAATAATATTTATTTTTAAATAGAAATAGAATATTTATTAATTGTAGGACCTAAAAAGAGTTCATTGTGTGCTGTAAAGACTGTAGCTTATCGCATGGCGTCAATTTTAAAAATTAGGGACGCAAAATTAAAATATTAAAAATATTTTTAAATTCTCTAAATCTTAAAAAAAAAATGAAAATTTATATAATAAATGCAAAATAAACATGAATGAACCATTTAAATCGAACGGGACAAAATATCGCCGCCGGAATATGGCCGCCGAAAGTTCGCCAACCAAAATATCGCCGGTCGAAGTATCGCCACGACAAAATATCGCCGCCGAAATATCGCCTCCTGAAATAACTTTTTTTTTAAATTTCTCCGGCGATATTTTGTCTCGGCGATATTTTGTCTCGGCGATATTTCGACCAGCGATATTTTGGGTGGCGATATTCCGGCAGCGATATTCCGGCAGCGATATTTCGGCGGCGATATTTTAGGGTGCACCCATCTAAAATATGATCCATTTTATTGGAACAAATTTCATGTAACTTATTGCAATATTATCTGTTGATAACAAATTCGAACTCATCTAAATAAAAGAGCAAAAAGAGGCTCATCGTAATTTACTTCATCCAGACGAAATCAAGTGTGAGTTAAATCTAAACATTTCATATTGGGACGACAAAATCAGTGTAAGAACGAGGAATTATTTATTAACTGCGAAATTTTTATGGAAACTTTCAGGAAAATTATGTCCAATCACAAACAAAAATTAAAAAATAAATAAATATTGAACTTATTATCATTAAAAAAAAAACTTAAATTATGAATGAGTTAATAAGTAATGACTTAAATCTTGGGTATATAATAAAAGGTAAAAATAAAAATGTTTGTTTTTTGTTTTAATTTTTGTTTAGTTCATTGATGAAATACTAAATTATAATAAATATTTTAGTGTGAAAATGTTAAAAAGTAAATATCATTAATATAACATAAATGTGAAAACATTCAATAAATTAAAGAAGAGATTGTCAGATATGTTATGGGAAACAACAAATTAATTAATATTTATGAAATTTTAGCGAAAACGCCAACATGGAAATGTGAATATAATACCGTATAACTTTATCAAAAATAAAATATTTATTTAAAATTTCTCGAATTTAAGCATTGTATTAAACATATTCAATACATGAGAAGAAAAAAGAACATTAAGACTACTCCAATACATCAAAAAAGAAAAAAGAAAAAATCAAAGTAAATCTTTATAGAAAAGATAAATTAAATATTAATACATAAATTGATTAACTTTTATATATAGAAATAAGCTATACAATGTAAATATTTATTGAAAATATGTTTCAAAATAAAACAAAAGTTAATCTATAGCCGCTAGACTTGACGCAAAAAAATTAATACAGGGGAAACAGTAATAAAAAATTTAACGCAACTTTTAAAAAATGAAAAAAACACATGAATTAAATTATTTTAAAGTTTTTCATTAAGTATAATATTAATTATTTTATTTTATAAAAATATTTAACAATGTATTAAATTATTCATTTATTTCATGGAATATGCAAAAACGACATGGCGTTAAATCTTGATGTGAACGAGATGATGGGATACAATAATAAAAAAATAAATAAAATTGAATATAGTATTTTAAAACGAAAACAAAATAAAATAATATATTTAAATATATAAATTATAAAATTTTAAAAATTAATTTTAGTGATATGCAAAAAGTTGCATTTCAATTACGAAGCTAATTGTCAAAAAAATAAAAATAATAAATTAATTCTAGTAATAATAATGATGTAATGTACATATGTATAATTTCATTTAAATTTCCTGGTTAAAAAATAAAAATCTTTTGAACAGTTTTACGATAAAAATACAGAATGTATTTAATAAAAAAATTTTTAATTACAATTATAAAATACACTAAAATAATTGTAACTCTTTAATAAGCTTTGAACAGAGTAAATGATTAAACCGAGAAGCTTCTTGCATTAAGAATGAAAATTCAGGAAATCGAAGTACCAAAAATTTAATTTAGAATGTTAGTGATAACAAAATTTACGGGCCAGGTCGTTTTCGGCCGGGTCGTTTTCGCGCCAGCCTAGTTTTTGAACTATAACTTTTTTTTATTGCCGACCAAATCCAAATTTCTTGGTGTCATTTGATAGCCCTAAGGATCCTCTATTAGCCTGCAAAATTCCAAAAAAAATTTGTTAATTTTGAACAAACTTATGAGCAAAAGTACATCAGAAATCAGGTTTGTCAGCTTTTTTGGCCATAACTTTTTTGAACCATAGCGAAATTTTTCGCAATTTTGAATGCTAATAGAATATGTGAAGGGCTTTCGAATGATACAAAGAAAGTTAGATTTGGTTGACAATTAAAAAAGTTATAGCTCAAAAACTAGGCTGGCGCGAAAACGACCCCGCCCCCAAAATTTAGATATTTGAAGATTGGTTTGTTTTTATTAAATTATTTATTATTTTATGAATGTTCTAAGAGTGAATAATCAACTGTTTTTCTAATTAAAAATATCTATTTAAATTTTTATTAATGTTTAATTTTATTAAAATGTTTGTAAAAATAATAAAATCATTGATACAAATAAAACAATTTAATTTGACTTAAATGGTAAAAATTATTATATTTTTAACGAATTAAATCAATTAAACAAATAAGCTATTACTTTAAGCTTCATTCCCTTTTTCACATGGCTCTTGGGATTCTCCATGATTTTTTAAGAAAAAGCTTTTTTATATTTTGTTTAAATGTAATTTTTAATTAGAATTTCTTGTAAAATTAGCAAAAACAATACTAATAGATAGTATAATGTTTTTTTTGCCCTAATATTCTTTTGTTAAATGATATCTATTTAAATGTAGATTCTTGCAGAATAAAAATGATTATTCAAAGTTCGTGTATGTTAATAGTAGCTAAATATTTCATTAAAATAATTTTACTAATTTTTTAATTTAAATAATTTATTGTTTAACAGTCGTCACATGTTATAATATGTTTAAATTTTGTTTATATTAAAAAAGCGAATTTTAAATTTTCCTTTTTAAAAATAATTAATAATTTTATTTTCTTATGACAATATTAAATTTTTTTCATTTATTAATGGTTTATCTCATCAGCAATGAATGTGTTACATTTTATTTTTTCCATTCATCACTTTTGCATAAATATTTTCCTTGCATTATTTGTATATTTTATTATTTCAAAACCAAATTTTACATTAAAATATGTTCATTTGTATTTTTTTTATTGAACCTTTAAATAAATTTAATTAAAAGACTAAGTAACAATCTCAATATAAATTTTATAATACTAAAAATATGAATTTATGCTATTTTATGTTTTATTTATTTATCTCTCATGAACAATGTCGAGTTAATAATCAACAAGTTTATCTTTTGTTAATAAATTATTTTTATTTTTAGTATTATTTTCATTTCTAACATTTATTTTTATGATGAAAATTTTTTGTTTGACAGAAATTCAAATTTATTTGTTTTATGATTCCTGGGAAATTCCAATTTTTTATTTTTTACAATAATGATTTCTTGAGCTGGCGAGCCAGTTTGTGTCTTCTTTTTCCAAAAAAACATCTTATTTTAATGTTTATTTGAATATATGTTTATTATATCCTCTATATAGATGTATTTAATTTGTATATATGTTTATCAATTCCATTGTTTATTTTTAAATATGAGTTATGAATAATAATTATATATTTGGTTATTTTTAAAAATACAATACTTAAAAAACGTAAAATAACAACCAGAAATAAAAAGCCAAAAATTATTTTAAAAATAATCTTAAAAATTTTTTTAAGATCGCTTTTAGTTTTAAATTTAATGTGCCGTTAAAATATACTTCGGCATTCGCATTATTCTTCATCCTTAACACATTAAAATGACTTGAATACTAAGTTTCAAACAATACCTTTAGGGTTACCAAGAAATGAACAATTATTTAAATGGACTAATATAAATATTCTTAATAAATACAAAAAAAGCATTTAATTATCATTGAAATAAATGAGTAAGGACACGAAATACCTTGCTTCTGAATGAATGAATAATTAAATTTTAGATCAAACCTTTAAACGTTATTTGAGAAAAATAAAAATTATTATATTTCATTTTTTTATTAATTTATTTTTATTGACTAGTAATTGAATATAATAACAAATAATTTATGATTTAATGATTTTTTAATAAAGCCAATTCATCAAAAATTTTCCATAATTAAATAATATATCACATCAATTTTGTTTGCGAAAAATAACGAAAAAATTTCCAATGTGGGATTATTTAAAAAACTTTAATTAACAATAATGATTCTTAAAGTGAGGGTTTCTAATTAAGAGAAAAGTGTTTAATATGCTTATTTATAACATTTGTTTAGATTTTATTATTAAATAATTTATTGATTAATATGACAATTTTGATTGAGATTTATATTTATGTTGAATAAAAAATGAATGATATTAATGAACAATTTAATATTTGAAAAAATGCAAAAAATGAAATGGTCATATACGCTTTCTTTTAAGTTTTAATCTATCGATTACAAAAATTTATTAATTTGTAAAACTCATATATTGTACTCATCGATAGTTTAACTGTTCATTTTTAGAACTTCATTTTTTGAATTGTTTAAGAATTTTAAAACTTATACAAGCAAAATAATTTTAAACAAAGACAAAATGTTAAAAATAAAGTATTATAACATTTTATTAAAAATTTAATTATATTTTAAAATAAATAAATTAATACAAAAAAAAATTTGGTTTACATTTGCATATACTCCAGAATTTTTTCATTGGACTGTTATTTTATTATTACCTGAAATATCTAAAATCGAATTATTAATTAATTAATTAAACTCTATAAGTTAAATAATTTTTTTTAAATGTTTGCAGGCAAGTGGATTTGAACCCATGGACCAAAAACCCTAATCTACAATGGTTTCACTTATTTAAACTCCCGATACCCAAAAAAAGAAAGGGTTTTTCGTACCATCCAGAGCATAGAGAATCCAGGAAAATATATTAATACATAAAAAATGACAAATGGATGTCGGGAGAAAATTTTCGTTAAATTGTAAATCTATTTGAGCAAAAAAATGCACTGTTTGATGCCATAGAAACTTTTGAGATAAAACGTTAAAAATGGAAAAATAAACCTCTACTTTAAAGAATTAACAATGATATTATTTATATTGTGCGGATTTTAAAAGTTATTAATCATTAAAAAATTTATGTTAATAATACCGAAGATAAAAAATAACTCAACATATCAATTATATATAAAAAATTATACTCAAAAATTTATATATTGATTCATTAAATTTATTTAAATTCAACTTTCAAGTTAAAAAATCAAATTTAAAAAATATATAAATGTTGACAATTTGTTTTATTCATATTTGTATTTCTACAATTTAAAAATTTAACAATAATACATTGGACAGGTAATTTGATTTAATTAAACAATTATTTAATTTTGTTTACTTGATTTACTCAGCATAGAGTAAAAATTTTGATCTTAATCCGAATTAATTGGAACAAATGCTGTGTTCTGACGGAAAGCACATCCCTTTCAAAAAATTTATGGCCTCAAACTTGGATCTGCTGTTGAACACTCAAGGCGGCATAAGATTTACTATGAAATTTTTGAAATAAAATGAAATCATCAAATGCGTTAATTCAAATTAAAAAATAAATTAAAAGCGAAAGTTAAGAAATTAATCTAAGTAAATTAATTAAAACTAATCCTTTTAAGATATTTTCTAAATATAGTGTAAAATATGCAAGTCTTAAAAAAAGACTTTGAACATTTAAAAAAAATTTTCAAAAAATTATATAATAATAATAATTCAAAACTAATGATTTTGCAAACTATTTAATCATTTGTATCTTATTTTCCTCTTCATAAATATCATTAATTCCATAATCTTAAAATACTATATAAAAATTATAATTTTTTTCTTATACTTATTTTATAATTAAAAAATTGCATTAAATTAGTGTTTATTAGATTTAAATAATTAATCATAATTCTATTAAAAAACTTCAAAATTTCCACCATTTTAGCCAGTTTAGAAGAACTCTTTTGATCATGACAATTTCATGTAATCTATCTATAACTCAATGCAACAATAAAAAAATCTACTTGTTTTGAAAGAACTAAATTATTTTTGGTTCTATGCAAAGATTTTCTGACATCTCATATTTTGTTATTTTGCGTCACAAAAGCATTTTTGTTAAGTTAAATACAAATTAAAGATTCCATTGGAACACAACGCTTCGTTATATTAATTATTTCAATATTTTTTTGATTGAATTAATATAATAAATTTTTGTTTTTATATTCGCCTGATTTATTAAGGGAAATCAAATTATAAAATGCATTCGTATACTGACTGACAAAAAAAAACGTAAATAAAATTAGCTAATTAAGCCTAAAGTAAAGAATCTAGGGAAAATTTTATAATGAAAGAATTAAAATAAATAAATGTTGTTTTAAAATTCAAAAAGTTTTTTGTTTATTAATAAAAAATAATACATGTTAAATAAAAGTATTGATACTAAGGAAAATAACATTTATATCTTTTATTATAGAAAGAATTAATATTAAAAAAGAGTAATAAAATGTTGTATATTAAAATTAAAATTATATTGATGCAAATGCAGATGTTCTTGAAAAACTAGGCAACATTAGCAAGAGAAAATGTAACAATAATGAGTGAATTGTTTCCCCCATTTTACACTTTGGGCAAGGCTGTCAAAAATATGCACGAAGAATGGCCAAAATATACACCAAATAAGCAAAAAACTTGAAAATTAGTGGTGCAAATTAATTTAAAAATTTTCCTCCTCATAAATTTTATAGGTTGTTTTTGCAATTGGAAATCAATAATTTCATAAGATTTTCGGTACCGAAGCTCATTGTTGACCCACTCGCGCATCCATTCAAATTTTGATTTAATTTTATGAAATATGCAGAAAATCGGAAATATGCAAATAAAAGTTCCAACTTTTATACACAAATACAAAAAAGATGTTTTTCCTACTAATTAGACTACATAGAATCTAGGAAAAAATATGCATTTGCATATTTTTAACAGCCCTGCTAATAGTTCATTAATTTATTACACTAAAATAATAAAAAAAAATTTTTTTGATAAAACAACAATTAAATACAAAAAGCATAAAAACAAAAATTAAATCGGCATTTTTTGGTGCAAAAAAATGTTAATTAAAACAAAATGAAGGGAAAGAGATATTTGCATTTTTAAATTGAAAGGCATTATATAATTTTACTCATAAATTTAACAACAAAATATTTGATTTTAAATTATGTATGGAATAAACTTTAATTTATTAAATTTTTGAAATGAAAAAAAAATTTTGATTCAAATTAATATAATAAATTATGAATCAAAATTATTGCATTAAGACCATATAGTCAGTAGAGAAAGGCAAAACAAGTTTTCTTAAGTTTGAAAGGAATTTAAGTATTTAAAAAGGTTGCTTTATTATTTTGCTAGTTTTTAAATTAACAGTTTAAATATTTTCAAAATAATAAGAAAATTATTATTAAATATACAAGAACGAGAACAAAAAAATTATATACAAAATGTGCTAGCATATAATTAAATAAAAAAGTTTGGCAAATAAATGAAATAAAAAATATCAATAATCAATCCAGAAAAGACTTTTTATTATTCTGAGAACTAACACATGACATAAAAATTTTTTTCCGAAAGTGCCACATTTCCAGCAACATTTACTCTACTATCTTCATTAATTGGAGTTTATTAATAGGTAATTTGGGTTTTTTTCTAATTATAAACTCTTTTAAAAAAATTCAAATTATTATTAAATAATACATATTTTCTATAAAAATATTAATCGTCCAATATTTAATAATGCACGAAGCAAAAAATAATAATCTGCGGCTTGTTGACAAGTGAGGAAATAAAAAAAAACAAAAAATGCTGAAATTACATTATTAAAAAACGTTAAATTAAATTAATTTAATTATTGTTATTAAAAATTGATTAGGTTTTGAAGTTACTCTGTTTTAAAGCACAACGCTTCAAGATAAATTTGGGTAAAAATATAATTATAAAAAACAAATAGTTTGTTTTTGAGATTAGAAAAAATCAAACATAAAAAGTTAGTTTTGAACTTTTTTCATTTATGAGATTCAATATATGTACAAAAAATATTTTAATATTAATCATTATCTAATGACTTTATATCATTGATTAATGAGATACAAAATAAAAAGTTTATAAAAAAAGGATATTAATTCTTAAAATATTCTTCTCAAGTATAAAAAAAATTTTTTAAAAAGGTCAAAATAAATATAAAACAAATTTAAGAATATCGGAATAAATAATATAATTAAATTATTATATTTAAAATGACTGCTGAATGATAAAAACAAAATTAGCAAATAATAAAATGATAAATGCTGAGTTCTATAATTTAAATATTGGTAAAGATATTTTTATAGAACTTATCCTGACTACATTGTCAAGAGAAGCAGTGTTTCAACCCATGAAATAATAAAATCTTAAAATTGCAAAAAGAAAAATGAATTAAAACATATATAGACGGTCAACGAATGCTGTACATGGCGAATTGGGCACGAGGAGCTCACCGAGGACGGCACAATCAAAGCGGCGGAGGCAATTTGGGTCGAAGCGGTGCAAATGGCAAAGATGGAGAGAGAAGAAAGTGAGGAAGAAGACATGAGGGAAGAGACGGCGAATTTGGAATCGACAAATATTTATCACTCAAATTTACGATCAGGCACATTCAAATCCGCAATTGCGCTCTAGCCCTCCCCCTACCCCGCCTCGAAATTTGCACTTAAAAATATATATAATAAATATAAATCATTGAAAATTAAAAATACTTAAAAATCTATTGATTATTA
The DNA here is from genome assembly GCA_023374025.1 of Heterodera schachtii. NCBI lineage: Eukaryota > Metazoa > Nematoda > Chromadorea > Rhabditida > Heteroderidae > Heterodera > Heterodera schachtii. Next base: position 871,311 of record SIJG01000039.1, read on the forward strand.
GTACATACATTAAACATAGATTTTATAACAGTGAAGTATGAAATAAATACGAATATTTAATATAATATTTTAATATCAATAAAAGAACAAATTGTTATGGTTTTTCACCAAGTAGACTAAATCAGACAAACACTTTGAAAGCCAATTTCTGCGGGACAAGAAGGCGGTTACCAATAAAATAAGGCTGTAATTCACTATTGATCTTTATGCATCACATTCAGCGTGAGAATAATTTTGTTAAAATATTAATAAATAAACTAGTTTAATTAATTACCAAATAATTAATAATTTTGGTTCTTAATGTTAAATATAAATAATCAAAACCAAAGTTTATTTGTATTTTTATAATCGAAAAATTAAATGCGAAGCATCAGCCAATAATAAATTTTTGTAATTTCAAATCAGAATTCTATTGTTTATTTCAATAAAACTTTATTTAAAAAAATACATTTTAGAATTTACGTAAGTAATGTTTCTTGCAGGTTTTGCCGAAAATTCAGAAACAAAATAATTACACAATTACGGAAGAAAGAGACTGTTAAGCTGCATCAATTGTCAAAAAAATTTATATAAATGCATTTATTAACATTAGCATCCGCTGAATCAATAAACCCGGTAATAACGGAATTTTCCGTATTAATTGGATAAAAGCCAAAAAAAAATATGTATGGAAAAAATCTTTTATTTTTCCATTTTATAAAAATAGCAAAAGGACAAAGTTGAAATTATCACCCTGTTCCATGAACCTGTACTCTATTTAGATTATTTGATAAAATATTAGCATAGCAAATAATTGAATTTTTTTAATTAGAAGAATTACTTCTCAGAATATCATTATGGGTTTAACAAATACAGATCAACTAACACTAAACTTCTTGTCTACCCGAAATGACATTTATTCTGCAACAATTCTAAATGATGACATGTTAAATATAAATTATATAGATTGACAGCCATTAAAAGACGTGGATTAGTTTCGATATCTTACAAAAAATTTTAAATAGCCAATATTTAAAACTATTTTAACTAAAATTTTACAAAAAATTATTCGCCTTTCATCAAGATAAGAACAAACACGTCAAATAAATCTATTGAATTTAATGCAATGTAAATTATATTGAAAAAATTTAAATATTACTTTTAATGTCCTGAAGCCTTAAACTGCACTGACAAATGAGTCACATCCATATATTTTGTCACTTACTCTACGACACATTTAAGAATAGTCGTCAGAGTAAGTGGTTTTCGCCCTTCTGATGACTTTTTTATTTTTATGAATAAATAAATAAATAAATAAATTATTTAAAAATTATATTTAAAAGATTTTTATCACAGAAAATACTTAATTGCATCGTTTTTATTCAATCTCGAATCGACTTTTGATTCTTATTTATAATTATTTTTTATTTATTTGTATTTCACTTTATTGTTATTTTATGTTAAAAAATATTTTTAAAATAAAGGTGAAATTTCCATGAAGTTTCTTTTCAATTCTATATATATATTAGATTAAGTAATTCTTTTAGCTCAAATATCATTTTTAATAATTTTTAATTAATTTATTTTTTTTAATTTTTAAAATTAATTATAACATTTTCCTGTATTTTAGTTTTTTTTAATATATAACGCGTTAAGATGAGCCATGCAAATTAATGCTTAAATATTTTTGTATCATTTTTCTAGAAACTTTGTATCTTAAATTCTAATTATTTATCTCTGTAAAATTATTAATTTATTTCACTTAATTTTATCATATTTAATCATTAATATTTATCCAGGCTATTAAAAGGCAAATAAATTTAAATTTCTCTAATAATTAAGAAATTTTTTTTAAATAAAATGCATTGACATCAGGGCTGTGCGAAAATCACAAAAAAATTTTTTCGTATACGAAAACGAAACGAAAAAGTGAATTCGATACGAAAACGAAACACGAAACGAAAAAAAATATTTTGAAAACCGAAAACGAAACACGAAACGAAAAAATTTTGACGGACGAAAACGAAACACGAAAACGAAAAAATAACCATTTTCGTACGAAACGAAACGCAAAAACCGAAAATTTTTTGAATTTATTTCAATCATAATTAAGAAACATAAAACTTTAAAATGTATCCTCTAACTGAATATTAAAATGTTATGTTTTTCACATCCTATTATGGACTTTAACAATTTTTGGGGAAGAAATTAGCAAATCGTCCATTTCGATAAAATAAAGTGCGGTCATGCGGGATCGAACATTAATGCACAGCATAAAATAAACCTGCTGTTTTCACCACTAAACTACAATATTTAAATAAAAAACTTATTATTTCTTACCAAAAAAGTCATTCTTAAGGGTGTAAATATTTTCGTCTTTTTCGTAAAATATTGCTCTGACGAAAACGAAAACGAAACGAAAATCCAAAATTTTAAAAACCAAAAACGAAACGAAAAACAAAATTTTGAAAACCGAAACCGAAAACGAAACGAAAAAACTTTAGCGGACGAAAACGAAACACGAAAACGAAACTTAAAAAGTGCCGAAAATGTAGGACGAAACGAAAACGACACGAAATTTCGTCCAGCCCTGATTGACATCATTATTTTGTCTTTAATTAATGGATTAAAAAATTTATTAATTGATTTTCATTAAAATTACTTTTTTAAGAAATGTAATTAATTTTTAAATTAAATTAGCAACTTATTTCGTTAGAACAAATTGCCTTGGTGGCTCACTTGTTTATTGTAGATGCAAATTATTGAATAATTTCGATTTGTTTATTAAATTTCAATAAAAATTTATATAAAAAGAATTTATTTTTTAAATTAATAATTAAATATTATTTATATTGTTTTGAAAGAAGATAATCATAGCCCACATATGCATATAAAAGCTGATTTAAAATTTGATCTAATTTATATTTGACAAATAAATTTAATTATCTATGACGTAAAAAACAACTTGTAATTAATTAATTATTTTTATTTACCATGATCAGCGGTCTCATGATTTTTGCTGTTTTGAATCCAAGTTTTTCTGTTTAATCTATTTTTAATTGAAATAGAAATTATTATTTCAAATCTTCAATATTTCTTAATTTACTTTAATATATTTTGGAATAATATCTATAATATTATTATACTTTTTATTTCATTGATTAATTAATATTGTAAATTATTTAGTTTCATTCAATTGGATTTTATGTATTTTTTGAAGAAATTTTCTAATCAAAGATAACTTTATTTAAAAATTTTTAATAATATTTATTTTTAAATTTGATTTGTTTTAATGTGATATTCAATTTTTCAAACAAATCATATGAGAATTTCATAAAGGCCTTTGCTCTGTGTTGTGTCTGAGCGTATACCACTTGGCCAAGTGGTATACGCTCAGACACAACAAAAAGGTAACTCCAAGTTCGATCCCTCCTGGCGGTGGATTAATATTTAAAACTCCACGACGCCACGGCGAGTGCCGATAAAGCACCAGTAGTGTGTGTGTAAAGGGGAGGAATTAGGTGCGGAAGTGTTTGGCACTGAAAAGTCGAGCCAATACCTCCAGTAGTGAGTGCGGCATATTTTGGTTATCGTTTGTGTCTGAGTGCTCAGTGTTCGAGCTTAAATCTTGGAGTTACCTTTTTGTTGTGTCTGAGCGTATACCACTTGGCCAAGTGGTATACGCTCAGACACAACACTCTGGTGAATCCAAAATCTTCTTAAGTATTTTTCTCAGATTCTTATTATGATGAATTAATAGTTAGTTCATTATATTTCGTTTTATCTACTTTTAAATAAAACTTAACAAACTTTAGAATTGAAATATTATAAACTTCTTACCGCTACTTAAATAAATTTGAAAAACTTTAAGTAAAAATGTCAAAAAAATCTAAATGTTTTACAAAAAAAAAAAAAGATAGAAAATTATTAAAATTTATAGATGATGGTAAAAGGAGAGAAAAATTAGAGAAAAAAAGATTTAATTCAAAAACAAAATCAGTTTAATGTAATATCATCATTATGGAAATTAAATCAGTGGCAACTTGTAGAAAAACAAGTTAAAGCAAATAATAATTAGTTAACTTGGGGAAAATGGGGCGGAGTCGTTTTTAAAAAAAACCGCCGGCCAATGTTGTCAGATTTTGCACGACATTTAAAAAACATAGATAATGCATTAATTTTTAATATATAAAATAGATTAATACCTTATAAAACATCATGATATGTAGTTTTTTGATTAAATGTTTAAAGCTAAATTATTAGTATTTTAATTTATTTTTATCAGGGCTTCCAGATCAGAATTTTCAAAAGCCTCATTTGGCAAGCAAAAAAGCCTCATTTTAGGTCAAAAAGCCTCATTTTACAAAATTTATTCAAAACACGTTTAAAAATTTCAAATGTTATATATATTTGATTTTCCATGATCAATTTGAACAATTTTGTCAGAATAAGCATTTTAAGAGGTTCTGAGCATGAAAAATCGAAGTTGATTTTTTGCAGCGCTTTTTCCAAAAACTTTTGGTGAATAGTGGTGGAGGGGGCGGCGGTGCCGACAGGCGCCGCCGGAAAATTTTTTGTAATTTTTAATGTGATTTGTTAACAGATTTGTCCAAAAAAATGGCCAAATTTTGCAATTTTGAGGGAATTAAAAAAAAAAAAAAGGATTTTAGAGTCCGGCGGTGCCGATAGGCGCCGAACTTTGACCATATTTTTAGCAGATTTTTATTTAAAAAAATTCATAATTTTGTGGTTTTTCGAAAAAATTATAATTTTCTAGTTGGGTAAGATTTCCGTTTGATACTCTATTAATAAACCAAAATTCAAATTAAATAATTGTCAAACATTATGCCAACTTATCAAATTAATCAAAATTTAAAAAATCTGACGAATTTTCCCCTAAAACCTCAAAAATCTTCAAAATTTCTCAAAAAACCACAAAAAGCCTCAAAATTTCTCAAAAAAGCACAAAAAGCCTCAAAGCCTCATTTCAAAAAAAAACCTCATTGACCTATCAAAAAACCACAAAATGAGGCTAAAGCCTCACATCTGGGAGCCCTGATTTTTATTATTAAAAATAAAATTTGCTTTTTAAAACTAAATTTTTTTTTGAATTTCTAAGGTTTCTTTTTAATTATTTTTTTATTGTTTAAATTTTATTTTGTTTTTTCCAAGATTGTTTTAAATGTTCTTTTTATTTTATTTTGAAATTTTCAAATCATAAAACTTATTTTGTAATTTTCTCATTTACATTTAAGTACAATAAAAGAAAATGCTTTTTAGTTGGATTCAAATTTTATAAATTGCAGAAAATTATTAGCTGAATAATGCAAAAACGTTAAAATAAATTGTTTATTCAGTTCGTCCTCTTTTTATCATTTAAATATCTGTTTTACCAGATCCCTTTTAAATTTAATATTAATTGATTAAATCAATTTTTTCGATTTTATTACAATTAAATATTTAATTTTACCTAAAATAAATTTTAATAAATTTATAAATTTTACATTACAACTTATTCATATAATTCTTCAAACAATGAATGTAGTTTTTCATTTCGTTTTATTATTCAATTTATTTAACTCTCGTAAATGTATGAATAATTCTTTTTTATCATTTCAAAATTATCTTATAAATAATTATTTTATTATTTTTGAAACAGATAACTTTCTAAATTTTTTCTTAAATTGCTGAATTTTTTAATGAATTTACATTGTCAATTGCAGAAATTTTAAAATTTTCAGTTGCTAATGTCACATAATTTTATTTTATTAATTTCAAGATTAAACTATTATTTTATTTAAATTTAAATTTTTATAATTTTAATGCATCCAAGCTTTTGCTTTCTTTAAGCCTTTTATTAACTTATAATTTAAGTGAAAAGTGTTTTCAATAAATTAATAAGATTTTTTTATTTGGGCATTTATTAATTTAAATATGTCTTATCATTCATATCATGTCATAATCATTATTGATTCCTTGTACCACATAGCAAAATTAAATTTAACTATTTTAATGTTTGGTTTTTATGTTTTTTTTCAATTTTAATTGATTTATTTTTTATCTTAAGATATTCATATTTTTAGAAATAAATATATAAAAAAATTTTTTTTCTAATTCTCTCCAATAATTTTTTTTTACTAATTAAATTATTTAATTTCTATTTGATTTTATTCGATTTACTTGGCATCATAAGCAAAACGTAGAATTTTGCAAAAGTAAATTTTTTACTTTAAAATTTAGCATTTTTAAACAATTTTGAAATAATAATTATATAGAAAAATTTTTTTATTTTGCTTAAAAACTTTTGGTTTTGAATTTTTAAATTGAATTCATTTTTTAAGCATGTAACTTACATATAAAATAGTTAATCTTAATCATTATCACAATAATGACTAATTTATATTTGAATTTAATATTTTATTGCATTTTTATGCACATATCAGTTTATTTAATAATGTTTAGAAATTATGTTGCAATTATTATGAGATTTTTTAATTTATAACATTTTAACTTTGATTTGAAATTGTTATGAATTTATTAAAGAAAATAAAAATATTGACAGAAAATTTATTTTAAAGTTTTCTTATCATGTAAAATTAAAATTATATTTATATTTTTAAACTTTTGGTTTTTTCACTTTTTCTGTATGAGATTGTATTAATTTTTGTTTGGTTTTGTATTATTTTGGCCGCTTTGCGCCCATTAAACATTTTCATTTTTTCAAATTAAATTTTTATTCTTAAATATTAAAAAAATTCTGTTGTATTTTGTGCAAAAATTCATTTTAAAACTTTCCCACTTGGATTTTTTGTCGTACACTATTTTTATAACAAGTGATACCTATGGTTTTAACAATGCTTATTTGCTAGCATTTGATATCTCAAAATATCCTTTTTATAAGTATTATCAAGAATTTATTTAAATTTTTATTTTCTTTTTTAAATGTATATTAATAGAAATAAAAAATTTGATGTTTGTATTAAATTTTTTCTTTTATGTTATTTTTGTTACATTGTTTTAATTACTAAAATATTTATCTTTATTAAAGCTATTAATTCATTTTCCATTTTGAAAATAATCTTTATATTTATCTCAAGTCCTTCATTTTAGATTTTTTGATATTTTAATAGTTGTTCAAATTATATTAAATCACCTGCAGCTTTTCAGATTAAAATTTAAAGCGATCATTCAAAAAGGTGGTTTATTTTTAGTTATACTTAATTATTTTAAAAGTTTATATACAATAAAAACAACTTGGCATGTAGAGATGATATATTTTGTTCTAGCTAATTTCGCATTTGTAATTGTTAATTTATATTCAAGTAAATTCAGTTAAACTAATTTGAGCCGATGATTATTATTCATTAATTAAAAATTTTTCTTATATTTTCGGATTATTTATTATTTATCATTATTTAGATATTAGCAATTTGTTTTCAAAACAAAATTTGTTTGTTGTTGTATTCATAATATTAGAAGCTCATATTTATTAATATAAAATTGCCTTATATATAAAAATTGCCTCTGTTTCATTAATCTATAAAATCTAAATTAACTATTGCTGAAAAGTGAATCTAATTAATTTAATTATTAATAAAAATTTAACAAGCATAAGATTCGCCATTTGCTTTTAAATAGGGCTGCGATTTTGAGGCAAATGCCTAAAATTTCTGCGCACTTAATACAGACAGATAAGCACAAAAAATGCATTTTCAGCCTGATTTGGGGTGTTGTAGGATGACTTATATAATGCCTAACTTTGCCTATTTTGGACTTTTTGTGTTTAAATCTTTTTTTTTGCATTATACATAAATATTAAAAAGAAAAACGATATCATTAAACACATCAGAAAAGGGCTTTTTTTAATACATATTACGGAAAAGTTTAAATTTGGCAAACTGTCAATTGCAGATTTCAGCTCTGCTTTTTGTTTTACATATACAAGTTTTATTAAATGCTTTAGTTTTTTTATTACTTAAATTTAAGATTTATCTTTTCATAATAAATGTTAAATTTTATCATTTCGTAAGAATATTTTATTATTAAACTTCTTACATAAGCTAAATTATATTTTCTTTTAAAAATATTTTTATAATATATTCATTAAAAAAAATTTTAAAAAAAGATACGACAGATTTAATGCCATATCCAGCGTATTAAATTTTTTTATGGATTTTGAAAAACACGAAAAATTTTTGGTTCAAAACTTATGTAACACCCTAATTATTTTAGTATTTCAATACATTTGGGTGGTTCATAAAGCGCCCAATGCTTTATAATTATTTATTGTTTTAAATGTTTTATAATCAAATTTTATTTAATAAATTTATTTATATATTTATTTAAATCAGCATTTAGCTTTAAATTATTAATTATAAAACTCCTTCCTATAATTTAAAAAATATCTTTTTGTAAAACGGCTCATGATAATATAATTTTGCTAAGTTTATAATTGTCATATAGTAAAATTATTTCTTTTGCGCGGTCAGATCTCTCGAGTTCATCTTTGGACTTCGTGTAAAATTTCACATTTCTATAATTTGAAGTAATATTTAAAAACGAAAAAAGTTTTATAATATTTATCTTTTACATTCGATATTCTTTTGATTATGACTTTGATTTTACCAGATTTATATTAGCAATAGATAGAAATTAATTGAGTATTTTTGCTTATTTAATCATTGACTTTAGGAGAAATATTAATTGTATTAAGTATTATTACATTGTTTGCATTTTTATTGTTAAAAGCTTTTAATTTATGAAGATTTAAATTTTTTTAATCTAATTTATGTTTATGGCAGCTTTGAACTAATTTTAACATTACTTTTTGTTACAGTGTGCAGTTCTCGTTTAAGAATTTAAAGTGCTTGTCAGAAGTTAAACTACCACACTTATCGTAGCTGTTTTCCCGCACAAATGACAGGGTTTGTGAGGGTTTTTGGTTTTGATCTTGCTGACATTGGCAGGGTGCAGCAACCGCAACAAATTGCGCAATCATGGTATCATACGATAGCCTTTGAATTGCGTTATTAGCTTGCTAAATTTCAAAAAATTTAATTAAGTTTTTCAAAAGTTATGACAATTATTCCAGCTTTTTGGTTGGAACTTTTGAAAAACATAATAAACTTTTAGAAATTTGGCAAAATAATTACCTTATTCAAGGGCTATCGTATGATACGAAGATTATACAATATAATTGCGTAATGGGCAAAGTTATGAGTTGATTTAGCCAAAAATATAGCAAATTTTGCACTTTTTGTACTTCGCCAAATTTGCTTTTTGTCTTTTGACTCACTACAGATTTTAAAAATTGTTGTATTTTTTTTGTTAAATTAGTTTTTTACATTTTGCAAACTTTTTGTTTTCATTTTTGCATTGCATGCAAAAATGCAAATAAATTTTTTAATTATAAATGTTTTAGAAATTTCAGAATTTACGATGAACAAATTTTTATTCATAATATAAATAGTTTTCTTACTATTTTTACTTTCTTATGTAAGTGTTTAGGTTTGCCTTATTATTTTAACAAAGTTTTAAATTTTATAAATTATTTAATTCAAGTGTTATTATTTCACGCAATTTTCTATTTAATTTTTAGAAATATTCGAATTATTTATTGATTTTTTTAATAAATTAAAGAATATATTTTGAAGTATACAACTAAGGTAGTTAGATTTTTAACTTTTATTTATTTCTTTACCATTTTTTAAAAATTTTATTCCACAATTCATTTTATTTATTTTTATTGACTATGATTTAAATATACAATTAGTAATTTTTAATTTTTGTAAATTTTTATTTTATTTTTTTAAGAATGCTTTTTTTGATTATCCATTGGACATTGACTTCCTTCTTGTCCGTTCGGTAAAAAATATTTTTAGCACATGGGAAATTAGCTAGCAGTTCAAAATTAATTAATGATATGTTAATGCATAAAACTCATAAGTTAAAAATTAATTTTAAGTATATTTATTTAAAAATGTTTGTTGCTTTTTTATTATTATAATTTAGCAAATGCAAATTTTTTATTCTATTATATAATTTAGTATAATGGAATTTTTTTAAATAATATTTTACCAAAAAATCAATATTAATTTTTATCTTTTTCATAATGATTGGATTTCATTATTATTTTTGTACCATTTAAGCATGTTCTAGTTTTTTCATGAAAGTTCCAAGTAAAAATTTTAATTATAATATTTTAATACAAATTAACATTCTTTTATATTCTTTCTTTAAAAATTATTAATTTAGAAATAATTTGTTTGGGTTTTATTTTAGCTATTTTTATCTATTATTATTTTTGTTTTAAAGAAACGAAGTGACAGGCGGAGGGACAGGAACAGTCACAGTTTAAAAATGTAATGCCTTTAATAAATTCTTTTCTATTTGTTGTTTAGTTTTATTTAATGGTTATTTGAGTAGCATCTTGTGATTTAAAAAATTGTTTATCCAGTTATCAGTTTTTCGCGGTTGTCGGCTCTCGTGATGATTTGAGTTTGGATGAATTTAGGTTTTTTGTTAAAAATTTAGTCAGCAAATTACATTAAGGTATTCAGCTAAAGTTATTGGAAATAATTAATTTAAATATTTTGGTTTTAATGTGTTTAAATTTTATATAATGCTTGATTTTACACATAAATTGTAGTGACACATTGGTTTCATACTCTTTAAATTGTTTCTCATTTTAATTTTGTTTTTTTTAAACTTTTATTGTTCTGCAAATTTTTTTAAATTAAATGTTGATATCATTTGGTAATTCAAAATGATAAATGATTTTCATATTAATTTTAATTAATTTCTTTTAAATATTTCTAATGATAATTATTTCGAAAATGTATTAAAATTAAATATAAATTTACAAAATTTATTCAATAAATAATTAGATAATTGTATTTTCCAATTTAACATAATTATAATAATAATTATTATTTAAACTAATAAATCCTCTAGAAGTTTTATTGATTTTATATTTTAAAATAACATAAAATGATATTCATTATTTTGCAATTAAATTAAATGCATTTTGCTAGATTCTCCATAGGATAAAAAACTTAAAAATTATTTCTAAATTATGTAATTTGACACAAAAATTTCTTTTTTTATATCTATTATATAATATTTAATTTCTTTGATTAATGGCATTAAATACTTTCTTTATTATAACAATTTAAGATATATTAGTTTGAATTATTAAATTAGATAAAAGATTTCATTAGCTTTACTTTCGATCTTAATTTCGTTTATCGAATTCTAACAATATTATTATTTTTTCATAATTTTTCATAGTTTCTATTTATATTTTGGTATAAATTATTAAAATAACACTTTCATATTCAAAATTTCATCTAAATATTCTTTACATCTAACAAAAACCTATTTACATTTAAAGGAAAATATTTACAATTAATCGATTTTTCATAAACTCCAATCTTTTAAGATTTTTTAAAGTATAATTTATATGAGTTTTTAAATATTATATATTTTTTAAATTTTAATATTCGAGCTCTCTACCAAGTCCGAGTTCAATAGCCCCAAATCTTGAATTTAATTACAGATATTAATTCCAAAATATACATTAATTTATTGTTTTCTGGTAATTCGAATTATTACAATTTTTCTCTAATTTTTTTTCTTTATTTTTACAAATTGCTTAAAACAAAGACTATTAATTTTTATTATTTTACAAAATTACATTTGATTTACCTTTTTAAATTTTTTAAATTATTTTTTTCAATTTTTTTTACTGTATTGCTTCATAAATTATAAATTTTAAAGATATTTTCATTTAATAAGTTTATTTTTATAAACTTAAATTAAAATAATTGTATAACATTTAGTATCTTAATATTCTTCAAATATACTTTTACTTTTGGACAGTTCAAAAGCCAGAAGAACTAATACTTCCAAAACGAGAAAATTTTAAGAATATAAGATGAAATTTTTTAATTTATTTTTTCATGCCTTACGTTTTAATATTACCGAATTTAAATGGTTAATTTACTTGTATCATCGAGTTTTCTTATTTGTTGCCTTTGTTTTTATTTCTACAAATCAAATACTTTTTACATTTTATTATATATACAAAATAACTTTGTTTTTATATAAAATTCACTTATCAATCAAAAAAACTATATAAATTTAAAAGGAGTATTAATGTTTATTATTTAAAAGTTAAAACACATTAATGTGTAATTTGTTGTAAAAATTCTTTAATTTTAGTATTAAAAAAATATTCGCTTGATGTTAATAACGATGTCATGCCTTTTATTTGTAATACATGATTTAGATATGTTTTTTAGTTGTCTTAGAAATATTAGCTTTACAAATTACATCATATATAATTGTTTTAAAAAATTTTTCTCTATAATTTTGTGATATCAAGTCGGTATTTTGTTTTTATTTTATTTTATATTTTTTATTTTTATATCTATTAGATATTTGTCTTAAATTATTATTTATATAATAGGTTACTTTTTTTGATTCTTTGGTCACAACGCTAACAAATTTTTTCTTACTAAAATATTAAAAATGATCTCTTTTTATCTTTCTCAATAATAAAATATTTGAACTAATTATATTAAGTCTGATTGATAATAATTATTCATTATTATTTATTTAAATATTTTTTTATCAGGATTAAGTCGAATTGCTGTTAAACGAAGAAAATTTTATTTTTTGAAGCAAGGAGGAAAGAAGATTAAAAAAATCCTTAAACATAAAATATATAACCTACCTATACATTAATAAAAATATATAACTCATATATATTATTGTGCTTTTTATTTTTCTATAAATTATTTTTAGATTATAATTCAAAATGTAAGAAGAGTACAAAATAACTTTTTATTGATGCTTAAGAATTTAAACCAAATCATTAAGAAATTTGCTACATAGAAAAATTAATTAAAATTATTAATATAAATGAAAATTTTAAAATTTTAACTTCACATATACAATATTAACAAATCTAATTAACTAGTTCTAGTTTAAAATAAATAATATATATTCTTAGTTCGAATAAATGATATAATAAGTATGCTTACAGAAATTTTGTTCAAACATGTATTTCTTCAGCACAAATTTATAATAATCATTATTCTGTTTTCCATATAATTTAGTAAATTTAAAATTTATACTGTTTCGTAAGCTTGATGTTTTAATTCTGCTGGGGCACTTACAACCAAAATTAATATTTTTACTAGTCAGATTTTTGTATATTGTTGACTAACTTTGCTTATAAGCAAAAAATTTATGAATATTAATTTTTAAAATTTTCATTTTATGTATTTTTTATTATTTAATTTGGTAATTGTCTGTAAGGTATTGAATCTGTTCTAAGCACTAAAAATATTGCCATAAACCTGAATTTCAATTTATTTGGAAGGAGTGCAGGCACTATTTATTAAATAATTTTTTATTTAAATTGATAATAATAATATGGAAAATATACTTTCAAAACTTGTAATTTATATAGTTTTAGCAACATACTTGTAATTTAAGCCAAAAAATTTGAAGTTTCTCTTTAATAAATTAAAGTTATATTTAATTATCAAGAGTAAATTGTTCATCTGAGGCGCTTACATAGCTGCTGTTAAAATGCAAAGCTTTAACTTATTTAATTGGTTTTTTAAGTTTAAATGTTTAATTAAATTAACGAGTTCTTACTTATTAATTTTATTCTTGTAATTCGTGTGTTTTATTCTTCATTGATAAATTAATTTATAAAATTAAATTCTTTGTTTAATTTATTCCATATTAATTAATACTGTTTCGTAAGCTTAATTTTTAATTCTGCTGGGGCACTTACAACCAAAATTAATATTTTTACTAGTCACATTTTTAGTAAATTGTTGACTAACTTTTCTTCTATTTTGTCAAATTGTTTTTGTTTAAGATGAAACTATTATGAATTAATTAAATTTTATGGTTTTTTTAGACATAAATTTAAATAATAATACATTCATCCTTTAAAGTATTCAAGGCCAGAAAAGCAAAATGTTATGAAATTAATATGGTTTTCCATTAAATTCAAAAAGGAATTTTTCGTAAATTAATTTTCTGATTATATTAAAAAATTTTACACAATTTTTAAAATTTAGCTTTATCAAAATTACTCATAATTTTCCTCTGCAATTTAATCAGCTTGATAAAACATCTGAAATATAATTAAAATCCGAGAAATGTAAAAAAAATTCAATATATACAATTTTACAATAATATTCTTTTCGAATATAATTTGGTCAATAATGCAAAGAATTATATATTTTACAATTATTCAAGCAAAAATAAAAAAGAATATTCAAAAATATAAATTTATTTTGAAAAATGTTTTAAATAAAAAAGACGTAATTGTTGATGAATTTAAATAATAAATTTAAAAGAAAAGGAATTAGTGAAATTAAAAATAAATGTGCCTGAGAAAAAAATTAATTTATTATGAAAAATGATATAGAATAAGTCTTTCAATTTAATAATATTTTTGTTGATATGATTTGTAGTTTAAATTATTATATGAAATCAAATTTTTTATTTAAAGCATACAAATTTCAAAAGAAAAGGAATTAGTGAAAGTAAAAATAAATGTCCCTGATCATCAAATAAATTTATTATGAAAATTATTAAAAATCAAAGTCTGCAATTTGTATAATGTTTTTGTTGATATGATTTTTTTTTATAATTATTTTATTGCAATTTAAATTTTTCTTGGCTCATTTAAAATTCCAATATTCATTGTAATATTCAAATCTATTGCAAACTCGCTTAGGCGCTTTCATGCTTAACATGTGCATCTTCACGGTCAATTCCGCTTTTAATTTTATAGTTAATAATTTTGAAGTTGATGATTATCATTTAATTGTTATTCTCAATTCGCGAATTAATCATTTCATGTAAACAATACACAAAAAAAGTAATATACTGATTATTCGAATTTACATATTTTGAAAAAAAAACAATAAAAATTTCTGAAAATTTGATCGTCCATAAATAATTTGTAATTGATCGGGGGCTCACCAAATTCTGCAGGGATACGTAGTGGAACCCGAATTTTTCTAAATTATAATAAATTATAATTGCATTAAACATATAAAAAAAATTCATCGTATTAATTTTACATTTTCAGTAGTAGCCCAAAATTATACGTATTGATGGTTATTGATTTCATACTTGGATTTTGTCAATCCAATAATTAAATTTATTATTTTATTTTATCAATCACTGAGCTTTTTACAGTTTTCGTATCTTGGTACTCATTTGGCTGCATATCTGTAGTACGGGAAAAATATTAATATTCCTTTTTTAATATCAAAAAAATAATTTTTATTGGATTTTTAATAATTCCCCCAGAAAAAATTTAATCAAATTTCGCAGAATTTTATTATGATACAACAAAATTCAGTGGTAATTTTCAGGGGTTTTATCGACAAAAATAACTCCAGTAAAGTGCAGTTTTCGTATCTTGGTACTCATTTGGCTGCATATCTGTAGTACGGGAAAAATATTAATATTCTTTTTTTAATATCAAAAAAAAATTTTTATTTGATTTTTAATAATTCCCTCAGAAAAAATTTAATCAACAAAAAAATAATTTTCATTGATTTTTAATAATTCCACCAGAAAAAATTTAATCAAATTTCGCAGATTGTAATACAACAAAATTCCGTGGTAATTTTCAGGGTTTTTATCGACAAAAATAAATCCAAATTTAAATAATTAATTTTTGATCTTAAGATCCCAACGCTCTCAAATCAAATGAATTCTGAGAATAAAATCTCAAAAAGCAATTTTATAAAAAAAATGAAATAATTTTTAAATTAAATTTAAAACAATATTTGATCGATACAATGTGATTTTCTCATACTAAACAATAAATATTAAAATAAAAAAGAATTTATAAATCCTTACAATATACCAACCGAACATACAAAAACAACCAATTAGAAACAAAAGTAATCCCAAAAATTTAATGCAAAAATGAATCATGAAAATACAAAAACTAGCTATGAATAATGAGATTTCATTAATATACACCCATTGCGGCTGTCCCCAGTGGGACGGGTTTGGCTCTACGAATAAACTGAATCATATATCAATTTTACTATAATAAATGCGTTAATGTATCATTTTATGTATAATAATTTTTTCTTAATATTAAAAAATAAAAAATTTTTCTCGTTTTTAGGAGTTTTTATATTAATAAAAAATAAATACTTTAAAAATTACCTAAAAAATATAAATATGTTTAAAAAAGTATTACTTAAGTATAAAAATTATCAGCAATAAGCATTACATAAACTCCAAAATATAAATCAGTTTAGCAAAAAATCCTCTTTTATTTAATTTAATGTAAAAAAAAATATATAATCGTCAATTACTTATTTAATTAAAATTATATTAATTTTTTAAAAGCAAGACTACAAAAATATTATAACTTCTAATTAAATAAAATTGGCTTATAAATCACATAGTTTTTATGATTGCAAACTTCAAAGTTATTCATTCTACCAACACAATTTCCACTCAAAATACCCCAAAAAATGTTTAGAATGTCAGATCGTCAGTGACATTTTAAATAATTAATTTAAATAATTGCTTTCAATTATAAATAAACAATTAAGCGAAATAATAAAAGAAAGATAAATCTTATCATTTTTTAAAATAAATAAAACGAAAATGATTCTTATATAAAAGAATTTTTTTAATATACGGTTTATATAGTCAAAGAAGAGGGCATTTATCACTACATTTATTAAAAGCAAAATTGAAAAATAGAACAGAAATATATTTTTATAGATTATAAAATAATTAATTTAAATAATTAATTATTATTTTTTTAAATTGTTATAATTTCGTTAAATTCAAAATTCCCTAAATTTACAGATGGTCGTCATTTTAAAATTTCT
Organism: Heterodera schachtii; assembly: GCA_023374025.1. Lineage (NCBI taxonomy): Eukaryota > Metazoa > Nematoda > Chromadorea > Rhabditida > Heteroderidae > Heterodera > Heterodera schachtii. Next base: position 888,194 of record SIJG01000039.1, read on the forward strand.
AGAATTCATTTAATTTTTTAAACTTTTTTTTTCTCGCGATCGCGACTTCCATTCGATGGAAAAGGATTTTAAAGATTGTGTATAAATAAATTTTAAATTTTTTAATTATAAATATCAAAATATCAAATTATAGTATTTTTTTATAGCTTTATAAATTTTGTGTCCACAATTTTTAATTTAATTTTTTATTTAAATTTTAATTTCTGCTTGCTTATAAAACTTTTATTCATTTTAATTAAAGCTATATTTTTAATATAAATGTTGTTGATTCAATCGTTTCTCTCGAATAATTCTAAGAATGTAAGAAAATTTTATTAACATATAAATTTTAAATTTAATCATTTAATTGCGCATAACATACACCCAAATGGCAATTGAAATATATATAAATCATTGTTTAAAAATTAATAATTCTTTTAAGCCCCAGAGAAAGTCATTGATGACCTGATTAAGGGTGCTCACCAATTGATAGATAAAAAAAAATAAAAAAAAGCAATCAAAAAATTAAAAATATTTTTATATATATAATTTTATAATTTTTAACTTTGTTATTATTGAAAAGAGCATGAAGAAATATAAGTTTATAAAATAATTAAATAACGTTTTATTTATCAGCAAGCAGTACATTGGGAAGAAAAGATGTTTACTAAATAAGACGACGAGAAAAAAAGAATCAGTTTAATGTCTTCAAGTTAAAAATTCATATAATTAAAAAAACATTTAAAATAAATAATAATTACTATGGTTTATGTGCAATAATTTGCCATAATGAAAATTATATCTAATAAATCAAATATTGAGTGCATTTTTACAGAAGTGAATAAATAACCTTTTTTTAAAAATATAAAAAAGATAAATACAGATGACAAAAATTTAATTAATGAAAAAATGATACAATACTTTGACAAGGTTCTGAAATAGAAGCGACTTGGAGCTTATTTGTTAGTCCCATTACGATTGGGCCTAAAAATAAAACCAACTCTGAATTTTCATTTTCCGAAATAAAATTTTTTATATAAAAATGTTTTAGAGAAAATTTAAATATTTTAAAAATAGATACGAATGAACAAAAAAATTTGGAAGCCTCTCAAAATATAAATTAAACAATAAGAACAATTCGAATTGTTAAGCATTCGAATAGAAACGAAAAAAAAAGTCTTTTATAGTGGTATTAAGCTACCTTCCGTGTTATACAGCCTGTTACAATATTTCGAAAATCTTTTTTTTGGAATGTCAAATTTAAACTATGCTAATTTGTAAGCAAACAGCTGTTTTATCTCTATAAAAGAATTTATGAAAAAATCAATTGATACATTTTAGCAATAAGAATAGTTTTATTTTATCCAAATATTTGGTCATTAACTTTGTCGATATTTTTCGTAAACATGGTGGCATTTTTTAATAGTGTAGCTATTATTAATTTTATTAGTTTATTTATAAATATTTGTTTTTAATATCTAAATAGTTTTTCAAACATTTAAATAAATTGAATTTGTTTTAATTCTATAGGTAATTTTAAGAATTACCATTTTTATAAGATGAAAGAATTAAAAATTCTATTTGTTTTAAATTGAAAATAATAAATTAAATTAAATAATTGAAAAAATATCAAAAATTTAAAGAATCTTTACAAATGAAATTTTAGAAAAATCATTCATACGGTTAACCACTTTGGAGTCGATAATAATTACGATTGAAGGCAATACTTCAATTAAATTTTTAATTTAAATTCCTTTGAAATGATGAATAGAAGGAAATATAAATGAACACATTTGTAAATATACAACTATAATTATGATGCATTAAACAAATATAAAATAAAGAAAACAAACACTACCGAACATGAACGAGTTAAACGAAAATGCACTGACCAAGTCAAATGCTTTCTGAATCGTAAACAAGGCGTCACTACATAAATCACTAAAAAATCATATAATATAATCATAAAAAAGGCAAAAATGTAAATTGAAAAATAATAATTAAAACCAAATTTTGAAATACGACGATTAAAACATAATGTAAAGCTTATATTTGCAGATAATTAAGTAAAATAATTAAATAAGATAAAAATAATAGTAAAATTACATCATAATTGCTATTTCTTTTATTTTTTTATAGTCAAAAAACACGCTTAAATGTTGATAAACAATAAATAATAAATAAAAATGTATGAGAATACAAAGAAATATTAATATCATGTTAAATATTAAAAAAATATTTTTTAAATAATTATAAACTTCAATATTAAAATTTAAATAACAAAAAATAACATATTAATATTTTTTCTTATTTTAAGTTTTCAATTTATACTTCTTTATTTAAAACAAAATATTTAAAAAATTATATCAAATTATTTTTTTGTTAAATTAAAAATATAACTTTTTGCAGCAACGAGGCGTAATTAGTATATATCTATTTGAATAAATTTGTAGAGCGTGTGTTTTTTTTAAATTTTATTTGACTTTTTCAATTAAGAATTTATATTTTTGGTCTTGAGTATTTATTTATTAGTTTTTTTTACTCGATTAAATTATACACCCAATATTAATTGTGATTTATTAATTTTCAATATAATAATCAACTAAAAACAATATGATTATGTTAACATCTTTGCATTTATTAAATCAACCAAAGGGTAGGAAAACATAAAATGTAATACATATAAATTAAAAATTGCCTAAATTCAACCAAATTAATATTTCATAATATCACTTAATAGCTTTAAGTATTGTCTAGTATAAAAATGTTAAGGATAAAAATTCCAAAAAATCGAAAGCAAAAATTTTTTCCATAACTTTTTTTAAACACGGTGAAAGTTTTTGAAATTTTAAAGATAAAATAGAATAGGGCCTTTTAAGTTATTTACTTAAATTACGTAAAAAAAAACTCTATTATAGAACCGATGTTTAAATATTTATTTTTAGTTTCAATATTAAACAAAAACAAATTTTCGTAAAAAATCAGTAAAATAATGAAATTATATATAAAAAAAAAGTCCAGAATATGTACCAAATATGTATAAAATTCCGAAATATTTAAATAAGAATAAAAACCCCGAAATATGTAAAAATACTTAAATAAAAGTCCCTACTTTTGTTCGCAATCGCAAAAAAGTTAGAGTTTTTTGTCTTCAAAGCATGGTGAATCCAGGCAAAAAATATGTATTTGCATAATAATGACAGTCCTAATAATAATTGTCATATTATTTATGGCGTAATATTTGTATGAACAAAAACAATAATGTAATGAAAATTAATATTAATATACAAAAATAGATAATAATTAAAAGCCTTCTTAAAAAATAAGAATATTAAAATTAATTTTTTAACCAAATGCAAATAAAAAAAAATTGTAATTAAGAAATTCCAGATGAACAAAAACTGAGAAACAGACTAAAATTATTGTATAATTCTGAAAATGTTATTTAATAAATCTATAATATAAATATTTTACTACAAAATTAAGAGTTTTAACAATTTTATATATCGTTGGGACAAAACGCAAAAAGCGATAGGGAATTTTTCAGAGCAATTCTCTTCCGATTTAAAAATATTATTTGTTAATTTGTTAAACAAAATCTGTAAAACAAAAGGGGTTGGTCCACGGGGTATCATAAAGCACTCAGACAGCAATTCAAAATACAAAACATTAAATTATGATGTTGACTAAAATAATAAATTTTTAAAAGAAGGAGAAATTTGTTCACAGATCAGAACTACAAAATTAATGAATAAATTAAACTTAATTTGAATTTGACAAAATTTTGCCTCTTTTTAACTGCTGTTTTACCTTATTGATATTAGATTAAAAAATACAATATTATTAGTTATAATTTTTTATATTATTTCGCTTTCATATTTTATATTAATCTTTTTATAGAATACTAATTAGCAATTTTTTAAGCAAAATTATAATCATAAAATTTCAAATTAACCTAAATATGACGAATTAATACTATTAACTTATGCGATAGAAACAATGAATGTTGGACTTAATAAGAATTTAATTAGCATATAATTATAAAGTCATGAGCTATAAACCATCAAAAAAACAACCATATTGTTGTTAAAGTCAATCAAATTAAACATTTTTATTATTATTCGATAGCCCAAATATTTCTCTATTAACTCTCTATTCAAAAATTTGGCCAAGTTTAAGCAAAATTCTGACTAAAAGTATCAAAGTAACCGGAATATTTTTTTGACAAACAGGCAGTTTAAAAGCTCTGTTTTATAGTTTTATATTATTGAAATTACCGCGAGTAAGTAAGGCTTTTATCCATTATTTAATAATTCGTAAAAAATTATTAAAAGCCAAATGAAAAATTTATTAAACAAATATAAAAGGTAAATGCGATATTAAAATTTTTTCACTCGTCATCATGAAAATACTTCATTATCAAAAATTATTATGATTAATAATTATTATTTTTTAAACAAATTTAAACAAAAAAATAAAAATATATAAATGATTAAAATAAGTTTTTTGATGAAAGGCTAGATTTGTTTCATTTTGTATATTGTATAAAAAAAAACTAATTTAAATAATATATTTGGTTTTTCTTGTTTGTAGTATTAGTTAACATTTGACCCAAATTTTGGTGGGTTTTGTTTGGATAGGTTTATTAATTTTTTCATATATATAAAATTTTTCATTTTAAATTTTATCTTGAAGTTAAAGCATTTGATAAAAGGAAATTAATATTTTTTTAATTAAATTATTTCTACCAAATTTGTGTAAGATTTATTTATTAAAATAGTGCTTTAAAATATATAATATTATTTCGGCATTGCAATATGCATTTCTTTGTTTTTCTTTTATTTTGCGCAATTTTTGCAAAGAATAATCTAAACATTTTTATCCATATTGTTACTAATGTGTGGGGATTTTAAATTTTTATATCATATAAATCAAAATTATTTTGATAGAAATTTTTTTTTTCGTTTTCCATTATATAAATAGCTTTATTTATTACCTTTTAAACCAAAAAGCAAAAACATGTGTTTCTTTATTATGATTATTTTATCTTGGCCAGGTCATCGAACACGCCAACGTTTTATTCATAACCTAAAAATTTTTTCATCATATTTTTTATCACTGAGAATAGCTGTTATCATATTGAAATACTTTGCATTTTTTTGAAAACTGATCAATTTTCCAAAAAAAACCCGCGGCGCCTTTGTGCCGCACCAGTTGTAATCGAACCTCCCGGGGCCGCCAAAACGTTTTGTAGCACTTTCTCCACTTCTTCCGTCCCCATAGGCGGCGCCGCCGTGTTTCGTTTTTCTTCACCACCATTTTCTTTCGCTTGGACGGTGGAGATGTTGTACCGCCTAAACGAAAAAACTTTACAGGTTTACAGTCCTCTCGACCCACCTCCCTAAGATGATTCGTCAATGATAACTCTGCATACTGCAGTCTTGTTCTCCTTTCTCAGGACGTTCTTCTGTCCTGCAAAACCTAAAATATTGGTTTTGAAAATTTTATGAAAGATAGAGCATCCCAATACCACCTGCTAAGTGGATGGGAACTATCCCGATACCACCTGCTAGGGGGATGGGTACCATCCACATACCACTAGCTAGTGGATGGGTACCATATCACCAGCTAGTGGGATAGTGTACGTCCGTCTAATTTTGCATTTTTCTTACCATTAATTTATAGGGACAATAAAAGCACCTGCGCTTCGAATTGTTCCACCGGATCCAAGAAGTTAGGCTGCTGTTCCTCCTCAGCTTCCTCTCCAACCCCTACTGCCGCATCTGTTGCAGTCATGTTGTGTCATAAGTGTCTGCGCCACCGGATGTTCCACCAAGTCTTTGTCCAATCGATACGATTGGAAAAACCTAGTGGGAAACGGCTGGAGTCTTTTATGTGAGTGGGACAAAAAAACTGGCCGGCGAACCCCATAAGAAACTCTCTCACGGCCCTAAAGAGGGCCGTTTGGCTTAGAGACGCCTCGCTTTTGAGGCGCCTAGTGAACGAAAAATTTTTTTCACAAAATTCGGACGCCCGCCGGCCACCACCCTCCACACGTCCCAATGGGGAAATCCGCAGGGAGTGAACAAACTAATATAAAATGAGTAACAAATTAGTCAATCAGACAGACTGCAGTCTAATCAAGCACAGCTCCGCAACATGCGCATTTAATTTTCCCTTCTTCTCTGACCACCTCCATCATCCGTTTTTCTTTCCAGAACCACATTTAATCGGTGACGCTTGACAAGAGAAGCCTGGGCCTGTCGTGCACGAGGCGCTGCTTAAAGCTTGCGCATGTAAAAATACCTTCCTTCCTCGCCCAGCTGCATGTAATGATGGCGCCGAACGGCACCATCAAGGGCTCCATCCCAAGAGGCCCAGAAGGTTTTTACGTTTTCCGGGTCTGCCGCATTAGTCACCCGTTGAGAGTTCCTAATAAAATTTTCTAAAATAAAGAAAAAACCCTTGAACCTCAAAAAAATGAAGCACATGTTGGTTGTTGTGCTGATGGTCTAGATGAAGTCAAAGGCAGCCCAGTCCAAGCAGACTGCAGCCTTCTTCTGCGAGCGCACTAAAAGAGATATAAAAATGAACAAACAAAATTAGTCCTTAAAAATTACCCCAGGCCCGCAAATGTGAGGATCTCGGTGTGGGCCGGAATTCGCTCATATGCCGGCAGCAGAGCTCGTGCTTTGGTGGACGAGGCATGATCATTCTAACAAAAAAAAAGTTATCTATTACAATTTAAAAGTTTGTTAAAAAACCTGAAAACAGAAAACCTAAAACTGTTCGACAGCAAAGGCTCTCCCTTCACCAAATTTAGTCTCGGCAGCTCTCCTCAGAACAAAGTCCTCAAGCAGACTGCAGTCTTCGGAGCGGATGCGGACTTTAACTCAAAAATAGTCATGGCTAAGGGGTTGGTTACCACCCCCATAGTCATAAGTATGCTGATGAATACATCCCCATGTTCCAAAAATTATTGGTTTCTATCCCCTTAATAATGACTAGGTGGATAGTGCCTAAATTTTAGGGCGAAATGTTTCTTTTTATTATTATAATTTAAATATTAAAAACGACAAATAATTTAAGTGCCTATATTAATTTTTAAATGCTGAATTTAATTTTTAACTTTTTACTAGATTAAATATGATTAATCCTGAAAATGACAACAAAAGGTGTACCAATTGTCCGCAAGTTTTTGCTAACCGCAAGGCTATGTTAGGCCACAGAACGAAAGTTTATGGCCAAGCGGTAAACAAATTTTTTTTAATTAAAATTTTTAAATTTTGTTAAGTATTCAATGGCTGCACTTCGTGCGGCGATGGCGGCAGCTTCTAAGACTGCAGCCGCAACCAACAAGACTGCAGAAGTAGCGGCAATGGCTGCCGCAGCCGTGGCCAATGCCACTACTGAAGGACCGCCGGGCACTTCAAATGGCAAGACTGTAGCAGAAACGGTAATGGCTCAGGTATCCATCCATCCAATACCCATAACTATGGGGATGGTACTTGTCCACTTACCGAAAATTTAGCTTTTAAATCATTTTAAGGCACATCTTTTGGTGCAGTTCGTGCAGCCATTAGAGTGATGGAGTTGAAGCTGCCCAATTGTCGGAGTTTATTTCGTGATAACGATAAAATCTTTGTGCAATTATTAATTCGACTTTATGTTCGTATGTTTTTTGGCGATTTGTTCAAAAAACATTTGATCAACAAAGGGGGGTTTGTCTGTGGGCGCCGACGAGGGAAATTTTCTGTGTGCTTTGTTCATTGATTATCACCAAAACATGAGAATTTTAAACTTTAAACTTTTTAGATTTTTTGTATTTCTGCAGTGTCGAAGCCAAAAAAAAATGATAATTATCGGTATATGTTTCACCACCATTATTTCATCATATTTTTTTAAATCCAATCTTTCGTTGTTGTTTATGCTTTCACTGGTGTTTCCTCTCTCTGACCAACTCACACCACCTGCGGGCCCAAATTGCTCTTTATTGGGATGCGGATAATTACTTTGTTCTTCACCTTTTTACTCAAATCGATAATTTATTTAAATTAGATTTCATTATAATTTTACATTTTTTAAAAATTATTTCTTATCAGATTCGTACGGCCGCACACTGAAAGAAATCAATAAATTATTTCCTGCTACTAATACAATGATATTTATTCTGCAAAAAAATAAACAAAAAAATTGCTTATTTTAAATTTTCTATAAATGTTCCAAGTCATTATTTCAATATAAAATAATGCTTATAAATTAAAGTCGAAAACAAAGTTAAATTTTTATTGAAGGAATTATTTTTAAATAAAGAAATATATTAATAAATTATTTGATTCTATATTAACAAAAAAAACTCAATTAGGGTTTTTCATTATTTCAATTGAAATAGATAAAAAATACCTAATATAAAATTACAAAATAAAACGAATAAGATCAAGGTTACCACTAAATAAAATTTTCACACTTTTTCGTGTGCTTTTGTTTAAAAAACACATAAAAACAAATTTTTGAAATTATTATAATTAAAGTACAATCGAAATTGAATAAATACGATAAAAATTAAACTAAGATAAAAAATAATAACGATAATTAAAAAAAATAAAAATATAAAATTAAACGAACATAAATGTATTATTTAATTAATTAAATAAAAACAAGACAAAAACCAACTTTTTTTAAATAATAAAAGGTCAGTATTAAATTGTTTTTACTCATATAATATGTCGATTGCTTCTGCCATAATGATAAAACAACTTAATTAAATTTTAACTAAAAATATTTTGTTTATAAATTCAAAATTTTACTCATTTTTTTTCCAATTTTAGCTAATTTTTTAAACTCTGATTGACTGCCTCCTTTGAGATAAGATTGCATTGGTATATTCTGATTATTTTTTTTTGTGAAATGCATTGACATCTTCTCAAGTAAAGCAAGATTTTATTACAAAATTTCTTTTGTTTTTCTTCCATATTAGATTATTTAAATTAATTAGATTTACATGTAAAGGATTAATAACCACATTAGGATGCGCTTATAAGGATAATCCCAAAATAAAATTTAATGCTATAGAGAAACTTGTAATTTCAGAAATTACTCTTTTTTGCCACAAACTAAAAATTTTTTAAATTATTAAATAAAAGCACATAAAAGTATTGAAGCTAAATGCAGAACTACTATCAAGCAAGACTTATGAATATAACAAATAATTCTTAGCTAAATAATTATGAATTAAAATTTTTTTATTTATATTATAAAAATGAAATAAAATATTTCATTGTTAATTAAATGAATAATATAAATAAATACATTTTAGTAAATTGACCATATAAATCCGTTAAGACGAAAGACGAATAAATCGTTAGGGTATTTTACACTTAGCTTCATTTGTTTATTAAATATTATAAGTAAAATAATTAAATCCACAGCAATTAACTATTAATTTAAAAAATTTATATACCAAAAAATATATACAATCGCCTTTATTTTGACGACAAAATTAAATTAATTTTTTTTTTGTAATTAAAGCAACATAAATATTAATTAAAATAATCATTTTTAATATCTTTTTATTAGAATATCTTTATAATTAAAATAACATGCCAAAAATATAAATATGAAAGCACACAAAATTAAAAACAAAATGCAAAACTATAATTCATATATTTCTTTGCTAGTAAAAATAAAACAAAAAAAAGAAAAGATTCATATATTACGACAACGACCAATGGGGTAACAAATAAGCTTGGCGCCTCACAATATAAAGACGAATCGATATATTTTCAATCCGTCTCAATTTTTTAAATTGAATTTTCTCTAGAATGTTTAGATTTTAGAGTATTCTTAATTTTTATTTCCTGTTATATTTATTCTATTTTTAATTTAATGCCTTTTAAGTTAAAGAGATTATTTTTATTAATGTAATTTTTATAAATGTATTTTTTTAATTTTTAGTATATATTTAAGTAATTGTTTTAAATTATTCTTTTAACTTCTTATATAGAATGAGTTATAACCAAAACTTGTTTTATGATTAATTTGATAAAATGAACTTCAAAAAAAAATTATAATTTTTTTTTGATTTTCAAACTTTTCCAATTTGAATATTATGCAGGTAGTTTATCTATATTTGATATAATTTAGGCTTAAAAATTTTTACCATATTTTTTGGGAAATAAGTATTTTTCGATATTAATTAATAATTTTACAAGTGTTAATTTTTGTTTATTATAACTTAGACATAGTTTTTATTAATTCTCTTAGTTCTCTAGATCGATTGAAAATAATAATGATATTATAGTTTAATTGAAATCGCTGTTTGTATCTTTGGTAAATATTATTACAAAGAATACTTAGATTGCATTAATTTATTTTTAATTTTGTTTTTCTTTCAGAGAAAGTATTAAATAGTTTTTAATAAATTGTATTTTTAAATTATATAACAATTTCAAATATTAAATTAGAATTTTTAAAAGGATTTATCTTCTTTCAAGTATTTAACTTGTAAATTTTATTTATTTTTAATTTGATTTTTTATTAATATTAATCGCCTATTTTGTTCATTTATATAAATCCCTTTTTTATCATGTCTTCTTCGTCGATTTTTGCTTAAATTTTCTGTCTTTTCGAATTTTAAAAAAATTACTCATTTTAAATTTTCAAAAATTTTTTTTTTGTTTTAAACTATTTTTATTTTTGGTAAATTTATTAAAATGGATTGTAAATTAACACCACTGAAGATGATACCCTGGAGCATCTAGGACTTTAACTCCTATAGCTATAATTGCACTTAAGCCGAAATCAAGCATTTAATATAAAAAAATTTTTTTGTTAATTTATAGTTAATTAAAATATTAAATTTAATTAGTAATAAATTGTAAAAAAATCTATTTGGAATTATTAAATTCTTTTTAATTAGTAAAATAAATTTTCAATAAAGACTTTTCATGTTTACATAATGAGGTTGGAATTTTTTGTGCATATATTTTTAAAATAACTTTTATATGGTCACTAACCTTTTATAATCACAATATTTAACAATTTGGCAATATAAGTTAGGTATTCAATCTCCACTTTGAAGTTAATTTTTTGGGCGCAGGACTTTTCGACAGCAAAGGACATTTCGACAGAAATATTATAAATTTAAATGGAGATTAATATTTTTTAAAATATAAAATTCTTACCAAGAAAAGTAATTTAAAAAATTTGAGATGAATTTTTATAAAAATTTTTTTTATTATTTTTAGGAGTGTATTTGTATTTTTGAAAATTTTCGTGCCCGATTCTTATGGAGTATTTTATAATAGCTAACTTGTTTCGCATTACCTTAATAATATTGAAAACCAATTTATATATAAGAATTTTTTTCAATATTAGAAAAATAAAATTTTTAAACTCAATATTCTCATTTTTGACAAGAACATTCTTTCGTCTTAATAATTAAATGCAATGCGATAAAATAATATTTAGATACCGTGCTGAGTCGATCCACAAAAAGCCGATCCACAAAAAACTCAGTGATAGATAAAATTAAATAAATAAATTTAATTATTCAATTTATAAAATCACGGTGCCGTCCGCTTAACCCTAATGTACGGTCGGATGCAAGTCATTTTCAATTTTTTTTTAATTTTTTAATTTTTCACATCACTTCTGCCAATTTTTTCCATTAATAATTGATACTGCCGGATTCAATTGATACCGTTTTGTAGAGCTCATCTACTGTGTAAAAAAACCGCTGCTACCGGCACGCTTAGTTTTGGTTGGCCATCGATAGGGGTCGGGGGCGAGGCTGAGGGTCCTTCGGCAGAGCTGCATGACCCCTGACGGGCTCTTCTGAACTGATCAAGAAATTGACCCGGTCTGGGAGATAGCACTTGAAAACTGAACCAAAAATTTAAATTAATTTTTAAGCATAGGTTTTCAAGAACTAAAAAATTAATAAAAATTATTAATATTATTTGTAATTTGCGAATAACACTAAATAAAGTTTAATAATGAATTAGAAAGATTTAAATCTTAGAGTGAATGCACTTATAAAAAAAATAAGGAAATTATAAAAAATTATAACCACTTATTTATTAATCAGAAAGTATTTAAAATTAAAAAAATTTATTTAATTTTTGCATTGAATCTTATATCATTAAGAACGAACGAACTTGTAAATAATGCCGATTTTCAGCAATTCTTGAAAAAATAATTTTTATTGAAGTACCTGATTTAATAAAGGAATGAATTAGATTAATTTTATTGTTTTTAATGTATTACAATCTAAAAGATAAAAAAATTAATTAACATTTGACAATCACTCAAAAATTTATTTTTAAATAAAAGAAAAAATTATATATCTCTAAATTATCTTATAAAAATTCATGATAAAATTTGGGCTCGTCATGCGAATACCTAAACGAACTTTCTCGAGTTACCAAGAAGAAAATCAAATAAATCATGTTTATTACAGTTAACGAAAAAATTGTTAATGGAAATACTTAAATCAAATTTAAAAATTTTTTTTTACAATAATATAATAATTAATTTAAATTGCTAAATTATCAGTATATATATATAAAAAAATTTTGTTAAAAAATTATTAAAAAATAACCAACATTTATAGTTTTTAACTATACTTCAACTTAACAAATAATTTTATTAAAAGCAAATTTGAAACAGTTAAAAATAAAACAGTTTTTTGCCCAAGATTATAAAAAAAATCAAAAATTATTTAATAACTTTAATTTCACAAATTTTTTTACCAGTATATTTTACATTTTTGAACCCATAAATTCATTTTAATAAATAAAAAAAATTAAAAAGAATAATTTTAATAATTTTATTACTAGGCAATAACAAGTATTAAACATTAAATATTTATGCTAAAAATTTATCAAATATATATAAGACAATTTAAGAAATATTTTTTTGATTAAAGTCTATTTATAAATTAATTTAAAAAAATCCTAAAATACTATTTATGGTTAAAGCATTCTATTTTTTTATTAATTTTCTTTTTTAAAGAAAAAAATTCGGATTTTTGACTATTTAGTATAAGTCATGAAATTATGAAAAATTACGAACTTTGCTCACTATAAAATTTCGAATTTTTCTTAACAAAAATGGCTCAAAAATATTTATCTAGCCAATTTTGAGGTGCAGAACACGAAAATTAATTTTTTTTATTTCAAATTTTTATCATAAAAATGAAAATATTTGTTATTTGCGAGCAATGAATTCATCTATGATTTTATCAATATTACGAACTATGACGATGGTTAATATTTATCTTTTGTATTAAAAGGTATTAAGAAATATAAAGAAAACGATTATTTTTATTAATAAATAAATTTAAACGGAACATAAAAAGATAAAAGAATAAAAAGTAAAAATAAACATTTAATTAGTAAAAAAAATTGAAAAAGTATTTCAATAATTTAAAATTAATCAATAACAATTATTACACTTAAAATTTTTTTTAAACAAATATTTAAAGGTTAAGAAGTTTATTGAATTCAGATATTTCTTTTAAAGGTTTAGCACTAATCTTTTCTTATATTTTTTCTTATTTTTTTAAAAAATTCTGCATTAAAGAAATTAATAAAGGTTTATCTTTTCAGAAAAAAAAATAAAAGCATAATGAAAAAAAGTAATTATAATATTTACAAAAAATTAAAAATAAAATAAATAAAACATTAAAAATAAAATAAATAAAACTGCTAATACCTCTTTAATTAGAATGAACAAACAATATTGAAGCATAAATGCTTTTGTTTAGGCCTAAATTAGTGTGTAAAATTTTAATGAGCAGATTTTTTTACTGTGATTATTTTACAGACATTTCATTTTCATTAATCGAAATTAAAAATAATTGGTATAAATAATGAAATTATAAAATAAAACATTAACTAATTACAAATGGAAATGCATTTATACTAAAACAAAAGATATTCCAAGTTAAATAATTAAAAAGATTAATTCAATATTTTTGCATATTATGAAGTTTTTCTATCAAATATTTATGGTAATTAAAACATAGAATAAAATATAATATTATAATTTGTTTGATTTAATTTTAAACAAAATATGATAAAAAATTAAATATTTACGATTTACTGAAAAAACAAGGACTTTAAAGTTTAAATATATAAAAAATAAATAAAAAATTTAAAAATATTATTAAAATGCATTCTGTTCGTAACTGCATTAAAATGACTTATACCAATAAATTATATAAATAAATGTTTAAATTATCGAAGCATTAGTAAGTTTTATCCACCAACATGGAATAGTTTCAAAATATTTAAAAAAATTCAAAAAGAATGTTGAAACGATAAAATGTAACAGAGATTTTGAGTAAAAAGATTTCGAAAAATACAAGAATATTTTTTTAGTCAGAGATAAGGAAATGCAGCCGGAGAATTTCTTAGATTGAAAATAAAATTCTACTAGATAAAAACAAGTCCGCATGGAAAGTTTTTTTTCTCGTAAAATGTTAAAATTGTGTTATAAAGATACGTAAAAGATAAAGCCTTATAACTGAAAAAATCGATATTATCAAAAAATTATTTTCTCTGTTATTTAAATTTAATATAAAAAAATAAGCATTGAATTAAACATAAAAATTAACAAATTCATAAATATAAAGATAGCTTTTATCTTATCATATGAAATTATGTATATTACATAAACCTAAATTGTTTAAATAATATTACATCTAAAATAATATTTCGATAAATTATTGTAAAAAAATTAAAAATATTCTAATAATTCTTAAAATAATAAAATTCTCAATAAAAATTCAAAGTAATTAAAAATTAATAAAAAAGCAATTATAATGGAAATTAAGCGCCCACTGCGAAACAAAGGAGTATTAAAATCAGAGGCCATGAAAAAGTCATCTATAACCAATTCTTAAATAAATATATAAATACATAAACCGGGAGGAGTTGTGAAAAAAGTGCGCAACGATTTGGAAGCAATTGATTGAAGCGGGCCGCTACCAGAAAAGAAAGTGCGAGGGACGGAAAGACGGAGAGTAAGAGAATTGGAGAAAGGGGGGAGAGGGAGAAAGGAGGTGAGAGAGAGTGAGGGGAGGGAGAGAAAGGAGCCCAGAATTGTGCAAAATTTTTTGAACAGTAATAATTAGTTATATAAAAAACAAATAGAACAGAGCGGGTTGGGAACCGCAAAACTGTCCCAATTTTCATCTCTGAAAACTGAAAATTTTTTAGAAAAAACAAGTGTATGACCATGACTTCATCGTAAAATTCTTTCATCTCTCTCGCTCTCTCTGTATTTTTCTCTTTACTTTCATTAAGCGTTTTAATCCCTTTCTCTCACTTCGTTGCACTTATGTGTTCTATGGCATCGCTTGGAAATGCGACGCCTTTAAAAACGATGAAAAAGGACGCCATTTGGTTGAGCAAAGTGCGTACATTATACTGTTGACGATGCATTTTTCACACGAAAGCCATCCATCTTTCATCGATTTAAGGTCAATGAAACTCATTTTGCGAGGTAATTATTTCACTGACACAAAAAAGTTTTAGTAGGGACAAAAAAATAAAAAAATGTTCTCAAACATTTCTTCCGAAGTATTTGCAGCCTAATCCCAACTTTAATTTTCAATACAATTTAATGACATTCATTTTCATGGTTGCAAATATCCTCTATTGAAGCAGCCCTTTTATTCAAAATACCGAAAATTTTCAACAAATTTCTTACTTGAATTTTTTTTGAATATATAATAAAAATAATTTTTTTTAATTTGAAATTTATGCCAAAATAAGGCCAAGATTAGAAAATTTTCGCTTTTCATAGCCAAAGTATATGAACAAAATGCTTAATTGATCAAAAGTTTTTTTTAAGTAGTGCTAATGTTTTAAGCATCAAAGCACTCATGATGTAATCGAATTTTAATATGAGAAATTGCAGAAAATTACTTTCGTATCTTTTCGGATTGTTGAGCTAATAAAGAAAAAGTAGGGAATTTCCGGATGAGTAATTTCAGAATTGACTAAGTGGCACTTATAAGAAACACGCTTGCATGGCATCATTATTTATGTACGTTCCATCATTTTGAAAGCTAAACTATAACTAAATCTATAATGGTAATAGGTTTTTCAAAAGTTCAAATGAATCGAATAAAGTATGATTTAAAATGACTGGCATAAATATTCAATGCAATATTTGAGAGAGAAGTATCAAATAACTAATTATGAACATATGAAACAGAAAATTAAAAAAAAAATCACAAATATATAAAGAAAATTCGATTATAACTTAATTTCTTATCCATCGATTATCTATATGAAAAAAATGAATAGGGTTATTTTTATGAAAACTTCTAAAAAATGAAATTAAACTATATTTAAAACAAAATTTTCTATTTTTATGCTCACAGAACGAATGTTATCAGCAATTTGTAATTCATAAGGTTTAAAATAAATAAACCGTCACAATAATTATTTGTTTTTTGTATTTTATTCTTAAAGTCAGCAAATAATGCAGAAATAATAATAATTTAACCTCTAAAGTTTATATTGAAAAACTCACCAAAAAATAATAATTTCAAATTAAAAACTAAATAAACCATAAAAAGAGAAAAATTTTGAATATCGTAAAGAAAATTGAGTATTAATTGAAGCGGTGAATGCAAAAGCCAACGAGGAAGTTCAACTCCCAAATAGACAAAATAAAATACGCATTAAAAATATTATTTTTAACTGTCAATTAAAATTTGACATATTGACATATTGTTCTGCATAGAAAATAAAACTACTTAATGCAAGAATAAAAAATTGATAAATAAAAAAATAGCAATATTATCATTTATCTTTTATTGTATTCCAGAGAATTAATCAGTGTTCAAAATTTCCTTATTTAAACCATCAATTAAAAATTTATTAATAAAATAAAATATGTTGAAAGTTTTCATAAAACCAACATATAAAAGTGCTATTTTAATATATTAATTAAAATGAAAAAAGGTTAATAGCTGAAATAATAAACATATAAAAATAATAAATTTAAAAAAACCTGAATATAAAATAAGGAATTAATAGCTTAAATAATAAACATAATGTGATAAATTTAAATCATTTTAAAATATATGATGGATTTAACGAAAAATTAGAGTCCAAGAAGGAACAAATAAAATGCTCAAAAGGTGGAGGAAGCCAGCAGCGCTAAAAACTATTGAACAATAATATATTCAAAACGATATAGACAATTTGGAATAAAAACAATTTTACCAAGGATATTTTTCATCAAAATCCTGCAATATTTTAAATAAATGGAATCTTTCGATTATCAAAAATAATAGAAAAAAATTAGAGCTATCGAATAACATTAAGAATTAAAAATTTGGTTAATAATAAGCAAAGTTATATCAAAAAATATATTTTCATTTGATGGTTTTTGACTTACGCCATAGCACCAATAATCGCCTAACCAATGGCAATCCTTCGAATAAAATTAAGATTTAAAAAATAAAAATATTTTTCATAGAAAGGAATTTTATTTAAAAATCAATCTTAAAAAATATAAATGAAATCAATTAATCTTTAAATTATCAAAGTAAAAAATTGTGAAAATCTTACTTTAGCTATATCACATTACTTCGAATAACAAATTTGAAAAATAAGGATAAAAGAAATTAATGAATATTGAACAACAAGCCAGTTAAAAAATAAATTGCTAATAGCATTTAAATATTTACTGTTATAATTTGCATTATGGCTAAATAAAAATGATGCTTATCCGACAGGCCCAATTGTCATTTAGTTTAAATAAGTTAATATTATAATTAAATTAAATCAATAAATGCATTCATATTTTAATATGTAAAGTAATAAAGAGAATGAAAGTGAAAAAGAAAAAATACATATAAATTTTGATTAAATTGTCTTTTTCTGCGCTAAAATTAAAATGAAATTAATAATATTTTTAAAGTAATTAGTTATATATTTCGGTGCGAAAAAAAATAAATATGAAAAATAATGGAAATTTGAAAATCTTTTTAAATATTACGATGAAAATAATAAGTAATAAGAAAAAGTTTGAATAAAATTAATTTTTTTAGATAAGATAAAATAACTTAATCACCACACACGAATGTGAACATGCAATTTGCGAGTATTTAATCATGAAAAAAAAAACTTCTAAAAGAAATAAAAAACAAATAAAACAAATGATAAAAATAAAAATAATAATAATTTTAAATATATCTTTTAAGGAAAATTTAAGCAAATAAAATTAAATATTAAATATAAACATGTAAAGTTTCTAAATAAAGGCAAAATAATAAAATTTAATTAATTCCAAATCTTGTTGATTTACGATCATATAAATTAAATTATTAGAAATAATCGGAAACAAAAGAAGTCATAAAGAATTGTTACATGAATAATTATTTGAAGATTCCATTAAGATGAGTGGAGAAGACGCTATCCGCTATACCCCAAGTGAAATTAAAACAAAAAATTTAAAAAGGCAAAAATACACAAAAAATTAATATGCTATAATTAATTAAAGAAATATTTTTAATCAATGTATAAAAAATTTCTTTCTTTGATGCTGTTTTTACATGAACTTAAATTAGCATGTTTATTCTGGCAGCCGCCATTTTGCATAATATTGCAATTAGTCAAAATTTACCGAATTTTGATGAAGATGAATTAATGATGATCAGCCTGATCAAATGAAAACATTGGATACGGTGCCGAACTTGATAGTTCTGTATTCCGAGAAAATATTGCTCAGAACGTTTTCTCGTAATTTTGGAAATTAAAAATTAATAATTTTAAAGGAAATTATTATAAAAAATTATTTTTCAATTTAATCCTAACGAATTACCTCATCAGGAGGAGGCTAGGGGATTTTATCCGCAGCTGCCTACCCGCTACCCTATCTCTAGCATTGTTAATACCGAGTCGCGCTAGTGCTAAGGTTAAGGACAATTTTCAAAAAAAACGGATTGTTAATACGGATACCTAGCCCTAGCATTGTTAATATGGATTTACTTGCAGATAAGTGAATTATCTGCAGATTTTTAGCATTGTTAATACCAGCATGAAAGAAAACTAAAAAATTAGTCGAAAGAGAAATTTAATACTTTAACTAATATATTCAATGCATACAAATTAAATAGTTGTTTGTACCTATTATCTAAACATGTTGATAAAAATTATAATTTAAATTAAATGATAAATGAGAATATTATTCAAACGACATAATAATGTAAATGTTTGACTCAAAAAACCCGAATTAAAAAGCAAATAATAAAATATTAAACTTCTAAAAAATGATTATTTTAAAGAATTCCAAAAATGACAAAAAATAATTTATTTATACAAATAAAATTCATTTATATTTTCTAAACTGATTTTTGTTATAACAATAATCATGGCAAAAATAATCAAAAAAATATTTTCGAATTGGTTAAAGTCAACTTTTATACAGAGATATTGGACATGAGAAAATAAAGGCGAACTTCCACTTGAAAATTAAATTTTAATAATATTTTATACAAAATTATAATAAAGTATATTTAATCAATTATCCACTATTCTCAACCATCGGAAACTAGAATATTAATTAAATTAATCAACTAAAGGTATTAACTAATTGTAAACTTAAATAAACGACAACTGTTGGCCATTTTTTTTGAATAATTAAAAAATTATTATTTTTTTAATTGGGTGATAATGCAACCAATTTGAATTTTAAACTGATTTACCGAGTTAAGTAATAAAGGCGAATAAAAAAAAAAAATTCATAAACATTTCAAAAAATGTTAGTTTTTCAATTCCAGTTTACGCTAAAAATTTTGGTTACCTCATACCAAAATGTTAATTGTAAGGTATGCCTGATAATAAGCTCAGATAGCCTAAGGCTATGGTAAAAAACGAAACGTTTTTCACGAAAAATTCACTTTCTTCAGTTAACAGATAGACTAACAAGCACTACATAATTATCAGCTTACCGTATTAATTTAATTTTTGGAATTATTAAAATTTTTAGAAAAATGTATTGTGCTTTTTGGCATTTCAGCTGCAAAAGTCGGTCCGCAAATGTAGGGTCCAAAAAGTCGTATCCTCAAATGTCGGCCCTAAAAGTCGATCTGTAAATGTTGATCTGCAAAAGCTGATCCACAAATGTTGATCCGCAAAATTCGGTCCATAAAAGTCGGTCCGCAAGTCGATCCGCAAATGCTGATAAGCAAAAGTCAAACCGCAAATGTCAATCCGCAAATGTCGCACTATGGCTGTGAATCGTTTTGTCAAACACGTTTTTTGAGGAAACAATAAAGACTGAAGTATCGAAGAAAAGTAATAATTAAAGAACTGCAAAAAAGTATAAAGAAAATGTTTAAAAAAAAATTAAAATTAAATTAACATTTTAAAAAAGGGAAAAATAAACAAACAAAAATATAAATATTTTAATGCTAGAAAAAATACTTATATGAAAATAACAAGAAATAAAGAATTTGGGAAAAATAATTTTAATAAATATATAAATAAATAATAATATATTTCAACAGATATTTCAAAAATAACAACTAAATTTTGATGAGTTATTTATTCCTTGAAATCATTAGCTTATATAATATGGCCAACAGAATATTATTAAATTACAACTCAGTATGTATGAATTACACAGATTAAGTAAAATTTCTGTCTTTGTATCTCTTCTCATTTTCTTAAAAATACCTATCTCGAAAATAAATTAAAAAAGAATGGACTATATGTATTTCAACTGAATTTAGACATACAAATGAATCAATACACATTTAAATTAACATTGTAATAAAATTTAACATCACTATGAGTAATTATGTAGAGCATGCTTCAATAAAAGTTTCAACGAGAGATCAACCCAAATTCACCGCAGAACACGTGAAAAGAAAAATAAATAAATTTAAAATTTCAATAAATTGGAATAACAAAATAAATAAATGAAAAAATACCATTAATTATTTCATTTATTTGCAAGGTGGGAATTTAGAGAATATACCTGTTCCTTTCCCAAAATTTGCATGTTTCCCTCCGTCGCAATTTTGCGCCCTTTTTTCTCGCGCGATCGCAAAAGTGTGAATTTTCCGTCCGTTTCTTTCACTCATAAGAAATCGTTTGTTCAAAACTTGTTACTATTAGTAAAATAAATAAGCAGAAATAAATTTATAAAAATAATTAAAATAATGATTAGTATAAAGTTAAAAATGTTATTAAATAAGTTATAGATTTTGAAAAAATATATATAATTAATGATAAAAGTTAATGATAGCTGAAAAACGGCAAAAAGTAATTTTTGTCGGATGACAGACGGTTTAAATTTAGTGGATTATTTGCAATGGAAATTTTGGCGAAATGTTAATAATTAGAATGAGGTAGAAAATAAGAAAAATGAAAAAAAAAATGAAAATATAATTGTGCACTAATAAATAAGCATAATTAAGGAGAAATGAAAAGAAAGGAGTAAAAATATTGGCTGAGAAACGTGAGTCGATTAGCATTTATAAAAAAACAATTTATAATGTTAGACTTATTAATTGGAAAATAAATTAAAGTACTGTAATGCAAATTCTTTCTGAAGTTGTATTAAAAAAATTCAAATTGAACTAAATAATGCGGCAAATAATTCAATGGATATCTTAAATTACATTCTTCTGTTTTTATAAAATTTAATAAATGAATTATTTAAATGCTTAAATGAATAAACAGATCAAACGTGATATAAACAAAATACTTTTATTAAAAAAATGTAAATGATAAATGATATAATAATGCTTGTTTTTATAGTGAAAATTTTCCATAAAAATTTAACGCAACGAAGAGTTTTTTTTACAAAAAGTATAATTAATAGAAATAATTATACACATCGAGTCAAAAAGCGAGAGAAGAACCAATAAAAGAGAGTTTAGAGAAAAATCAGTTTTTCATAAATTCATGTAGGGGAGCAATTCAAGATGATGGAATTGGATCATCAACTACATGAGCCAAATGCAAAAAAAATTAAATTAAATTAAAAAAGTTCAAAGAAAATAAGACATTCATTATGATTCACTTTCGGATTCATAATTTACCCTGTTTTTTTCTAAAACACTGATCTTTAAATAAAATAAAGTAATGAATAAAGAATTTGTTTAAGTATAATTTAATTTTCACTCTGAAAAAATATAATAAAAAAATAAATAAATGTAATAAAAATATAAAATACCCAGCAATACACTAACAAAAAAGCAGTAATAATTAGTAATGCAATAGCTTCATGACATGATACGAATGTTTATCAAAGAGAAAAATAGAATCAAAATTCATTGCTTTTAAATCATTCATTATTTTTTTGAAAAAAAAACTTTCCAGCAAATCAAACCTCATTATTTGGACTGAAAGAATACAATATATTTCAATTAAATAAGCAGTTAAATATTAAAAAGGGAAGATTATACTACAATATTATTTATTTTTAAAAATAATATAAAAATATGATTTATTTGAAAGTTCACATTTATTCTAAGTGCCCCCCAAATGGGGTTTGTGCCAAATTAGCACAAACAAAGTGCGCGAAAGGGCGAACGCGGCAAAGATGTGAGAATGACGTACAACGCGTCATTCTCGTTTATAAAAAAAATGAGAGAAGAGAAAAAGGAGAGAGAAAAAAGAGAAAATGTTATGATTGAACAATTTATGGGGAAAAATAAAGTAAAATAAAAATAAAATCAATAATTAATTAGATATTAGAAAAAATAAAATTAAAAAAATAAATGTAATAAAAATTATTATTTATGCAAAATAAAAAATAATAATGAAATAATAAAAAAAAAGAAGAAGTTAATTTGCTTTTTTGTGCGGCGCGAAAATTTGAAAAAATTGGACCGAATTACAATTAATCACTCAGCATTTAATTTTTTTACATTAAACAAATTAACCAAACAAAATCATAATGTAAGATATGTTAGCTGAAATTAATTGCCTCACTCTTACTTTTTACAATCGTAGTGAGAGTTGTACCATGGACTAAAACCTGATTTAGCTCAGAACATTATCAATATCTACTGACAATTATCATTCAAAAAATTCCAACGTCAAAAATGATGAAAATTTTTTTGTTCAGATTTTTTCGTATTTCTTAATAGTTAAAGAGTTTATTAGACATTTAATAAAAATTAGAACTTGAATTAGAAATATAAATTCTTAAATATAACGAATAATAAATCAATCTAAAAATTAGAACCAATTAATATAAAAATGGCTATTTTCTAAAGTTTTCAAAATTTTATTTTTCGTACATTGGTATGAAAATGCAATAATTACTAAACAGTTTGAAGAAAATCGCAAAAATCTATAACATTTAAAAATAGACAAACGATAAAATGCACAAAAACTAAAAAATGCAGTAAAATTATTATTTCGAAAGTAAATTTTCAAAATAAAAAAATCTAAATTTTTATATCCGAACCGACAAATTAAAAATCTTTCAATCTTTTCTGGAGTGAAAAATCAATCATTAATTCTCCGACTCTCAAAAAATTATCGCGTTTAAGTTTTCTAGAAATTAAAAAAACAATAGAATCAATTAATTATTAATATTGCTTTTTTGTGTAAATAAAAAAGGTGCTGAAATGCCTGAGACGCAGATTAATGCCATAAAAAGGACAAAAGTACAGGTGCCATATGGTATATGGAACGACCTTTTCTTTCTGAATATTGCACCATCACCACAAAAGAACGCCCTCCCTTCGTAATGATGTGCCATTCGAGATTCAAAACAAATTTTTTGTTTTTCGTTAATTTAAAGAATTTAAATTAAAGAAGATTTTTATTCACTAATGCATATGATATCATGAATAAGGATTAACAACAATTTGAGTAACACAACGCGTAATTTAAACGTGTTTTAAAATAATATAAATAAAGCTCAAAAGAATATAATAACCATCATTATTACCCTGAAATATCATTTATTTACTTGAATAGTTCAATAATCTAACACAACAGTTATACAAAAGTACAATAATTAATTTATTAAATTTTAATGAAATAAACAATAGCAATATTGATTTAAATAAAAAGGTATAAAAAATACTAATTAATGAGCTACCTTTTTGAAGTCAAAATCCTGCCATGTACACACGTCAGTTCACGTAAATAATTGTTCGCTTTATAATTTTATGCATTAAAAAAATAAGCAATGAAATCTGAATTAACGTTAATTTTTAATGAATAAAAAAGGAATAAACAAATATCTATTTTAAAATTGTAATGTACCAAATTCTTAGAATATATACTACAAAAACAATATTTTAAATTTTATTAAATTTTTGCAAATTCTAAAACAAAAAACAGTGATATTTTAATTATCACACCATATATTTATTAATCAGTATTGCTACTTGATATATATTTTTTAATTTAGAATCAATTCTTAATTTCACATAATATAAGATGTTAAAACTTCAAGTGAATTTTAAAAATATTTTAAAATGATTTCTTTAGAATCTATTCACATGCATAAAAACCTTGAAACAAAAAAATGAAAAACCCAAATATTCAGACTTTTTTCCGGCAGTTTATTTACGATGTTAAATTCATCATTATAGATTTTTGACACTAATAAAAAAGTGCACTCCTAAGAATCGCGGTTTTTTAGGAAATTTTTAAAGGGTCGCATTAAATAGAATTAAAATAAAACCAAATTGTTGATAAAATTAAATATTTTCATTATAATTTGAAGCATTTCGAGCCTAAAAAATTCATCCTTGTTATTTTTTAAAATTAAATGAATGGGTTTAAAAAAATGTATTACTCCATGAATATTAAAATTTAACATTTAATTATTTTATTCAAATTTCACTTTATTTCATCCATTCGATAAAACATAACCCAACAAAAATAAATGCGCTGGCATAAAATTATTAAAGAATCAAATACACGAAAAATTATTTTATTACTTCGAAGTACGGATAAAAATTTTGAAAAGCTATAATTTTATTACATCTTTAGTATTACGAAAAATTTAATAAAAAACATAAAAAATTATCCGAATAGCCAAACGAGATAAAAATGAAATCTATTGACATAATAATTTAAAAAACGAATAAAATTGTTGAAATAATAAAAGTATTTTAAGCAAAAAAATTATAGATTAAACATTCAAAAATTATTTATCAAAAATAGGAGAAAAGCATTTGCTTACTGCTTAATATCATTGCAAAAGAATTAATTTTTTATCATAGGTAAAAGTTGTAACATGTGGCAAAAAATTAATTTGATATCAAAGAAAGTTCTAATAAAAAACTACATAGTTTTACAATTCATAATAAGAAAATCAAAATTCTAACCGAAAAAATCATATAAAATTAATTTATTAATTTAAAATTTAAACATCCAAAAATTATTATCAAAAAATATGATGAAAAGCATTTCCTTCAGATAAAACTCCTAGCCCGCAAGAATTAAGCAATATAATAGTTGAAGTTTTTTTTTTATTCATTTTTGAATATAAAAAATAATAAAAATATTTTTCTAAAACAATAAAGCAATCCAAATTGATAGAATACAGAAAAATATATTATATAAGTTCTATATGAAAAATGAATCATAATCTAAATAAAATATTATTAAAAAAATAAAACTCTTAAAAGCAAAAATTTTATTTTATAATAATATAAACAAAAAATAAAAGCTTTTTAACAAAAGCTTTTTCCGTTAATTTCAAAAAAGTTTCTCAATGTTTTACCTAATTGCATTACAATATAATCAGATAAATTTACATGAACTTTCATTTCAACGGTATTCATTGATCAATGTTACAAGACACTAAATTGCGAAACTTTTGTGATAATTTTTCGTGTTTTTTTGTGTTAGTTTGCCCTTTTTGTGCTTATTTCGTGATAATTGGGAATTTGATAGTATCGACAAAATTAAAATAAAAATAAATATTTTATTTACAAAATTAATATAAAAGTTTTCCTAAATAAAGTAAATATATAATATAATTTTTATAAAAATTTATATATGCTTAATCATTTTTTCATATTTCGCAATTTTTGATCATATTTCCATATTTTCGCATCATTTGTCCATTGGGATTTTTCCAATAAACCTCTATTGGAACGGCCCCATCAGATAAATTGGCCTTTATATCCATATAATTCCCAGCATAATCAAAAAAAATAAAGGTTGAGTCGTTTATCCATTTTATTACTAATGCATATTAAATCTTAAAACCCCATTTTCTTTTTCAATGCTCGGAAACCTTCCTTTTTTCACTTTAATCAACTAAAAGTGCGTCCAATTTGGCATTTTATAACAAGGCATCTCAGGCTCCAAAAATTTTCAGAAATCGAAAATCGAATTTCGAGGGCTCAAAAATTTTAATCTCATAAATTTGAACAATTTTAGCAGCGCGATTTTAAAAAACTTTTTTGGAAATATGGGGTGGGGGGAAGTGGTCCGACGCTGCCGATAGGCGCCGCCGGGAAAATTTTTGAAAATGAGTATAATTTGTTAAGAGACTTTTGTCCAAAAATTGTCTAAATTTTGTGATTTCGAGCCAATTTTTAAGAAAAAACTTAGTGTTTTGGGGGGCAGGCGGTGCCGATAGGCGCCGCCGGAAAGTTTTTCGTAATTTTTAATGAATTTTATTAAGAAAATTTGTTGAAAATCTCAAAATTTTTCAATATTTCCCGCCTTCGTGGATGAATTAAATTTTAAATTTTTAAAACGCTCGGAGTCCCCAATCCCCCGAATTAGTGTCGGGGGGTCGGGGGGCAAAAAGTCGGGGGCCGGGGACCTCGGGGGACGACATGTCGGGGGTCGGGTCGGGGAATAGGTCCAAAAAACGTCTCGGGTCGGGTCGGGGGTCGGGGGGCTCGGGGTCGGGGCTGAACCCTAGAATTAACAATGGATCATCAGTTAAAAAAAGCTTAAAAACATTAGAACTTTGTAAGACAAAAATTAAAAAATATATGAGAACTGATTTTGTTGGTAACCAAGACAGAATTACTGGTAAAAACTGCTAAAGTATATTTTTCTAACAATCAGAATGTTTTATTATTTTTAATTATGATCAAGATATTAAAGGAAACACACGGTGTTTTATTGTTTTTTAACTATTTAAGATAATAAAAAAATTAATATATATTAAATAATGTTTTAAACAATTTATTATTGTTTATATTAACAAAATTGGATCATTTCTTTAATTAATAATTTTTAATTATTTCATTTTAGTATTCATTGTTACTTAAAATTAGCAAAAATATTAAAGTGATATTTAATAATTCATATAATTACGCTTGAAAAGATGGAATTAAAAAATAATAATTCTTTTAACGGAAATAGTAATTTTATTCATTATTGCAAAAATCAGAAAAATGAATTAACTTTTAAACAATTAAGTTAAGACATGTTATATTTATATAAAATATTTTTATTATAGAAAATATTTTTAAGTTTCCTAATTGGGTATCAAATCTTTACTCCTCTTAAGTAAGTAAATTGTTGAATTTTATTGTTTTTTTAAAATTTATTAGACAATTGTGACGAAGTAAAAATGTTATCCATAGTTAATTTAGTTTTTATCAGCATTTAATAATTGATATTTTCATTTGAAGGAAAATTGACTTATAAATTTCTTTATATTATAATAATGTTTGATTATATATTTAGATATTGTTAAAATCAGGTTTTTTTAATATCAGTTAGATCGTAATTTATTTATATTAATTGTTAGCTTAATTTTTTGATTTAAAAATACAATTAATTTATGATAAAAAAATTTTAAACACAAATTATAATTTTTTCTATTCTTTATCATTTTATTAATATTTATCGTATAGTTGGACGAATATTCTCTAGTCTCCTTATCATGCCTTAATTAAAATAAATTACTTTAATAATTGGATAATACATGTTGAGCTTTTCTTATTTAGCCACACAAAAAAAAGGAAGCAATAATTGCAAAATTGAAAACAGAATGAATTTGCCATAAAATAAATGAGTGCCAAGGCCTAAACTATGGATCATTGCAATTAGAATGGATTATTTTAAATTAATAACAAAAACCCAGACTGACAAAAGAGAAAAAATCGGAATTAGCCATGAAAATTAAAAAAAAGATTATTCTATGATAATTAATGATTTTCTATTGAAGAAATTTAAATAATTCTTAATAAAATATGAATATTACCAAATAAAAAATCAAAATTAAATAATAAGCAAGACAAGAATCTTAAATAAATAAGTTAGGAAAATGTTTTATTTTAAAGAATTTAAAGATAAAATTAATATTAATTTTAAAATAAAAAAAATTGTTTAGGTCTTAATAAAAAAATAAAATAGTACGTTACGACGTTAAAGAACAGATAATAATGAACCTAACATTTTTATTAATTCATTGTATTACAGAAATAATTAAAATGAATACAAAAAAATAGAAATAAATATTTAAAAAGAATATATGGAAAATAAGATTAATTTGTTTCGAAATCTGATGGATCTGGCAAAATGGAGAAAAAGCGAAGAGAAAAAGCAACAATAATGAGTTTGTTGTGATAAATCCCATGGGGATGCCCGGAAAATGGGTCAGTGGAAAATGCGTCAATGAAAATT
The DNA here is from genome assembly GCA_023374025.1 of Heterodera schachtii. Taxonomy (NCBI): domain Eukaryota; kingdom Metazoa; phylum Nematoda; class Chromadorea; order Rhabditida; family Heteroderidae; genus Heterodera; species Heterodera schachtii. Next base: position 916,783 of record SIJG01000039.1, read on the forward strand.
TTACCAAATATAGATTAACTATAAAAATGACTTAAAGTTAAATTCAATTCTACAAGAGTTCTTCAAAAATTAAACTAAAATAATTAAATTTTTATTTAAAAAAACATATAACAACCTCAATTTTAATTATCCTTATTTATTTATATGCATAGAAAAAAATTTGATTCGAATAAAAATGAAGAAAACGTGAAAATTAACGGTGACCACTTTTGATCGGATCGGTGAGATAGCACGCAGATGACGATTCGATGCCGAGTTATCTAGAAATTTAACCCCATTTAGTTAAAAATATTGATAAAACAGTTTAATGAAAATGTAAAAATTACCGGTGCCACTTTTGGTCGGATCGGTGAGATAGTACGATGACGATTCATGGATTTATCTAAAATATTTTAAAATTTAACAATCTTTTGATAAACCCAATATATGAACAAGGCGCAATCAAATATATCATTCAATTTCATATGTTGTATAATTTAAAAATTGTTTTTCTGAAGCTACATTTTTACGAATTAAAAAAACGGGAGTTTGCTTTTTTAATTATTGGCTAATAATTACCCAAATTTGGTTTTAAATCCGAAAATGATTATTTTTCATGTGAATTTATTTTTTCGTTCAAAATAGACCTACCAGAAAATTGGTTACGGTAGGTAGTACGCTTGTCACTTCGCTGGTCCGTGTCTTTTTTACCATCTTCGTTTAACAGATCAGATCGTCGACGTGAGTGATCAGGTTGTTGGCTGTTGTTTGGTTCTGCTAAAAAACTATTAATTTTTATTATTTTATTTTGTTATTTGCTATCATTTTGACTTTTTTTGGTCGTGCTGGTACATTCGATCAATGTCTACTGGGGGCTGACGGAGGATGAATAAAAAGAGGCGTGGGATGACGAATGAAATTTGGATGAGGTGGTGGGAAAAATGTTGACATGGATTTGGAAAATTGTTCCAAGAAAGATTTAAAAGGGGTATTGGGTGTTACGGAGGATATGAAATCGGACAGATGGGCGGAAAAGCAATTGGAGCGGGTGGAAAAGCAATTGGTGAGGGGGCAAAAAGTAACCGGTACGTTTGGAAAAGCAATTGACGGGGGTGGAAAAGTATTTTAGTTTGAATTAGGAAATATTGTTAAAAATGGTGTCGGACGAGAATAAAGAGGAGGCATTTGGTGGAACGCTTGAGGGTTGAAGAGACGGAATTGAATTATTTGGGGTGGTTGAAGCAGTGCTTGATGCGGAATTTGGGTCAACTGCCGGACTGAAAATTTGAAGTTGCAAAATATTGCCGTCCAAACTCAAGCAAATAAGAAACTTTTTATGGCGTGAAAAAATACCGAGAGCCAAAAATTCGTTAATTCGTGGAAAAATCCTTTGGACAAATGAAAGTGTTACAACACAAAATTTTTTGCATTGATTTTCAAACAATGATGTTAAGAATGTTGTCCATACACTACTCGCGCATGGGTTGTAGTTTTTATGGTGGTTTTTTTACGCAACGCGCTGGCCGTTTTACGAAACGCAATAGCACCTAATTTTGTTTCGAACCCATTGGCCCTTTTACAAAACGCGTATGGATGGTAGTTTTTGTGGTGGCCGTAATTTTATAACCATATCTTTTTCATATTATTTAAAAATTGAAATTAATATTCTGATAAAGATATCCATAAGCTTTAATAATATACCATGAAATAATCCAAGTTATGAATTATTATTTGTCACATTTTCTGTTTTTATATCTCTTGGCGGATTTACGAGACTCCCATGTTGGCGGTTTTACGAAACGCCCATGTTGGCGGATTTATGTAAAATTCATAATGTATATTTAAAGAACAAATATTTTGTAATAAAAATAAATGATTAGGAAATTATAAAGTAATTTAAATCAAGAACAACAACAATTATAATTAAAATAAAATCTGACAAATGCAAAATTTTTAGATTTCAGCATTATCAAGCAATATTAAAGATGAATAAAATGCGCACGGACAATTGTAAAAAATCTAAAAAAGTTGAAGTAAACTATGCATCCATCCATTATAAATTCTAATATCTTTGATGAATCGATCAAATTAAATATATTTCAAAACAAAAATTAAATACGATGTACTTACTTACTAAAAATACTTTCTTTCATAAAGTCGATACTTAAACCGAAGCAAAAATTAAATTTTTTTTATCTGAATAGAAAAAACTTAAGCAATGACATAAATTTTCTAAATACTGATGTGAATTTTGTCTAGTAACATAAAAAACGTATAAATAAAATCAATAGAAACTTTTAAAAATAATATTGTAAAATATACTTGAGAAAATAAGTTATAAATAAATAAAGTAAAAGAAAAATAATAATAAAAAAGCTAATAGAATTTTAAAAATTCTTATATAAATCTGAAGCTTAACAATACCTGTTGTTTTATGCCTGATTAATTCTAAAATTATATTAATAAAAATAAGTTTCAAGTATTGCACAGAAAATAAAATTTACCGTATAGAGGACGGTTTGAATTAAAAAAACATGGTGAAAACTTTTAAACCAAAAAATGAAATTAATTAAATTTAAGTAAACCAATTGATTTAAAATTATATAGAAAATTAAAAAGATTGCAATATCTTTTATTGCACAAAACTGAATGAGACTAAATAATTGACAAATGCATAAAAATAATATTTTTCTGTTGAAAAAATAGTTTGCAATATAATTATAAAATTAAGTAAAAAAATAACAAACTAATCTAAAAAATAATTAAAAATGCCAAAATCTGATAATATATCTATTGCCAAGATAAAAGTGAAAAAGTTTAGTTGAAACTTAATAAAATATCAAATGATCTAAATACGTAAAACAAATAAACAAAAAAAAAGTAATTGCTTAATCTAATTAATGCTCAAAATAATTTATATTGATATTTATTAATATTTTCAAGAAAAAAGAATCTTATACTCCCAATGAACTCATGGAAATTATGTATATTTTCAATATACAAATTAAAACAAAAATTCGTTAACCATTTCGCACCAAAGCAACTTACATTAAAGGGTCTTTAAATTCAAAGTAGTTTATTATTAAAAAAAAATTATTTTAAAAATATGCAAAATTAATTTATATATCTCATTGAAAATCTAATGATAAAAAGGGTACTATGCTAAAACGGAAAGCAAATTCTACGATAATATTAATATCCAAATTAATTTATAAATCTTTAAATATTTGAAGTTAATTTAAGTTCAATTCAAGACAGTCTCATTCAGATGATTCTTCTATCATTAACAAAAAATCTAATTTATAAGGTGAAAGGAATAAGAAAAGTATGATTTTTATCGAAGGAAACATCAGTTGTTAATAAAACACTTTTTCAATAATTTATTAATATATTAAAGTAATAATAAACATTTGCCAAAATCATTGGAGAAAATTCTAAATATAAAAACAATTAAAATACGTTTATATATATTATTTATGATACATTTCTTAATGAAAAATAGCTAATTATGAGTGGAATTAAATCCAATAATATGTGTGATTATTACCGCCAACATATAACACAGTTCTGTACACTGTAATACGAGGTAAAATATCAAACTTCAAAATTACATAGTGAATTTCTAAAAAGAAAGATTTAATGAAAATGTAAACCTTATTACCGAGATGAAAAAATCTAAAAAATATGAAACAAATGCCTAAAAGCCATGTAGTATTTATGTATAAAATAAAACATTGAAAAGCAACAAGAAATAATTATAATAATTAATTAATTTTTCAATAGAAACAGTTTTTGAAATTAGAGTGCCATTCATTAATACTTAGATATAAAATTGTAAAAAAATAATTGAAATTTAAAAAACATCAAAAATATATATTTAAAATATTTACACTATAACCTCCAACAATCAAATGGAAACTTTGAACATCAATTACAATTCTTGAACCATGTTATTTAATAAAATAATAAATAATTACTTATTCTTTAAGCAAAATTCTCTCATCACATCATATATAATGGTTTTTATATATCATTGTTAATTGAGTTGCATTACCAACTAAATATTTATATTTCTTTATTTGTATTTTTTCAGTAAAACTTTCCATTGTATTAAATCTTTTTTTAATTAAAAAAATTTTTTTTAAATAATTTAATGAATTTGTATGTATTTCATAATTAATTATTTAATTTGTTTTATAAAGTTCATATATTTTATATCTTGTTGTTGGTCAACCAAGTTGCGCCAATTATTAAATAAATTCAAATGGTAAAAAATTTAAAAACAATAATATGTTAAAAAAACATTAAATTAGAATATTAGTTCCAATTTTTTTAAAATTAAATAAATAGAAAAAGTTTAATCAATGCAAAAATCATATTTAAGAAAAATTAAATAAACAAAAAGAATTATTCATCTTTTCTCAATAACAAAAATCGACTGAAAATAAATTCTACTTGCCTATTTTAAATTAGGAAACGATTTGAATTAGTTTTAAGAAATCTTCTGTACGAAAAAAAGTATACAATAAAAAAATTAAATTAAATAATTAATGAGATATATATATCCAACATGAATTTTGTAAACTTTTTTCTTTTAAAAAATTAAATAATAAATGAAATAAATAAAATATTCAAGTTGATAATATCTTAACAATTTCCACATGATACGTTATTCGCTACAACCTTAATTCGAGTAGCGAACTTGCCTATTTTGTAAATTCTCATCAATTTAAAAAGTGAGCTAATAAACTTTTTAATAACAAAAAATAATCTATTTAATTGAAAAATCCAAATTATGTCTTACTCAATTCTAGAAATGATTTTATAAAGTATTACAATTTAATTCATTGGAACATTTCTAAATAATATTTAAATGAAATAAACAAATCAAAATTGATATAAACAAAATACAATTATTAAATAAATATAAAAAATTATATAGATATAATAGTGCTGGTCTCAATAGTGAAATTTTAACCACAACATAAACAAAATTATAAAAACGATTACATGAAACGACACGGGTCTAACGCAGATGTGAACGTGTTTAATAGAAATAGTTATTAATAATTATGTTTGTTATTTGAAAGAAAAATGAACTTGTATTATAATTATCACGACCTAAATATGCGCATTTTGAAAGTTTTAAAAAATCAAATTAGCAGTTTTATTAAATTGTCAAAAAAAATGACAAACCAACAATTTACAAATTATTAAACGAAATTAAAAAAACAAATATTACATAAACATAACATGTAGTAAAGATTGAATTATCATATAAAATTTTTGAAATTGTTGTCTATAAATAATGCATTTGCAGAAGTAAAAGCAAGTAAAAATAAAGTGTATTTTTATACCAAAGAATAGAACGGATGGATAAATCATAAAACAAAATAAAAACAACTAAAATTTAAATAAAAATCTTTAAAAATTTAAATTATAATAATATATAATATTTATTTCATTAATACATGTTATTTATGTGAATAAATTTTAATTTGCTAAAATATTTTAAAATATAAAATAGAATATAAGGTCTAAGGCAAATTTTTTATTATTATCACAGAGTACTGTTTAAATATTCATATGATTACTATTACGCTAAGTAAATTACACTTTAATATTTAGCATAAAATAAAATTTTTGTAATTTTTAGTATTTATTACTAAATGCAAATTCAAAATTCATTTGTAGATATAATCTTACAAAGCAGCATTCTTCATTGCTTGATGTAAAGAACGGATTTCTTCGCTTGAAGTCATTATTGTATAAAAATAAAACTGAAAATACAATTTTTGAATAATAAAAAAGTAAAATATGTAAAAACAATTCAAAATATATTAAATATTAAAAATTAATAATTTTTAAATCTTTTATTAAGAAAAAAAGTTTTTAATAAGAAATTCTTATAAATTCTGAAAATCTGAATAAAAAATGAAAACATGCATTATCGAAATTTAAAACATGACATGATCGAATTTGGATTAACGTTAGAATATTTATTAATGATTTAGCTGTTGGAGAAATTATGATTCCAAGACCACACAGTGATGAGATACAAAATTATCAATTTGTGACGAGATAAATTTGATATCATCATAGAAATTTGAAAAATTAATAAGAAACATTTATCAGCAAGCCTACTTATATTTATTTGCTTTTTATTTTTGATGAATTTAGTAAAAAAGCTATATTAAATTTATTTAAAATAATTATTTTGCTTTTAATTTTTTTAATAATCATTAATTATTTTGCTCGCTTTTAATTTGATCAGTGAATCAAATATCCGAATTTCGCATTTTGCATTTTCCGTCTAAAATATTTTTATGCACAATTTATGTTACAGGATTTGTGAGCACTCGAAAAATCGCTTAATCATTTTCTCAATTAATTAAATTAATTTCTTCTTTGAATAGTCGCGGGGCGGGGACGGGGGCACGATAATTCGGCCCCCGCGGGGGCGGGAGCGGGGGTTTGCTTTGAATTAGTTCCAAAAAAAATCTCACTAATTTTTAAGAAAAAATAGGTTTATCAGTATTGAGATAAAGAATTATAAAATCTAATTTTTTTATGAAATTAAAAAATAAATTTTTGATATGAATTTTTGAGAAAATTTTTCACTCTGCCCACATTTATATTTTGTTTTGTACTTCACCACTCTATTTTATAAATTTTTCTTATTTTTGCTTGCCAATATCAATTTTTTTATCATTTTCATATTGATTTTATATTAAAACTGTTTTACATTTTAAAAGAGAAATTTATTTTTTAAATAGGATTATTTGAATATCAAAAAGATAAAATTTCTACGTGTTTTACATTAGTTACAATTTTTAAATCTTTTTTTTTGTTAATAGTTTTTTAAATTATACTTTCTTCCTCCACTTTACAATTAAAAATGAGGAGTTTAGTGTTTAAATTGGTTTAAATAAAATTAAATAATTTATTATTCTTTATCCTTGTTTTGTTATTTAGGTAGAAAAAACTAATTTTTGTAGAAGGATTACAATTATTTTAATTAGTTAATAATAATTGCACAATATTTCGGTGAATTAAATTTTGTCAAATCTCGTTGCTTGCCGCGATCCATATTGCCAGTGGGGTTTATATTAATGAGATTTTATTTTCTATTTGAGAGATTATTCATTAAATGATTTTCTTTGTATTATGATTACATTGTATATTTTTATTAAATAAAACTAAACTATATATAAAGAAACTTTCTTATATTTGTTTAGAATTAATTTGCTTTTGTTTATGAATTAAGAATTTCAATTAGATAACATATTTTATATTATTCTAATCCATTTATCTTCTTTATTAAAATATTATTTATTCTTATATTATAAAAATTGTTATATTAATGTAAAAGAAATATTTTCAAATACTGAAGCGACGTCGTAGGAAATAGAAAGTCCAATGGGAAAGGGGAATTATATCCCAAATCCAAAATCGCGTCTCTTTTCACTGCTTCTTTTACTTCCAAAATATAAAACACAGCACACAGCAATCAATTACAAATTTGGAGTTGACCACATATATCACACATACACCAAACAAAACAAAATAAAATAAAGGGTCACAAAAACTTAGACAAAACGCCAAAATAATTCAAAATCAAAATGATAAGACATCCCCGCCTTCTACAAAGCGATGTCCTCAGCGCTTAAATCCATCGGCAGGGCATTCGGCTTACAAAAGGGGTAGTAAGGGTGGGCATTCAGCAGTGGCACAGACCGACATCATAATTTGACCTATAAAATGTGCGGACCAAACGAAAACTACAATTTTGAACAGGCCTGATAGTGTGACTTGACGCAGCTTTATTCGTAATTGTGCCACCAACGGCTGACAATTTTCCGTTCTGTGCCGGATTTCAAAAACTTCGTCGTTGGACCTGTTGCGTCGGCCAATTCCTCCCCAACCTTCGAAAAATCAATTGTCCTCAATTGACCTATTCCCATTCGTTGCTTTCACATTGGTGTTGATTCCATTTTCTTTGGAATTTTCCCTTTCCCACAATTTTTTGAATCCAACATTCAAAGGATTCCATAATGCCGGCAATTTCGGACTGCTACTAGCCGTAGAGCTGAGTCGGCGGTTATGAGTTTTAGCCTTCACCTTCGAAAATGCGTTGGCAAGAACCAAAAATGCAGCAAAAAGACCAGCAAAAATTGTTGGAACATCGGCTGACTCCGCCGTTTCCTGCGACAAATTGCATTTGTTGCGGCCTTCTTTTGTCCGTTTTACAGGCGAAGAGTTATGGGAAATTTTCTCCTCCTGGGAAGTTTTCGGTCCAAGTCCTTGAGTCTTTTTTTGAAAATTCATATTGGGCTTATTTTGTTCAAAGCCGCATTCTTTCCAACTGAATTTGACCTTACAGTTTCGCGCGATATGGCCAATTTTACGGCATTTATAACATAAGATTTTGTTCGTCCCTCGGGAAAATTTTTCCCAATCGGTTGTCGCCTTTTCCGCTTTAATTCGTTTATGGCTGCGTGCCAAGTGTGCGTTTTCGTCCTCTTCAATTGACTTTGCTGCTTTTTGCGCTGTTTCCGCACGCACAGCTAACGCGACCAAACTGTCGTAGCTCAAATCCGGACGACGAGCCATTTCCAAGGCAATAGACATTTTGGCATTTTCCAAAGCCCGAATGAAATGTTTGGCCGCATAATCGCCGTACAAATGCAATGGCAAACCTGGATATGCACATTGCACAATTTGGTAAAGTCGCTCTGCAAATTCTTCCAAATTTTCGTCTGGTCGCCGTTTTGGTCCATCCCACAATTCGTTGAATGCTCGAATTGCGGTGCAATCCCATTCGTCCAAAAGTGACTCCATTGCGCTTTGTATTGCATAAAATTTGGCCGGCTGATTCGCTGTAGCGGCACTGAATGCACGTTCCGCCTTTCCACTTACTTTGCACTCGAGTGCTGAAACTCGGCGTTTTTCTGGCCACCCTTCGGTCGCTAACGAAAATTTTTTGAAAAATTTCCGTATTTGCTCGCGTCCTTCATTTCCATTTAGCTCGGGAAGCTTTTCCAGAGTGAGGAGAAGTTCCAAAGAACAAATTTGTTTTTGTTCTTTCTCACTTTCGCATCCACCGTTTTGTAATGAATCCGAAAAGTTTCGATTGTCTTCCCAATCTTTATCGGCCGAAATTTTCTGTTGACGAAGACATTGCATGTTGAAATGGGATTTTCGTTTCCCGGTTTTGAAGAGAGTCAGTTTTGTAGACGGAGTTAATTTACCGAACTGACAAATGTTTGTGTTTTGTTCACACTTTACAGCTTTTCCTTTTCGAAGCTGCGTGTTTTGATAAGAAGATAAGATTTAGTTTTCCCTTTTACAGATTGCAGTCCACAATCAATGACGAAACTAGGGATTTGTTTCCCTTTTTTAGAGTCCAGGATTTGCTTTTCCTGTTAAAATTTGCAGAAGGATTTACTTTTCCTTTAAAATCGTTGCGTCGCCCAAATTTGTCGTTTACTGCCACTGCTGAGCCACCTTTGTACAGGAGCGCCACGTCGTAGGAAATAGAAAAGTCCAATGGGAAAGGGGAATTATATCCCAAATCCAAAAACGCGTCTCTTTTCACTGCTCTTTTACTTCCAAAATATAAAACACAGCACACAGCAATCAATTACAAATTTGGAGTTGACCACATATATCACACATACACCAAACAAAACAAAATAAAATAAAGGGTCACAAAAACTTAGACAAAACGCCAAAATAATTCAAAATCAAATGATAAGACAGCGATACAGATAATCACACCTGAGCTGTTATACCAACTTCTGTTTTTGCCAATTGAAAAATAAAAGAACAACATAAACTTGGGTTAAATTAGTAAAAATAAATAAATAAAACTTATCTTTAAAATAAAAAATTTAATTTCAATAATAACACTGGTAGATTTTAAAAACCATAGGAGCAGATAACTTTTCCAAAGGTATTTTTCAACATTTTATGGATATACATATTATAAATCCTTTTTTAATAGAGAAAATTAATTTAAAATTTAATGAAGTAAACAAAAAATACTAAAACTTATATTATAGCGAAAGGTATAAACAAAGCAAAAGATAAATAATTAAAATAACTAAAGTTTTTTATTCAAACATTTTTGCACCATCCTTTTTATATCAACATTATATTTTTCATTTAAAAGAAAATAAGTTATCTAATTTTAGTAAAACTCATTATTTACCAAAATATATTAAAAGAATATTAAAAAATTTAATAAACGAAATAAATAACTAAATATAATTAATTTGTAAGATTTATTAGTTATGTATTAAACTTAATGGGAATCAAGTTCTAATTATCTATATCAAGCTTTTTTCATCATGCATTGCTATTAAAAGTCAATTATATAATTAAAGAAAAATTAATAAAAATGAATAAATGATGATGAAACTAAAAACTCGAATAACAAAAAAGCAAAAATTTTCAAAAAAATAATCAATGAGAGTCTTAAGCAAAATTAATTCAAAATTAATAATTTAAAAATTGGTAATTGTATTGCATTAAATCCAAAAGTTCAAAAGTATTAATAAAGAATTGCATTCAAACAAAATAGATTGCCAGAGATTTTGCATATACGATGGAATTAACATGAGAAAATAAATTTAAAATAAACATAGCAACTTTTAAATATAATATTATAAATTTGCATCATTAAAAAATGTTTATATCCGATAAATCAAAACATTCACGATATATAATGATTACATCCATTAATAATATTTCTTTTATTGGAAGTACAGGGATAAAATTATAATTGTTTATCGGTTCGCATAAATTGTTACTATTTTTAGCAAAATGAAAAAAATATTCAAATTTTTTCGAGAAAATCCTTTTAAAGCATTAATAAATATAATTAATAATTACAACATAGCTTTTTAAAATCATTTAAGAAAACTTTACAGCAACATTTCAAGAAAATACATCATGTCATAAAAACTCCCACTTTCGACGATAAATGCATTTGGCACATTAAACTAAAATCAGATAAGAATTTATAAATAAAATGTTTTTCTGCAAATAATAAAACACAAATTTTCATTTCAAATACAATAATTTAAAAAAATATTTGAATTTTATTTAACCATATCATTTATCAAATAAAAAATCTTGAAAGTAAAGATCAAGAAAACACAATTAGTCTGTTTCTTTTAAGGCGATATTTAAAACAGTAAGAGCGTAAAAACAATCATTATGATAAAATAACAATATTTTTTTGCTTAACAACAATTTTCTTATAGTTATATTCAAGTTACGTCACTGAATAAGCATTATTTATATTTTCAATATAATATTCTTTAAAATTAATTTTATAATACATTAACCTTTGTAAATACTAATTTTATATCAAATATTATTATACAATTATCATCCTATTGAAAATAAAACCCAATATGATAATATTCAAATTTACAAAAACCAAAGCAAAACTTTTTAAACTAATCAAAGAGGATATTAATCATTTTAATTTCATAATAAACGTCTGATTTTTAAATTATAAGCAAAAAACATTGAAATAAATCTAAATTAGTTCTACTAATTTTTTAGGAAAAAGGAAAAACGTAACATATTTTCAATAACTAAATAAATATTTTATAAATAGATTATTCCATTTAATTAAAAATATAATTCTATTCTTAACAATTTACAATAAATTATAATAAAAATTTGCTTTAAACTTTTTAATAAGAATTAATAGGCTCTTTTTGTTTACGGTTTGTCAATAATTAATTTTTTATAAAGATTAAAACCTTTTTTAATAATTTTCAAACTTGTAATTTTTGCCTTGTCACAACGTCCACGAGTGTTGCCGAAACCCCAATTGGTATTGTCTTAATTTTTTTCTTTTTGGTATTTCGATTGGATTTGCTAACCATTCTAAGGTAATTGGAGTATGCTCAAGAGAACTTTAGAAATGTTGCAATAGAAACAACAAATCTTTATATAAATGTGTCGTTTCATTTTTCTATTGTGTTTTTAATAAATTCAATAGTTAAAGAGCAATTTGTTTTAATTATCGGCATATTCTTTCTTGCTGATTTGGGAATGATTTATTAAAATTATCGAAAGTTAGCCAATTAAGGTTCATCGTCAGTTAGATTAAAATATTAAATGTGTTTTATTTCAGTTATTGTTGTTTGGTTATTAGTTTTCCATTCTTATCTTATAGTTGCATAATAGGAAAACATATAGATGATCAATAGCTAATGTCTACAACCAGAAGTATATTTTTCTATTTGATATTTGAAAAAATTATTTAAAGGATTTCAAAATATTATATTTTATTATGCTTATATGTTGCAAGTCTATTAATATTGATTTTTAAATCTTCACAATTTATTTTTTTCTTATTTATCATTTTTTAAAAATTATCTTCATCAATTTTATCTTAATTTAATTGTAATTATTGTTGTCTAAAATAAAAAAAGAGTTTTACCAGAAAAGTGCTTAACTCAATGTTATACAAAGAAAAACAAATCTTATAACAATAAATAACCATTGTTGCGTTCTTCTTCGATTTCTTTGTGAAGCGAAAGATAAATTCAATATTATAAATAATAACTTAAGAAATAAAATTCTTGAATAAATTAATTAAAAATTTTTTTAAAATAAATCTAGATATTAACCAAATTCTAATCAATCTATAAATTAAAAAAAAATTAAAAATATTTAATTAAATTTAAACGTCAAAAAATGAAGAAAGATGATCAAATTAATAATCTCAACGATAAATTGTAGAAACAATAATAAAAAAAATAAGTTAATGAATAAATGTTTAATATATATATATATATATATATATGCATTTATGAATATTTGTTGAAAATAAATATATCATAATTCAATGGCGCTTCAATACTCTATTCGAGACAACGGATACTTTGGTAGCAATCTGAACAAGTGAAAGCATCAACATAAAAATAAAAAGAAAAATACTATTAAAAAAATAATAATAATTAAATTAAATTGAAATAATAAATATTTGAAAAATTCAGTAAAAAACAAAAAATATTTGGCGCTTTATAAATATGCATTTTGAATTTTATAAAGAACCAAAATATAATCCTATTAAAATTAATTAAGAATAAAATAATATTTCTATAAAATTGCTGCTCGAAACGACTATAGTTCTGAGATAAGATCGAAAACCGACCCGCCTTTGACCATTTAATAAAGAGGTTAAATAAAATGTAAGTATCTTATTATAATCTAATCAGGGGTACTTCAGTAAATAAATTTAATAAAAAATAAAACGATCAAGATTATTGCGGGATCAAATATGAGAGATTTTAATAATATTTTAAAACATTTAAATATACATTAAAATATTTTAGCAATTAAAAATGTTAACAGAATTGTTTTTATTAAAAAATTGGATTTAAAATTTAATCTAAATTTTCAGGTAAAATATAAAAATTATGTATAAGTCCTTTAATGTAAATTATTATTAAAATAAAAATTTATTTAACATTCATTTACGTGTTGAAATTTTTGAGTAACAGGTTTTGGTGACCAATAAGTTCAGTGTGCCCAAAAATTTAAATTTAAACTCATTAAAACCAAAACATTTAAATTAATTATTTCCAATAAAATTTATGCAGGTGGTTTTACGGCATATTGACTTAAAATGCAACCATTTATACTCATTTACTAAATTAAAATCTAAAAAGGTATATAGAAATTTTCTACATTTTTATAGGCTGTATTTTTAAATTTTAAATAAAAATAAAAGAAAAATAAAAAAATTATTTGCGAAAATAATAATGCTTTTCCTTAGGAATAAATGAAAAATCAATTAAAATATTAAATATGGATAAAGTAAACGACAAAAAATACAGACAATAAAATTATAACACAAAAAAAATTTCTAATATCAAACAAAATCAAATTATGCAATTGAGCTAAACAGCTGCAAAATCGTCGTAATAAATATAGTAATGAATTTATCTAGTGGAGGTATCAAATAAAACAAGGAAGTAAAAAAATCAAAAAAAATCGAGGCTGAAAATTATAAATTAATTAAAAACCAATGAAATCAATAAAAAAAAATTAAAACTTGGGTACTCCATATGCAAGATGGTCTCAATTCATTCTGAAAATTTTAATGAACCATATATTATTAAATAATTTTATGTTAAATTGGTTAAATAATTTGAAAGAATAGATTTATTATTACATGAAAATATTCCAATGTAAATATTAAAAGAATTTTTTAATTTTGAATTATCGAATAGTATTTACTTGTTTGGGCCTTCTGAATTCTTACTATCATAAAATGTTTAATTTATTTTATTGAATTGTATTTATTTTAATATAAATCTTATTCTCAATAAATATACATCAAATATGGATTATAATATGAACGAAAAAAATCTAAAAATATGGACGAAACATGGAAAAAATGCTGAAATATGGATAAAAAACATGAAAATATGGAGAAAATTTTCTGAAAATTAGTTTGAAATTTTTAAAAAAATTCTTAAACCTATTAATTTTTATTTAGATAATTTTCGATTCAAAGTATAGTTAATTTATGAAAATACAAATTTTATTCGATGTATTAATATTCATGGCAATAATTTTTTATAATTTCTCAGAGATGGACACAGTTATATTTGCACAGTCAATATATTTCATGAACGTTTTTTATTTTTAATGGTTACTAAATTTTAATGAATTTAAATAATTTTGTTTACTTTTAAATTTTATCTCAAATTTTATTATTTTTTCTTTTTTAACATGTAGTTAATTTATATTATCTTCGTTTCATCTCATATTAATTCTAATTATGTGAGCTATATTTGATTTTAAACTCGTTACGCTTTTGCCTTCGGTTATAGTTTTCTTTCCTCCTTCATATACAGTACAGCAATTTTATAAACCAAAAGCAATTGGACAAAATATCAAAAATTTTTATTACATTTATTATATGAATGTAAATTTTTGCAAAAAAACAAATTTGCGTTTTCGTGACTGGGCTAATAAGTAACTTACTATGAGAATGCATATTTTTATACATTAATTAATAGGCTCTGGAATTTAAGGAAATGTTTTTTTTAACTTATTTTTAGCTTCTAGAACTTTATAATAGTTTATTCAGGCTTTTAAATAATATTTATTTAATTCATTTATATTTTACTGATTTTTTGATCAAAATATTTTTTATTGTCCGAATTAATTATTTTATTTCTTAATTAAGATTTAAAAAGTATTTAACAATTAAATTGTGTTTTATATATTTCAAGAGACCGGACTTTTAGGAATGAACATTTTTCAAATAGGCACCTAAAATAGGAATGAAAAGATGAAATAGGGCATAAACATAAATTTAAAAACACAAAAAATGCACTGAACATTGAAAAAAGGTAGAAAAAAAAATTTTGGACAAAATAATTTTTTGATCACCTAACAAAAAAAATAATTTTTATAATTTGACATTATTCATAAAATAAGAAATTACATTCAAAGAAATTACCAGCTATCCTAAACTGGACTGAAAATCAGCAAATAAATCTTAGGAGCTTGAATCATCTGATACAATTTTTAAAAGTTATGATCTGATTTTTGTCATTTTCTGTTGAAGTATTCCGTAAGGAATATATATGATGAAAACGTAATTTAATATTCATTAGATTTAAATTTAAAACAATTATTTTTTTTTTTATTAACAAACTTAATTAGCTAAGAAAATTATAATTTAATTTCAATGGTTTGTACAAACCATACCCAATAATTTATTTGTACGATCAATTTTGTGAACCGAATTTGCATCAGCATTCCTGCCTTGAACTTATTTCGAGAAAAAACATCATCATCATCATTGTAATAATAAGCTTCTTTTTGCTATTTAAAATATATTTAAATTGAATTAATGTAAGATTCAAATGAAATATAAAATATTTATTTTCAAATTTCATTTAGGATTCAAATATAAGCGGTTGGAGTACATCACACCAAAAGAAAATGAGAGATTAACACGCACAAATATTGTTTATTTTTGAAATAAATTAAATTCAACTGTTTCCTAGTGCTAATAAAGAATTCTAGCAAAACAAATCATTTTTTAAAATAAAACAAAATAGTAAAGAATAGGTTAAATAAATAAATAAAATTACGGTAATATAAGGATATTTTTAAAAGAATTAAAATTTCTTACAATATACAAATAGTTCCAACCAAAACACATAACAATAAAATTAATATCAAAAAATTATTTCATATTGAATCATGAAAATACGAAATACAAAAATTAAAAACTTGTGTATGATTTTTTAAACCAAAACAAAAAATAATATTTATGGAGCCGAACGTTTAAACAACTACTTGAAGTAGAAAATAAAACATAAATAATAAAT
This sequence comes from Heterodera schachtii, assembly GCA_023374025.1. Lineage (NCBI taxonomy): Eukaryota > Metazoa > Nematoda > Chromadorea > Rhabditida > Heteroderidae > Heterodera > Heterodera schachtii. The sequence goes on from SIJG01000039.1 coordinate 933,147, forward strand.
TATATGAAACTAAAATAAATTATAGCATTCATTTGTTGAATATTTTTGTGAATTTATTTTCTAAGTTTTTCTTCATTTTTGTTGTGTTTAATTTTTTTTTTTCCTCTTATTAAAAAAAAACAAATAAACAGCATTATGATAACTTTTGATTTATTTCATATTTTTATCATTTTATATAAGCTTTTATTTCAAAAAAAGAAGAAAGCATTCTTTTATTAAAAATGAATGTATTTATATTTTATTATTTTACCTTGCTAAAGTTCAGATAATAAGAATAAAATATTTTTTACGGTTTTAAATTATGGAGATAAATTTAAGAAATACAATTTTAAATTTATTTATTAAAGAGCGGGACTGGAAACGGAACGGCATCCCAGGGTTTTTCCCGTAAAAAATTTCGCCAATTTTAACGAGAATCCGGTCGGGAAACGGAAAAAAAAATTTTATAAAAATTTATTTTAATTTTTTACTTTATTTTTCAAGTAAAAATATTATAATTTAAAATCGTTTGAAAATTATTTATGTAAATGATTGAATATTTTTTTAATTAAATAGACAAAAATAACAATAAATTTAATACAATTGAATTTTCTGATTATTTGTTTAAAAAAAAGCGGTAACAACCTTTTCAAAAGTACTGGCAAAAACTGGTTTTGATTCCCAAAATTTTTTGTAATCTTTTTTATAAATTTAACAATTTTTGTTAAAACTATATATTATTTTTAAATTCAAAAAAATTCTATGCCAAAACATTTTTTGAGAATATTTCATGCATTTAACGACAATCATATATTTTCTGCTTTTAATTTTGAGCGAGATTTGTTAACGGATTTTGTTAAAAAACAACCAATCCTTTAATTTATTTTTGAATTTTTAGCTGTTAAAAAAGTAAAAATAATTTCAATTAATAATATTTATTATTTGCTTTAGTTTAACTTTAAAATCAAGAAATCAATAAAAGACTTTTTATTGCAAAAAAAATTCCCACTTGGATCAAGTGAATACAATACTTTACACAAGCGAAGAAGATAAATTCAGAAAGCTCTATGCAATAAATATTCAGCCATCATACAAAATCTTGAAAACAATCTTAGATTACTTTCCATTACATTTCATTACACGTAATATTACAAGGAAAATGTCTAACATATCATGGAAATATTTGTAAATATCTTTTAAAATAAACATAAACAAACATTTTTTAACTTAATATATGTAATTAACATTTCCATTTTTCCGAAAGTTTGTTTTAAAGAAAAATTACTTTAAAAAATTTATATATATCATTTTAAAGAAAAATTACTTAAAAATTTATATATCAATCAATTTTTTAGCTTTTCAAAAGATCCTTTGAAAATACACGATTCGAACGATGATATTTGCCATGGAAAATGAAAAAAGAATTTTATTAATAAAGCAATATGAAAGTATTATATATTTAAACAATTAAAAACGAATAAAAACATAATGAATCGCGCTTCAAAGCATGCTTATCCCAATAAAGACAATTAAAATATTAATAAAATTCAATTCATTATGAAAAAGGATTAAAAAATTGCTTCATAAATCTAAAGCTATTTTTTGTTTAGTAAAATATTTAAAAATTATTTCAGCTACAATTTAGACGATGTATGTAAATTTAAAGTAAACGGAAAAATTAAAAAGGTTTAAACAAAATTCTGTTTTCAAAAATACAATTTTGTAAAAAATAAAATTTTTTTAAAAACTTTTCGAAGACAACAAAAAGAGACTGAAAACATAATCATAATTAGCCTTACCGATAAGCCATGAGATCTATATTATATTATAAATTTTAATTTTTTCCATTTTCAATTTTTATACAATAAAAATAGTAATTTGGAGATCTAAATAAAATAAAATTTCAGTAACACATAAAAAACAACTACTCCAAACAAAAAATTTAATTACTAATATCCAGATGTGATAATCAAGTTTTATATCTTTATTTTTATTGCTTTAACTTTATATATATTTCTTCAAACCAACAAATACAAAAATGATTATTACATAGTAGAAAAATATAAAAAATTGTTCAAGATATTTCAATAATGTTATTTAAAATAATATAGAAATAGTTTTAAAAATGAAAATAATATTACAAATTCGTTAAAAACGTGACTGAACAACAGCTTGAACTTGATATGATCTGCCCTTGACGAGGTGCAGTAAAAGAATGAAAAAATAATTGTTATTGCTGCGACATTTGAGGATTTGACATTTGAGGACCCGACATTTGAGGACCCGACATTTGAGGATCCCGACTTTTGAGGACCCGACATTTGAGGATCCCGACATTTGAGGATACGACTTTAGAGGACCCGACATTTGAGGACCCGACTTTTGAGGACCCCACATTTGAGGACATAGACATTTTCAAAAAAATTAAATGTAAATTTTATTTTATATCATTATAAAAAGAAGAAAATGCCTTTTCCAAAGACAAACGGGAGCAAATGTGGCAAAAGTTCTTCTAGCACAGCCGAATAATTCCAATCTTTCTTCTCCACGTACAGAGTATAGGATCAGGATGCCAATATCTGCCTTTGATTTTTCATAATTGTCCAACACGTTGTCTAACACGAAGCTCAAAGGGAAAAAAATCTTGTAAAAGCTCCAACTAGATGCTGGAAGTTTTCGATTAACAGATGGAATCATCACGAAAGCGTTTTTCAAGACCTGGGGAGCACAAACAACGCCCAAGAAGGGTTCTATTTGGCTTTAAAAATGCAAATATCCAGTGTACAACCCCTATTATCGAATGAAAATGAGTTAATCAAGTTATACTTTTCAATTATCGGACTCATCACTGTTCTAAAGAAGAACGTTTGCAGTCGATAAACTGCGACAGTATAAGTTGGACCCAAGTCAGGGGATAAGAATTCGAGAACGGAAAACAACATACAGAGACAATTGATTTAGCTATACGGAATTTGGTTGAAGCGTGATACGATTCAGAATCGTAATGAAACTAAAATCTCCTGAAATTCATACATAAACGGGCTGGCCATTCCCAGGATCGTAGAAAATGAGAGAAAATGTGAATGATCGAAATGGGAAAGGAATGAAAAATATAATGACCTGGGAAATATCAGGAAGGAATTTGCGGAGAAAAGATCCGAGACTAAAGGGGGAGTGAAAAGCTTTTTTATTTAAAAAACAAATAAACAGCATTATGATAATTTTTGATTTAGCTATATGTAAAAATTTACTTAAATTTATTCCGTTAAGTCTTAATCTCTTCTGCAAATCTAAATACTTTAATTGAGTAAATCATAAAGAATTTTAATTGAAATTAATAATTTCATTGTGATAACATATAATTTACACACGAACATTAAGAAATTTAATTAAAAGATAATAATTTTGCGTTAAAGCCGTTTTCCATTAATGAATACACGAATAATATAAGATAAAACTAAAAATTAATGAAAATTATGTAAAATATTACTTTTAAAATCCGAATAGAAATTAATTGCAAATATAATTCAATTACTTCTTCAGCCTAAGTTAAAACACACAAAAATTACATCTACTGAATAAATAATAAAATATACATGTAAATTATGATAAAAGGAAAAAAATTAAAAAACTAAATATTATAGTTATTAATAAGAATCATTTTACTCAAAGGGATTATATAAAAAAAATTGATAAACATATGATAATTTCATTTAAATGTTTATTTACATTTTATGTTTTTTTTAACGATTAAGAAAACATAATTCATATTATTTTTTGTATTAACATGACGAAAATAATTTTAATTTACTAATATCTAAAATAAAATATTAAAAAGCTGAGCAATGCAGAAACAAAATTATCTTTTTGTAATAAGATTGTTGAAATATTAATCATACAATTAATATTTCTCTGACTTACAAAGAAAATCGCACTGAAGTTAACTAAATAAATAAAGAATATCTAATAAATTAAACATTATCTTTATAAAACCACTCACATAGAATAAATATATAAACAAAAATTAAATATTATAGAAAGCATACGCAAAATAGAAAATTAAATACAAAAGTGATTACCGAGTATATTAAAATTGTCACATTATTAACTGAGAAAATTGTTTTTAATGCACAATTCAAATGAATGATTTTAATTAAATAAAAAGCAAAGCATATACGGCTTTGAGTTTTAAGCAACTTATTGTTCTATATTTTTTTCCTATTTTGGCACCATCCAGCCAAAATAAACCTAAACAACGTTTTTTTTTTGCTTTCAATATTTTTGTCAAAGGATTATTTATTTATATGTAATAAATATAATTATAGTTGATTAAATAGAATTAAAAAAATGTATTATCAATATCATTTTTTAAAATTAATAATTCGAAATTTAAATGAAAGCTATTCATAAACCTTTATAATTCAAATTAAAATGCGATCCTAGACCTCAGAGTTTTGAGTCCCGAGGCAGGCACTTTTTTTATGATAGTGCATATTTATTGATTCGAATGTGTTGATTTTTTGTTTGCCTTATATGTTTAGTAATTTTTTTAAATACAAGTTATTTTTAATTTACGTATTCATATTTTAATTTAATAATTTTCTTATCTGCTACCAGACTGGAAAAAACTTATTTATTATTTAGTAATTTATAAACTTAAAATTTTATAAATAATACCAGGATAAACATATTTACAAAAATTTTAATATAATTATTTTTTGTATAAAGTAAAGAATTTGATAACGGCTTCGTAATAACATTATGAACTTTTCTATGTATTAATTTCATTTCGTATTTTTCCATGGGAGAACTATTTTAAATGCATTATCATTTTTAAACAAATACTTTTTTTGTTTCTTAGATTTATAGAAGGTTAATAATATATAAATAGCATTAATTGATTTATAAAGTATCATGGGTGTTTGGTGTTTTATCTGTCTATCCTTGTCCTGGATATTTTTTAATAGCATCAGAAAGAGGAGATTCAGGTCCCCAAATTTATTTTAGAAATTTGAAAGTATTATTTTATACTGAGTTTATTTCAAAAAAATAAGCTTATTTATAATATATTTTACATGCTAATAAGGACTTGAAAGTGCTTTAAAAGTGTAAATTGAATTGTAATCATGGGGACTCTACATTTAAGGATAAAATTTAAGTGTTTTCGACATTTGGGAAACAGACATCTGGGATCGACTTTATTCACCCTACACATAAGGATGCCGACATTTGGGTTCAAAAAGTCATTTTTGTAGTCGGCATTTTGGAGTCCGACAATCGGGATTTTGAATGAAACAATTTAATTATGTCGGGTTCTAAAAGATTGAATCACCAAAGTCGGGATCCCTAAATGTAGGACCACTTTATATCGGTTTCCCAAATGTCATCTAAGTCGAGTCCCCAAAAGTCAAGATACCAAAATATTGGAAATTTTACAAAGAAAAAAATTTCCTTATTATTAAATTTAAACATTATAAATTTCTATAATTTGGTGACGCAAGCAACATATGCGTTTTTTCTAAATTTCAATTAATTTTATTGAATTATTTATATTGAAAATTATTAATATGTGAATTATATATAATAAAGAAAATTTATTCCAATATTATATTAATGTACATTTTTATATTCAACAACCATATTCTCATATAACTAAACGTGATCTTTTATAAAAACAATGTTACCATTTTGCTCACTAGCAATCACTTTTTGAGCGCAGGTTTAAAAGGTTAAAGCATTCTTGCTTGAGTATTTTGGTTGTTGATAAATAAATAATTTATTATGAAATTTACACATTCTACAAAAAACCGATTCAAAATAAACATATTAAAATAATTATTTTTTTATGTCTAGATAATATTTAAAAAAATTTATTTTATTAAAACACAGTTTTTGTGTTTTATAGATCATCTTTATTATTTTGATTAATTTACTCATTGATTATATTTATAAATTAACAAATCTTTAAACCCAGATAGAAATTCTGAAATAAGAGCAATTCTCTTTAAAATTTCCTATTTAAAAAAAATAAATAAAATTACTGACCAAATAAAAATAAATTAATTAATAAAATAAAAACAAACTTTAATTTTTCTAAATCACCAGTGCGCTAAATCAAATGTTAAATGAAAATAATTAAATTTTTTGAAAGATAAAAATATTTATTAAAAAAACTCTTTAATAAATATTTAAAGGTTAAATATGCTGAACAACAAAATTAATAAAATTAATATAGGTATATAAAGGTTCAAAGCTCCCATCAAAATTCATAACTGCTGCAAATAAAGCTGCCAGTGAAACATGCTTAACTTGTTAATATCATGCAGATAAATAAATAAACATAAATATAAATCACTAAGCAAAAATTAAAGCGCGCGCAAGATTTTTGACATTGCATAAATCAAAACTCAAATTATTAGATTTGAAACTTCTTCTGACAGTTAAAATATTTTAAACAAATAAATATACATTTTCTATTAAAAATGTATTTTAAACAAAGGTAATACTGAAAATATCATTAAACAAAATTAATATATACACGAAAGTAAAAAAAAATTCATTAAAGGAAAATTAATCAAATTACATGTTGTAATTAGGAATATTATAAGCAAATAAAACTATATTTGTCGGAACCCACCAAAAAATGGAGCATTTTGGGAAACGAACTATTTAGATCAATGGTTATTTTAAATAAATAATTATAATCAATAACCAAAAAAATTCGTAAGAATTAAATATAATATGTATATGTATCAGGGATGGGCTTTCGCTTTCGCGTTTCGCAATTTTGCTTTTTTTGGCATTTTCGCTTTCGCGTTTCGCATTTTGGCGCGAAACGCGACTTTTACACCCCTAAGAATTGGATTAAATTCCCCAAAAATTTTTCAAAATTTTACCTTTAAACTGGCTAATTTTTAGTGTAAACTTGTTTATAAAAGATCAAAATTTCCTATTTTTCCCCCCTACCGGCACCGCCGCACCCCCAAAAATCCTATTTTTTTAATAGAAAAATGGCCCAAAATCGCAAAATTTGGTAATTTTTTGGTGAAAATCTGTTCCCAGCGGCGCATATCGGCACCGCCGCGCCCCTAAACTCTTATTTTTCCTTAGAAAAATGATATAAAAATCGCAAAATTGATCATTTTTTGTGAATATCTGTCAACAAGTTCTTCAAATTTTCAAAAATTTTCCCGGCGGCGCCTATCTGCGCCGCCTGCCCCCCCCCTTCCCAAAAAGTTTTTTGGAAAAAGTGCGCTTCAAAAAAGCTTATTATTGATTTTTAAAATTTGGAATAAAATTTTACAAAAAATGATTTTTGATTTTATAATTTTGAGTCTTAAAAATGTTGTAGAAAAAATTTCGCGTTTCGCGTTTCGCAATTTCGCGTTTTTTAGTATTTCGCGTTTCGCATTTATTTTCATTTCGCATTTTTGACTTTCGCAAATTTCGCGTTTTGCATTTTATTTTCCAATTTGGCCCATCCCTGATATATATATATATATTATAAAATTTAACATTCTAAAACTAGATAAATTTACATATTTTAAGTTTAAATCAAAATAAAAATTACTATCAATTATAAAAAAATTAAAATAATAAAAAAAGTTTCGTCTTAACATTAGCAAAAACGAAAATGAAAGGCAAATTTAATGGAGCCTAAATATTAAATTAAGTCATAATAAAAATAATAAAAAAAGAATAATAACAAAACAAATTAATTAAAATGAGGAATACGAAAATTCATTGAACTGATAAATCATAAGCAGGTCTCAGAATTAAAGTTATTGGTAAAAGAGACGAAACATGAAGTTGTAAATTAATAAATCAAAAGTATAATTTCAAAATCAATTAACCAGAAAAGACTTTTTTATAAAAAAAAAATATAAAATAAAATAAAATATAAAAATCAAATATCATTAATGCCAAAATAAACTTAAAATGATCGTTTCACTTGCTCAAAAATAATGCAAATTAAAATTTATTATTAAACAAAAGAAAGACTTCAAAAATATTATTACTTCAAATTAAATAAAACCGGCATACAAATCACATAGTTTTTGAGATTGACAACTTAAATTATTAAAAAAATAATGTAAACTGACAACTTAAATTATTAAAAAAATAATGTAAACCCTAGCACTAAATGTAATAAAAAAAATAAATAAGTTTGATCATTTTAGTGATGTCGGAGTTGGATTTGCCCCCTCGCATATGCTGATGCATGAATTAGTCGGGCGATGTTAATCGCTTGTAAATAAAATTCTATAATATTAATTTTTAATATCAAAGGAATCAATATAATAAAGCAATCATGAAATATATTTAACAATAATGAATGTTTGTAATTCCAATAGTGAATTAAATATTGGAATAACTTTACAAGAAAATAACCCAGGGTTGCCATCGTCCATGCTCCGTTTCCAAGGACGGGTATGCCGATTTGCAAGGACACAGTGGGGAAAATTTTGAAATCCAAGGACATTTAAAAAAATTTTTTATATGCAATGAAATGATTACATTTTATCCAAATGGTTTATATTTTTTCGCCGGAATGAAACTTACCAATATTTTTTTTTGTTTCTGTTGGTAATGTTGCTCATTTCAACGCCTATGCCTCTTTTGCGGTGCTCTTTTTTCAAAAAATTTCCGTGGAACAGGGGGGAGGGGGGGGGTCCAGCGGTGCCGATAGGCGCCGCCGAGGAAAAATTTGAAAATACGAGTGTAATTTGTTAACAGATTTTCACCAAAAAATGCGGATTTTGAGATAACGGCGATGAACATTTTTTACTTTTCACAACATTTGTTGCGGGCGCTTTTCCGAAAGACTTTTTGGGAATGGGGGGGGCGGAGAAATATTAATCGGTTTTTCCAAAATTGATCATTTCTAAGTATCAAAAAATAGAAAAAAAGATCCCTGCAGCGCCATTTAAAAATAGTTTTAACGATTTTGAGGACACATAACATGCATTGTTCGGTTTTTTAGACGGCGCGTTAAGTGCTTTCGAATGATATCAAATTTGTTCAAAAATTTTTATTAAAAATTTCGAATTTTTGTTAGAATTCGGGTTCGGGATTCAGAATTTTGCAAAATAGAGGTCATATTCGTGATCAGCGCAACAAATTACACTAGAAAAAATATTTAAAATGTTTTTTGAGTGCTTTTTATAGTGCGGTCACTTGAGTCCCAGCTGAGTTTGGCACTCCAATTCCGGCACTTTTTCAGCCTGAAAAAGGGCAAGTGCGCCCCCAATTCTATTTATCCAACGCATTTCGAACCTTTTTACATCGATTCTGACCGTTTTTAAGCATTTTTGAGTTTGGGGCCTATGATCAATATTTTCCAAAAAAAGTTAATAATTGCATCTAAAAAATAATAAAATACTCTCTCTCTCTCTCTCTTCTCTCTCTCCCCCCTCTCTCTCTCTCTCTCTCTCTCTGTCACTCTCTCTTTGAATTCTTAGTAGTAAATCGACCCAAAACGACGCGCACTCATCGCACCATCGACATTATTACCCGCACAGCACATCATTTGGCATTTGCCTCCACCCCATCCGCCGATGAGACCCCACCAACCCCCTTATTCTCCACTTCATTTCCTATTTCTCAAATCAATTTTCTCCAATTGTTTCATTTTTCTGAACTAGCAAATTTTTGCATTTTTAGAAAATTTATTTCTTATAGATTGTTATTTCCTTGCAGAACTAAAAATCAACATCTGAAAACAAGTTGTGAACGAAAAAAATTTACGCTTTTCTTTTTTTAAGAATTTTGTACATAGAGAAACTTAATGGCTATTCAATGATAACAAGAATTTAAATTCTTTCAATTATTTGACAAATATTATAACGATTTTTTTCGTCAAAATTTTGGTTGAAAATCATCGCAGATTAATTTTGTCACTTTTGCATGCACCTTTTTTTGGCATTTTTAAATTAATTTTTTGGTACGTAATTCTCGATTTTTAGCACCTAAAAGCAGAGCCTTGGTAATCTCAAACAAATTGTTGAAAAACAAATAATTTCTATAATGATTATATTCAAAGCACAGTGTGTTAATTTACATTTTTTGTTCATATAAAGACATAACAAAATAAACCAAATAATTTAAGGAAACCCTCAGAATCATTAAAAATAGGTAATTTAAACCGATTTCGATAAAATTAAAAATACATAAATTATGATTACGACATAAAAAAGAAAGAAGAAAAAACATATATAAATATTTTAGAGTAATTCTCAAAAATTAATTTAAAAAAATTATTTCCGATTTAAATAAAACAATTACAAAGAAAAATATTATAAATTAAAAAAATTATGCTATCAAAATTTAGTAAAACTAATAACATATAAAACACAGACGTATATGAGGAAGTTGGATTTTTTTAAATATTGTAAATTTCCTCCCACTAATTAATTTTTCAGATTTAAAAAGTATATTTTTGAAAAGTTGCAATAAGTACTACCTAATTGGCAATTGATGCAATAAAATTTACAAAAGGATTGTTTAAAAAATTCCAGAAAGCTCACAAAAATAAACTGATTTAAATAGTATTTATTAAATTTTAAAACATTTTAAAAACAAAACAAAATTCAATATCTAATAATTTCAAAAGATTTATTGCTAAGGAAATTCAAGAAACAAAAAAGAAACTACCCGCAAAGAATTCACAAAAAACAAAATCATTTTAAAACCTAAATTAATTCCGTTTTATGTAAATTATTAAATTAGACAGAAAAATAATTTATAATCATTATCCTGTTTCATTTTGTTTAAATTTTATATTATTATTCAAATTTTATTGTCAAAAAATAAACTTGCAAATAGTATATAAAAAAGTAATAATTGTCAGTCAACTCATATATTACAATCATTATTGAAAAGCACCTGAAATTAAAATGAAATATTTTATGAATCTATTTAAAAATACAGAAATATAACCCATAATTTAATTTATTATTGAATATCTTACATAATGCACTAACCAAAATTAAAAATGTGAAATAAAAAATATCTTATGATTTATACTGTGAAGCATAACAGACCCCCTAATCAAGATGCTAAAATTGAATTTTTTCCAATCTTCTTAAATTAAAGCGAATATATCCTGATTGCTTACAGGAAAAAATTTTCATATAAAAGGACACCATTATACAAAAATAAAATTTAAAATCTTGAACAAACAGGCAATTGAAAATTTTTTTACTAAGATATAGCGATTATTTGATAAATAAAATTAAAAATTTATTATGATAAACGATTTAAAACACAATTTAAAAAATTACCCCATAAATATAGAGTTTAGAATTAGCAAACCGGTAATATATTTTTTAAACAATTTCAATAAATTTGAAAAATTTACGATATGAAATTTAATGTAAAATAAAACACAATATATTAAAACAAAAAATAATTATTGATAAAAAACGAATAATGCAAATCTATAATGCTTAAATAATAAAAAATCATATTTGATAATTTTAAAACATTTATTTATACTTATAATTAGGCTCCAACCCCGAGCCCTCGGGGGGCAAAAAGTTGGGGGCCGGGGACCTCGGGCGACGACATTTCCGGGGTCTGGGAGGAGCTCAATTGTCTGGGGTCGGGGACCCCGATCGGGGAATGACCAAATTTTATTTTAACCCAAAAAAAACAATTTTTCTAAATGCGCGTAAATCTTCGTTTTTTTCCGTCGGCGCCTGTCGGCACCGCCGGCCTTCCGCCACGCTTGTTTCCAAAAAATCTTTGAAAAAATGCGCCGCAAAAAAATATTCTTAAAATCTGATTTTTTGAGCCGATTGTATTTGGGGGCGACATTTCGGGGGTCGGGGCGGGGAATAGGCCAAAAATGTCAGGGATTTTTGCAAGATCATAAAATGTAAAATAAATTTCTCTTAACAAAATAACCCACTTAAAAATATGTTTTAGATTTCACATAAAAAATTAATAGTCAAAATATTGTTTGTTAAATTTGTTAAATTTTAATTATAGACCACACAGACATAAAAGTAGTATTATATAAGCATTCTTAATTTATATGAAACATTACTAAATAAACAATAAGCTATGTATGGAAGATACATAAAAAATTATAAACATGAAATAAATAAATCGTAATTAAGATTAAAAAAATAATAAAAAGTTATTGATTTAAAGGATTAAATCGTTTGAAAAGTGATTAAAAATACTAAACGGTGAAAAATTAATATTTCCTTAAAAAAATCATCCAAAAGATCACAGGGTATTAATGCTAAAATAGGTTGAATAGTTAGTTGAACATAATAAATTCAAAATTTAATATGTATAAAGCGATTCATAATATTTTTAAATTCAACAAAAAATACTCGATCAAGTTTTATTTTGCAGGCTGAACAACATGATCGTAAGACAATGCAACGTACTATTTGATATTAAGACTAAATGGAAAGAATAAAGCAAATATTTTTGAAATTAAATTCAACAAAATAAATATCCCAATCTCTATTTTTATAGCATTAATTATGGCCAAATGCCTCATTATGGATTAATTTAAAGTTTATATCACAAATAAATGTGTGACTGGAAATTATAAGAGAAATTAGAAGCGTGAAATATTGTTATAAAGTTGATTTATTGTTATTGCTTTTAATTCCAAAGTAATTCGGATAATTATTTACAAATACGGAGTAAATGAATAGTTAGCTTACTAAAATTTGTTTTAATAAATAAAAAAATATATAAAAATAATCAAAAATTATCTGTGTATCAAAAATTTCGGGGCCAAATATCTTCAAATGCGAATATTTTATTACAATAAATATAAATAAAAACAATATAATTTGAATCGTTTCTATTATTTATGTATGCATTAGTGAATGAGAAAACGAAAATATATGCAAATTTAAACCAAACTTAAAAATAAAAAAACATTGTAAATTTAGTATAATGGTTTAACAATAAAATAATAAATTATTTGTTAAGGCTTTTTTTTGTAGAAATTCAAATAAAAAATACCACAAAAACACTTTTTAATAAATCTTTTGATGAACTAATGATAATAGAAAAACGCATACAAAAAATAATTCAAAATCGGAACACAAACAAAGTAAATTTAAAAATAATAGAAAAAAGATATACAAGAATACATTAATATTTATGTAAACTAATTTTATATAGTCAAACCATTTAAGTAAGCAAATCATTTCCACCATATTAATGCATTTTGGGAGGCAATAACACCACTTTACAAACCTATTTAAATTAATAAAAATAAATGAAAAAGTTAATATTTTTTGCTTTTTTGAATAACGCGAAATTTCTACAAGAGGATACTTTAAATAAAAATTTTTTTTTTTAATAAATGAAGAAAAATATATTTTTAAATGCCACTCAAACAGATAAATCTGTTAATATTAAAAGAAAATATGAATTCATTTTTTAAATTTATTTTTATTAATTGCAAACGCTTAAAAAAATTATTAAATAAATATAAACTTTTGCTAACACAGAAATATATACCGAATAAATTATGAAATAAATTAGTAATATTTTAATCGAATATGATAAATTTTTTCAAAAAAATATTTAAACTTTTTAATAAAATTATTATCATAATCAAAAATAAATAAAAATTATATTGATAACGCCTACAGCAAAACTCATTTTTGGGATTAATATTTTTGAATGCTGATTTAAAAAGCTTATTTACTTTAATATTCATGTTTTCCTAAATTTATAAATTTTAAATTATTTTTTGATTGATAAATCATTAAAAATGAATAATTAATATTATGAAAAATTTGAGAAAATTGGTTTTTTAATATGTTGGATGGTGAAGATTCATTTGTATTATAAAATTTGGAAGCTAATTAATCCCAATGAGAAATTAGAGTTTATAAAGTAAAATGATCATTTTCAGGATAGGTATTTTTGGTGGCTGATTCAAAGAAAATAAAAATAAATACAAAGCCAGAGACAGAGAAAACATGAATAAATTGAGCAAAGTTAGATGGTTTAATTAATTTTCTCGAGTATACAATATTGGGTAATTTATTTTCAATATTTTTTTCACATCCGTGACGTTGATTTTGGCTGTGTCAAGCCTCGGGATCGCGTTTTCTGCAAGTTTTCTAATTTATAAATTCGATATATGAAATTATTCATTTTTGACAAACTTTGCATATAAAAAATACTAACAAGAATTAGAAAACAAACTAATTTAATAAAATATTTCAAATAAACAATTATATTTTACCTTTTTCAAATTATCATTCGACTTTAATTTACTATCTAGAAACTTTGGTTACTGCTTTAAACGTGTTTATCACCTTTTTGAAAATTGAAAGATGCTGAATTTTAAATTTTTAAGACAATTTTAATTTACATATTTTATCTTATAGATTTAACAAAAATTAACTTAATACAAAAAGTTAAAAAATATCATTTCCCAAATATAAAATATTTAGTTTAAAAAATTCTGCTCTACAATAATATATATGGCCAAATTTTTACCAGAAATGTAGCTATGTTATAAATAAAGTAAACATTAAAAAAGATAAATAAGGAATTGGCGCCTGTTTCACCATCGGCAAATTTGCTCTCAATTTTGATTGATGAACTAAATTTCTATACTATATTAAAGAAAAATTGGCTATTTTTATTTCATGTGAGTTTAATTAATAATCCACAAAATTTGTTGGTCCAACTATGCAATCATTAGTTTCCGCCTTGCATTTCTTGAGTGATTGTTTCGACCTCACCATCTAATGCTGCAACACATATGAGGGACATAGCTTTTATGAAAAAATATAATATAAAAAACAAAGCAACTGCAAAAGTATTCATCATTTATAAGCATGGAATCTTCTATTTGAAATGGCGAATTTTATAAGTTTATGCGGGAGTTTAATTTGTTTTCAACAGCATCGGGGTGGTAAAAATCAAAACCTAGAAATAAACAAAAAAGAAAAATAGTGTTTATCACATTTTTAAAAATTACAAATAACGGATGCTGAATTTTAAAATTCTAAGATCATTTTAATTTACTTACTTTATCTTTAAATCAAATAAATAATCTTATTGATTTATTAAAAATTAACTTTTTTACCTGAAATTTAGCTGTTATAAATAAAATAAAACATTAAAAAAGATAAATAAGAAAATAACGCCTGTTTCGCTCTCAATTTTGATAGATGAACTAAATTTCTACTCTTTTATTTTATGTGAGTTTAATAAATATTCCATAAAATTGATTAGTCCAATTAATGCAATCATTGGTTTCCGCTTGCTTTTCTTGAATAAACTGTGATCAACCTCACCATCTAATGCAGCAACACATATAAGGGACATAGCTTTTATGAAATAATAAATTTTCAAGTTGAAAAAATAAAATTAATAAAAAAAAAACAAAGAAAAAAAGTATTTATCGTTTATAACATGGAATTCTTCTATTCTAAATGGCGAATTTTTATAAGTTTATGCGGGAGATTAATTGTTTGGCACAGCATCGCGGTGGTAAAAATCAAAAACTAGAAATAAAAAAAAAGAAAAACATTAAAAAAAGAAAATCTAAAAAATTAACAAAAAAATTTTACACTTCGCTTTTTGACGTTATTTTTGGAAGGCGAGGCAAAGAGATATACCAAAATATCCTGGCTGATATAAAGAAAAGCTGGAGGAAGTTAACTGAAAAATTTGCAAAACATACAAAAAAATTTGGGCAAAAAAATCTTCGTGTTTTTTTAAGAAAAAATAAATTATTAGGTGTCAAAATCACAGAACAAACTCAAAAATTATGAAAAAAACTTACATAATGAGTTGCCACTGAAAACGTAATAAAGGTTTTATAAGAAAACCTGCATTAATTATTAATTTATAAGACATATTTGTTAAATAATATAATTTGTCAAATAATAAAATTATTTTTTTATTTAAAAATCTTTAATATTTTCATAAAATAATATACTTGACTTTACTGAGTTTATAGAATTATCAGTTTTTTGTGGTGTCAGTCTCAGAAGTAAAAATACGTGAAAATTAAATCTATAAATAAATTGCTTTGATAAAAAATAATAATAAATCGATACTTAAAATGATAACATATAAAACTTTTATCTTCTTTTTTTTCTAAAAACAATATCAACTTGAATTATGAAAAATAATTTATTTTACTATTAAGTTTTAAAATAATTTAAATGTTTTTTCAATGGCCCCTGCGCAAGGATGACACGCAAATTCGTGAAGCGTTCCAAATTTTTTAACTCTTTTGGTAATAAAACTCTTTTGGTAATAATCAATGCTTTATATCGGACATAAATTTTAACATCATTGAGACTCAAACACTGTTAAGAAAATTGCCAAATAAAAATGGAACTTCTCCGGATAACATTTCTTATAAAGTCCTAAAAATCACTGTGCAGAGTTATGGAAAGAATTCTTAGCAAAAATATTTACAATTTTTTATTAAAAAATAATAAAATTTTGGAGTCACAATTTGGTTTTATTAGAAATAGGTCAACAACAAATCAATTAATAACAGTAGTCGAAGATTGGTATGAAGCAATTATTAATGGCAAAAAAGTTGACTGCATTTATATTGACTTTCAAAAAGCATTTGACTCGGTACCTCATAATTTGCTTTATAAATTGAAAAAAATTGTTATACGAGGTAAATTGTTAAATTGGATAAAAGCATTTTTAATTAACAGAACTTTTCGCGTTAAAATAGGGGATTCTTTTTCTTCTGTTAAAAAAGTTTGCTCTGGCGTCCCCCAGGGCTCTGTCCTGGGTCCTTTATTATTTCTTATATATATTAACGACCTTCCTGATGTCATACCATCAGGAGTTAATATTAAATTATATGCTGATGATGTTAAAATCTATATTTGTTATAAAGCAAGAACAGAAACGGAAATTATGCATAAAGCATTGCATAATTTATTCGAATGGGCAAATAAATGGCAAATAAAAGTCTCAATTCAAAAAACTTTCGTAATTTATTTGTGTTCAAAAAACCCAAAAGAAATATATAAATTTGATGGAAATACAATAAACGCTGTGGATACAATTAGGGATTTAGGAGTAAACATTGATAACAAATTACAATTTTCCGATCATGTTAATCATATAACAAGGAATGCGTATTTACGTATGCGTTCCTTGTTTCGAATAATTAAATCCAAATCATCTAAGATTTGGGTTACGTTATATAAGACTTATATTAGGCCTTTATTGGAATACGCTCCGGAGGTTTGAAATCCGTCTCTTCAAAAAAATATTAAAAAAATTGAAAAGTGTCAAAAATATTTCACTAAAATAGTGCTTTTTATAGCCTTCCGCCAATTCCATACCAAAATCGATTAGAATACCTTCAACTGCCAACACTTGAGAATAGGCGAAAGCTGTTTGATCTGTTCATGGCGCATAAAATTGTCTATGGCCGAACAGATCTGGATTTATTTAAAATTTTCAAACCTTCTGAACGCTTTAATGTCCCCTTTTATAGATTTAACACAAAATATAAATTAGGCAAAAAATTTATTCCTTTTGCGGGGAGGGCTACAAAACTGTGGAATCAACTTGATAAAGAAATCATTAAAATAAATTCTTTAAATCAATTTAAAACTAAAATTAAACTCCTTAACGAATAAAATGACCGGAAAAGTGAATTGTCTCTTTGATTAATTAATTAAAGAAATTTATAATTTTATATGTGATTTGGTTTTATTGATCGATTGACCTCATCCTATTATTTAATTTTGTTGCGATTCCTTATTTTTGTTTAATTTTTAATCCACATTACTCGAGAATGACTTAATTTATGACATGTCCGCAGAGTAAGCGGATTACTCCAGAGCTGCGATCTCAAAATTTTGAAAATCCTCATTTCAGCCATAAAAAATCCTCATTTGCGACTAAAATACCTCAAAAAAATCCTCATTTGACATGAAAAATCCTCATTTTTTAAAACATCATAAAATGCGAACAAAATCAGTCAACTTTCATATTTTTCGTTTTAAACAATCACGGCGCCTATCAGCGCCGCCGGACTTATTTTTCTTAAAAAATTGGCCGAAAAATCGCAAAATTTGTAATTTTTGGTAAAAATTTATAACAATCTCATAAAACGACCAAACAAATAAAAAAAAATTCGATTTTTTATTGTTTTAATAAATTGACAATTCTCTTAAATTTTTGCTTTTAAATTGCTTTTTTTGTGCGCGGTTTTTCCAAAAAAACTTTTGGGAACGTTGGGAGGGGGTCCGGCAGTGCCGATAGGCGCTGCCGGAAAAAATTTGAGATTTTGAGTGCGATTTGTTAACAGATTTTGTCAAAAAAATGATTTTGACTGAGGATTTTTCGAAAAAATGTTTAAGATTTGAAGAAAAAATTCGAACATTTTGCCAAATATACCTAATTTTTCAAAAAATCATGCGTTTTTGTCACTTTTTTATCAAAAGACCACAAAAATCCTCAAATTTCTCAAAAGACCACAAAAATCCGCAAATCCTCAGTTTCAAAAAAATTCCTCTTTGACCTTCTAAAAGACCACAAAATGAGGAAAAATCCTCAGATATCGCAGCTCTGGATTACTCCCTTTTGCGGACTTTTTTCTTTTTTGCATAAAATAAAAATAAAATAAAAATTAAGTTTTAAAATAATTTAAATGTTTTTTCAAACAAATGAATGGGAAAAATTATGAAATTAGGCTTGAATCAATTCTTTGTATTTGTATTTTTCTATTATTTTATAAATATTATTCAGCTAGCTGATAAAGCAATAATGAAAATTTTATCAAAAATATTTAGTTGAAACTGACCATACCTTAGCGAATTGTCTGAGCGAGAAAATAAATGAATTAATGCTAATAGGTAATTGATAATTTATTAATAGGGCTTCCATTTTTAGGCACAAAAAATCGGGAAATAGGCACCTAAAAAGGCATTAAAAAATCGCAAAATAGGCATTTAATAGTCACAAAAATCCGCGAATAGGCACAAAAATAGGCAAAAATTTTTTTATTAACACTTTTTAGGTAACAAATCACATAAAAACTTAATCAAAAAACTTAATTTTGCTTATATTTCAATTGTTTTAAAGTTTTTTCGAATAAGAACATTTTTAAAACAAAAATTTTATTAAGAAAAAAATAATTGAATTTTGGTGATCAATTTTTGTGAAAATTTTTTCAATTCTTAGGGGTGTATTTTCTGAAATTTTTTCGGGTCGATTCTTAGGGGTGTAAGTTTCATTATTGTTGCATTTTTGTTAAGAATTTTTCCGAAAATCATGAAAAAGGCGCCAAAAATAGCGAAACAGGCACAAAAAAAGGAATTTAGGTATTAAGCACAAAAAGTCTAAAATAGGCAAAAATAGGCATTATAAAAGTCATCGTAGAAACCCCAAACAAAGCGGAAAACGCTTTTTTCGTGCTTATCTGTGCGTATTAAGTGCGCAAAAATTTTAGGCATTTGCCTAAAAATGGAAGCCCTATTTATTATTATATTTTATAAATTGCAGTATCACTATAATCAATCTCGAAGAAAAACATGATAAATATGAAAGTAGAATTTAAATTAAATAAAAATAAAATAAATTAATAAAACCATTTCTTATAAGCTTTAATGCTTTAAATCACTTAAAATAATAATGGATTAAATAAAACCAAATAAAAAATTAATAAAATAACAGTATCAATAAAAAATCTACCCGAAAAACCTCAAGTCATTAACTTAATGAATTTAACAATAAAAAAAAACAAAGCAATAAACAAAATTAAGAAATTAATTTTTTATTTTGAACTATATCACAAATTTTGTAATTTTTTTATTAATAACGAAATAGTTATTTTTTATGGATTATTTTAATAAATGAAAAAAAAAGATTAAAAAGTCAATAACTTCCTTTTAAAAATCAACTGCAGGCACAGATAGAATTTTATCTAGGTTGCGAGATAATTGAAAAGAATTAAAAAGTTTAAATAAGCAGTCATAATATTAAAATAAAAAAATTACTTATATTTATATATAATTCATTTTTAAAAATAATAAACTAAGTCCAGAAAGCATATATTCATAAAAGAACCCAAAATAATTTGCTAATATTCTAATTATTTCAAAAGTAGATTTACATTATTGCAGACATTGAATTTGGTTAAAATTTATTTAAAAAAATTAACATTATTAAACTATAAAGTTAATCAATTAATGAATATAAAAAAAAGCTGCAAAAAGTTTATATCTAAAGAAAAATAAAGAAAAAATAGAAATCCTTCTAAAATTTTCAATATATAATTTAAAATTAATTTCTTTTTTAAGAAAAATTTAAAAATAGGTATAGGTGGAAAAGTATAAAAAGTTTAGTAATTTTTAAGCGGAAGATCATTCAGTGTTAAACTTGATAGCCCATTTTCTAAAAAGTTTGAAATCTTTACCGGAGTACCACAATGAATTATTCTAGGCTCTATTTTATTTTTTAATTTATTAATGACTTACCGGAATTTCTACCGTAAAATGTTAGCATTAAATTATATACTGACGATGTGAAACTTTTACTAGGCATAGGAATAATCGTATTCGTTAAATTTAGGAAAATCGCTTTTACTTAAAAAATGGGCAGAACTTAACGGGCTTGAAATTTCAGCTGAAAATGCTCAGAATTTTACATAGGAAAAAATAATCAGAAGCACTGTTATTCTTTGCTGGGAAAAATTATCGTGAAAAATGAGTCCTTCAGAATCCTCGGGATTTTGATTGATTTAAGACTTACATTTTCGAAAATCATTAAAAAATAATTAAAAAATTTACTGTAAGTTTTTAGAGAACTGCAATCTATAGATTTAAAAATATTAGTTTTTGGATTTAAAAGCTATATACGGCCACATTTAGAATATTAATAGAGGATTTTTATAACAAATAATCTTTACTAATACAATTGAAGAAAAAGTGTGAATTTAATAAAAAGCAAAATTTACAAGTTAATCCATTAATTATTATAAACATAAAATAATCATTAAACATTATAGAAATACATAATTAGATACAATAAAATATTACTCGGCGGATACAACTATTTCCTTGTTTGCGGTAAAACATTAATCAAAGTTCTTGACAAGGAAATAATAAAGAGATGAGCAATTAAATAAATTTACGCGTTAATTAACTCTGTTATTAAATTATAAATTAAATTCTCTTTATAATCAATCAAAATATAATATTTTTATTCTTTATCTATAATAAAATAAATATAGAATATTTTTAAATATAATCCTATATAGTTCAATTTATTCAATTAAAATCTAATGAATTTTAATTTGATACAATGAAATAAATAATCCTTTATTTTACGTAAATACATGCAGCTTCGTGAACTATTAATACAATATTTTTTTCTTTGAAAAATGGCCCAAAATCGCAAAAAATGGGTCATTTTTTGGTGAAAATCTGTTAACAAATTGCACACAAATTTTAAAAATTCCCCCGGCGGCGCCTATCGGCACCGCCGGACCCACCCGATGCTGTTCCGCAAAGGTTTTTTTGAAAAAAGCACCACAAAAAATACATTTTATATTGGTCTTTTTGTATTTGTAATAAAATTTTCAAAAATGCTTATTTTTGACCCCAAATAATGATTTTTTGTTTGAAAAATGATGCTTTTGAAAATTTTCATCTGGCAACCCTGATTTTAATTGAATTACGAGAAAATTCTTTAAGTTGAGTTTTGAAACCGGCAGGGGAGCTTCCGTTTCCTCTCTTTCATGCTTTAAACTTATTTAATAATGTTGTTCAGCTTTTCAATAATTAAAGTAAATTTACTTTTTAATTTATTTTTTATTAATAAATAGGGTTTCATTTTTTAATGTGATAAATAAACAAAAACTAAAACATTCATAATTACGTGGTGATATAGAGATGATTTGAAGTAAAAAACGTTTACATTAATAATTCTGAAAAGTTGATAAAAACAAATAATGATTCGAGACGATAAAGAAAAGTTTTAAAAAAGCTTTTTATAAAACAATAAATGATTAATATAAATACTTATATTTAATAAAATGTCTCAGATGGCGTTTACATTATTTTTATTATTGTATGGAAGCGAAAAAAGGCTTTCGTTAATTACTGTTAGCATAGAATATGCGCATTTAAATTTTAATTTTTAACCATCATTGGATAGGTAGCACAAATGTTTCCAATTAACCTTCAAAATATTTAAAAGTTTTTGTTATTTTTAAAAACCAAAGAACAGAAGAACTAAAAAATATATTTTACGAAAATTATTGGTCATAATTCTTTTTTTTGCTTAATTTTTTACGACATCTAGATGTTTATTAGTAACATCATAACACTCAATGGCTGGAAATAAAAATTTATATTTAATAATTTCAGCATTATAAAATTATGAAATTAAAAACATATTTTTGACATAAAATCTTTTTATAATTTTTTATTAAGATATTTTTAAATTTTATTTAATATAATTTATATAAAAAAAACTAATGAGACTCTACGCTACTGGACGATTTGAGCCGAGTTCTCATGAACAAATTTTACGAATAAATCGTCCAGATCTCTTAATCCATTGAAATCTTCTCATCATGACTGTTTCCATGTTTTGATTTTTTCGAATTTATTTCTTTTCTTATTTATTAGAATAAATATTAAATTATATATCTATATCTTTTAAATATATAAAATTAAAATAAAATAAAAGATTTTGTTCTTTAAAATATCATAATATTCTTAAATTTGTAATTTGCGAATTATCTTTTAGTTATTTTTGATTTTTTACTCACTTTATTTTTGATTTTATCTGATAGAGTATCAATGTCATCTTTCATTCATGTTTTTATTTAGCGATTTAGATATCGTTTTATATTGTTATATATATTTACAGTTTATTATTTTGACATAATACAAATTATATTAATTCGAATATCTTCATAACAAGACCTCGCATACAGTAAATTATAAACTTTTTCTTTTATAGACCCATTCAATACATTTCGTGGTATTTAAATTAAGTTATTTATTTATTTATTCAATTTATTCAAAAATATTTTATTTATTTTTGTTAAGTATTGTTATATTTTTTTGTCGAACAATAAAATGAAAAATATTATGTTTTGCAAATTTTCAATTCATATCGCATTTATTATGTCTTTTGAGCATGATCTTAAATAAAATTCTTTCATATGTATTACGTAACACTTGCTATTATTTTATATCTTTCTTTAATTACATAACTTCCAATAGATTTTAAAGTTAGCAATTTTTGATGCCTCACAGTTTTCTTCTTGCATTTCACACGCGGAATAACCTGTCATTTGTTTGCAAAATTGTGTAGTGGTGTTTCAGATCGTTATTATTTCATTCCATGTAAATTTGGCAATTTTTTCTTTATAATCTTTTAGTTTATATAAAATATTAATGCCTCTGAATGAACGGATCATTGAATAGGTAATGATGAATTAAGAATTGATTGATATTTTAATATTTAAATAAATTTTCTTTCTTATCTTGCAACATTTTAAGAAATTTATATAAATTCAAATTATCGGTAATTTTATTTTTAAATCTTAGAATAATTTCGTTAAATTTATAAACATTAATGTTCGTAAAACATTGTTTTTTAGTTCTTAGTTGCAAATTCCCCTACAAGATTTGTCTGTTTGGCTAGAGAAATTTAAAAAAGGTAGGTGGAAAAAACAAATTCTTTTATTTATTTTGTTTAAATTCAATATTTTTCAACATAATTCTTTAGAAAAATTTCGATTTTCTAATTATAATTTATCTTATTAACATTATTATTAATTAAACTTAAATATTAGCCATCTAAAAGTTTAATGATTTATTTGCTTCATAAATGTTTATTCTTTTTATTATTTTCTTTTGAATTAATTCTAATATTTTTTTTATTAACTAGCATCGTATCAATAAGCTATGATCTTAGAGTTGTTATTTTTAAAATTTTTTGTTGCCTTTTTAAATTTAATTATTAGTGTTTATTTTTCTTGTTGGCGGTTCAATAAATGTCTTAAGGCGGCTGAACGTGCTTGCGTCAGAACTGCTCTAAGGTGGTAGTCTTATTTTGAATCTAGGATTGAGCACAGAATATATATACTTATTTGTGCTTCTAATCATTATTTTAATTCTTCATTTTGGCTATTTTTAAATAATATTTTGGCTTTTCATTGCTGGTTACTAATAATTTATTTAACTTTCTGAATTAACCAGAGTTAAACAATTCTATTCTATTTTTCTTGTGTTGTTTAATTTTCTGTGATTCTTATGTTACAACACCAACAGGCGTTTTTTCTTATTAGTTTTAAAAATTATCTATTTATTTTTGTTTTCTCTCTCAATATTAAAAAATGCATAATTAAATAATTTTTAATACTAATTAGATTGATAAAAGTTGATTGTTATTTAACAAAAACACAATTAACAAAATTGATTTAATTTTCATACATTTATTTTAAAATCATTAGTTTATGTTAATATTTTATTTTAAAATTGAAATTATGAATTAATTTTTTTATTCCAAAATTATTATATAGATTTTGTTCTTTTAATTTATCTAAATTCAATCAACTTGTTTTTAATCATTAATTTTCATTTCCACTGGCAATTTTTTTGGCACAATGACTCAAAAAGAAGTCGCCTTTTTTGACAGGAACTGATTTATAATTTGAAACCTCGAATGCAATTTACAAATTATTAGATAAAAATTTATAAAATAACTTTATACTACATAAATAAATATTTTTTGCAAGAAAATAAATTTAACATATTGTCACACATTTTAAAATCAAAAAAAAATTTTTTTAATTATATATGCATTTGAATAAGATCATGAAGTACATTATTTTATTTTACATTTAATTAAAAATAGGACTATTTACTTAAGAACCATGATCAATATTAGAATAAAAATGCTAAGAATGTTGACGATTAATTACAACGTATATAAGTAATAAACAATTTAAAACATATATAGTTTTCATGAGTAATTTGGCATCTATTTTGTCGTACATTAGTCGTACTAAAAAAATCATTTAAAAATGTGTTAAGCATGTGTTTGAAAATTTTAATAATATATCATACAACTTTAACACACAAATAAAACAATTTTTCTGCTTAACCAATATTATAAAAAAAATTATAAATTTAACTTTATTATTTGATGATTGATATTGAAAGGTTCAAACGTAATTGGATAAAACGAACAAGTTAAAGAAACTAAGTAAAATTTATTATACATGTTTAAAAACCAAAGCCTTATTTAAAAACAATTATTAAATGAAAATAAACAAAATAAATTAATTGACATATAAACCAATTCTGTTTAAACAGAGTAATTAAAAACACATTGTTAAATAAAATACCGAAGAAATATTAAAGATAGACAAATTGAATTAGTATCTGAAAGAAGTTTTTAAGCATATGATATATAAAATAAATCAAACTTAATGTTAAATATTGCCTAAGGCCAATGAGTTCAAAACCAGCTACAATGAATTCGATCGATTTTAAATATTCATATGAAAAAATAAATTGAATTAATTGTATAGATTTTTTTAAATGTGTCTGGAAATTAATTTAAGAAATTTTATTAATTAAAATAAGAGCCATATGTAAAAGAATATTGCGATTAAAGCATATAAAAACAAAAATTAAAATCTATCTTCTTCATATGGAGTATAGAATTTCATTTAAATTAAAAAATAATCTCTTTTAAAACAATTTATAAATTGAAACTTTAATACAATAAATATTTTTTTTTTGAATCAAAAAATTATTAATTATTGTTTTGAATTATTATTTTTTAAATATTTACTTTAGGATTTTAAACTTTAAATATAGATTAACCACTATTTAACATTCTTTCCCTCTCGCTTTCATCATACCTCCATGTGCGGATTGATTAGCGAAATGTAAAATATTTTTCTATTTCAATATTAATTAGTTTAATCTGTTCCATTTTAAAATTTTGTAGATTTGATTTTAATTTTTTATTCTAGCATTTTTAATTTTTTATAAAAAAACGTTAAAGATTTAAAGTTTATTTTTAATAAATTACTCTTGGGCTTCACCTTTTCTAATAAATTAAAAATAATGCAAAAATTTAATAAGTAAACAATTGGCTTTTAACGAATTCTAAACCATTGGCAACTTTTCTCAGATAATATTTGCGAGGAAGAATTATCGGTTTTAGAGAAAAACGACATTCTGATCAGCATCTTTTTTTGTAAGTACAAATGTGATTTTTTCTTACTTATTAATTATTTAGGTAAATGAGATTATTTATGTTTTAATTTCTTTTTAATTTTGAATGCCAATATTGTTTAATTATTACACAAATTTGATTTATAAAATTGATCTCAATTTTTTTCCTCCGGTTTAATGTCGAAATTTGAAATTCCCAATTTATGTATTTTCTTATACCTATTTTCTAACTATAATTACTTGAACAAAATTTTTATTCCTTTTGTGTTTAAATGTATTCTAAGCCATAATTATTTCTTCATTTATTTACTTTTCTCTATATTTGTTCATAATAGCTTATAATATAGTTATCTACTTATTTTTATCATTTACTCGTAATAAAACTAGAAAATTTCTCAACGCAAAAATGATGATATAAGAGAAGTATATTTATTTTAAAAAGAAAGATAATATAAAAGCATATATTAATAATTTATTTTTGCTCGAGACATTGTCATTAAATTTTTATTTTTTAAAGCTTTAAAACAAAAATTGTAATGATAAATGTTTAAATGTATAAAAGACAAAGTGAAAAAAATACCAAAATAAATAAATAAAAAAACATAAAAATCCTCTTTTTAAATCTAAAAATTATTAATTTATAAAAAATAACGCAAAAAACATTATATAAAGATAAAAAATAAAACAATTAAAATTTTTTAAAGAATAAATATGCTAATTATTTAAAAAATAATTAATAGCTACATTTTCTTAACTGAATACAATTAATAATGAATGAAAATATAGAAATGAAAATACTCAAAATTAAATTATTAAAAATATACAAGTAATGAAGATTAAAATTTCGCCGATGCCACTTGAAAGAAAGTATATGATTATTGAAATGGAAAAGAGCAAAAAAAACTTAATAAATCGTGCAATAGTAGTTAACAACCATTCAAATCTAAAGCCTTAATCCGAGTAAAAATAAGGAAAAGAAGGAAAGTTAAATGATATAATTATAATTTTTTTATGTTTTAACGTAAAAATGTGACTGCATAATGCTAAATACATGAGATATATGCATATAAATATTTATTTCTTAAAATATAAAAAACCCATGAAAAACATTTTTTAAATACGCATGAAGAAAAGCTGTGCCGATCCGATTCAAAAATCATAATATACAAAAAATGTATACTATTTTTAAGATTTAGTTTGAAAACACTAATTTTTTATATATGAATAAGGCTAAAAAATATTGAAATGGTAACATTAACAAAAAGAAAGAATAAAAGAGTTAATTTTTAAAAAAAATTATTATTAAAACATTAATAGATTTTGAAAACCTTTAAAATTTAATTTAATTTTATAATAAAAGTTCCACCGCAAACAATTGTTAAGCAAGATACCAGCGCAAGAATAAGATATATACTTACATAAACGATATAAATTTTTAAAGAAATGAAGAACTTTTAAATTACATTTCTTCACACAAAACAGAAAATTTTTTTTTGTTGTTTCAAGAAAAAACAAAAGTAAAGCTAAAATTAAATGAGTTACTAACTATGTATGTTGAATAAAATTTAAGACGGCAATTAAAAATTCAATTTCACAAAATTATAAACAAAAACAAGAAAAAATTGTGTTAAACATGGAAACAACAACAGTGATTCATAAATTTAACTAAAAATTACCGAAATTTACGAAAAACACAAAAATTAAAACTGAATTTTAATCTTTTACTATTAGCATGATTTTAATTTTATTGAAACTTATAAAATAAGTGATTATTATCTAGATTAATATTTATTTGTCTTGCAATTTGTTTAATTTTAGCCGTTTTTTATTGTTTGTTGGGCAGTACTTTTTGTATGGCGAATAATCGTGTTGTTGAAAACTAACATATCAAGTATTATTTATGTTAGTTTTTATAGGTCTTTTATACTCTTTTTTTGCCACAAGTATGGGTTTGCCTTATTTTAGTTGATAAATAATTATGTGTATTTATTCTTTTAAATTTAATTTAATGATTTTTAATAAATGGATTGGCAATGACCAAATTCAAACAAATGACCAATGGGAAAAAATACATAAATTAAACCGAAATTAATTACTAATTAATTTTAATTGTCGGCCAAAAGATGGAAATTAAATTTAACGAAAATAAGCAATTGTTTATTGAATAATGTTATCATTTTTTGTTTCAATAATTTAATATAAATTAATTTTAAATGCTTGAGCATCAGCAATTTTTGGTTACTAATATGCTTTAATTAAAATATTGCTCTTTTATTTAATCTTTTACTATTAGCATGATTTTAATTTTATTGAAACTTATAAAATAAGTGAATTTTTTTATAAATATTAGTTAATTTTATTTAAAAATTTTTTTCAATTTAATTTTTTCTATGTCCGTAAATTTTTATATTCAGCAACCTAGTTGATTTTCTGAAAAGATATTATCTTTATGACTATTATCTAAAAGTTTTTGAGTTTTTATTTTAAACAACAGTTCTATCCAGCCATATAATGATAAAACATTTATAAAATTTAATTAAATTTATATCAATATTATTTTCGTTTTTTTTCAATTATTCTTTTCGGATAAAAATATTTTTAACAATATTTTATTTTATGTCGTTTTTATTAATGGGCCAATGCGTCAACTCGAATCTTTTAGTAGTGGTGAACGCGCAAAATAAGCCTTTTTTTTTATTTTAAGCAACATATTGTTCTATTTTTTCCGGATTTCAGCGCTGTCCAACCATAAATGGTATAAAATTATAAAATTTAATTGAAATATAACTTTTTTATTAAAATTATATTTAATATTAATCATTTTATGATGATTCTTCAAAAACTTGACTTATATAAATTCAGTTTTGTTGTTTTGCATATATTAATTGTTTTTTTTATATTTATAAATATCATACCATGTATTTTTTTTTGCATAATTGAATATATTTTAACATGATCGTCACGGAGCTAGTGTTTTCATCTGTAATTGAATTATAGTATTTTATACATTTTTTAAAATTAAATAAAATTTTTTGCCAAAAAGAAAAATAATAAACAGAGTTATTTTTATAAATTTTTAGTTTTAATAAATTTAATGCTTTATTATATAGATTTTAAAATTTTATTTTTTAAAGTTACTTAAATATATACATATATAAAATTTTGTTTAATTTCGATATTTCCTTTAAAATTTTTATAATATTATCAAATTTGATTCAACAATAAAATTAAATTTTCTTTAAATAATAAACATATTTATTTTTATGAATTTTTACTTTAGTGTTAAATTTTAGTTTTTTAAAATAACTTATTTATATTTTTTTTTATAGTTATAATATATATAAATTATTTTATTTTATTTCAGTATTTCCGATTTTTATTTTTTTACACTCTTCTTAAATTATTCAATTCATTTAAATTTTTACTTAATATTTATTCAATTTAGATAAATAAATTTACTTATCACGCCGACATTATTCTATCGTTTTTTTCCTCACTCCTACAGTCCATTTGTCTGCGTAGGGTATTAAAATATTCATCTATTTAATATTAATTATTTTTAAATATTTAATTCATATTATTTTTTTACAGAAACGCTAACAAAATTTATATTTTATTAATTTTTCCACATATTAGAATACCTAATTTAAAATTTTCATTTATTTTTTAATAATTTATTGCTTTATTTTAGAGTAATAAAAATATTTATAAAATATATTTCTTCTGTAGCTGATTGACTGCTTATTTTAATTTGGTAATAAAATAATTGTATTTATGATTTTAAATATTAGTCGCGGTGAAATATGTATCTATTGATGGTTGAAAAAATAAAATTAAAATTCTAACGCTTTTTGTGTCGCTTCTACAACACAAATAACGCGGGTTTATTAATTAAAATTCTCGGTTCAAATTAATTAAATTCTTATGTATAAAGTTTATATTTTTATTTCTAATTTTACGTAAAAATATACATAAATCAATCAGTTAGTTATGATGTGTTTATATCCTATAAAATTCATTTTGTTCATTTTCTAATTGTTTATCTTGTTTTTGGCATTTTATACTGTTTATTTATTTTCTAATTTGTTCCTGAAATTAATGAAATAATTTAAATAAGAATCATAACAGAATTTTTTTTATTTTCTCAAATTATATTTAGCTTTTATTTGAATAAAAAATTAACTAAAAATTTTAAGGTCGTCTTTTAGTTTTTTGATTTATTTTATTTATATAGTAAAATTTATGAAATAATTTAATTAAAAAGTGTGCTTTCCACCTTTTTTGTAAAATTTATATTTATTTTTTATAATTTTATTAAAATAATTAATATAAATCTAGTCTACATTATTTTCGGAGAAGTGAATTTTATGAAAATAATTTAATTATTTTCTTCTTCAATAATTTTATTTATTTAAAAATAATTAGATTTTATTAGAATTATAAAAAAAATATAAATTTTAGGATCGTTTTAGTTTATCTGAGTTCATTTAAAAACTTTAAAAAATTATATTAATTTTGCTTAAAACAAATGTATTTTTTTCGGAAAAAGTGTGTTACTTTGGTGTAAGTTTTTATTTAAATGTAAATAAATATAAAGGAAGACAGCATGGATAAATAATAACAAACGAAGGAATGAATGGGAGAATTAAAATGCTCAAACATTTAAATATTTTTGGTTAATACAATTAGTAAAAAAAAGTTTCATATTTGAAAAAATAATAACTGCATCAGAACATTCGACTATTAATTATATTGGTTATCAAGGGCTTACGTAGCCAGACCCTTGGCTTTGGGGGGGGGGCTGAAGTCAAAAATTCGATTTTTAGGGGTAGATTTTTCTTTTTTCAGTCTATTTTTAGGATTTATTTGTGCTTTTATGAAATCCCGAATTAGGGGTTAAAGTGGGTCTTTTCTTGGCTTTTTTAACATTTATATATTTTTATTTGATTTTGTTGTTTTAAGTTAAATATTTATATTTAATTAAGAATTTTTATTTATTTCTGTAATGACTTGATTTTCGATAAATATTATATATATTGAAGCTGATAATATTGACAATCTTTTTATGCCAAAGAATAAAAGTTGATAATTATAATTAGATATGTTTTCAAAATATTTTAATATAAAAATCTTCAATAATTTTTGTATTGAATTTATATGTATGTATAATATTTTTTAATAATTCTATCTAATTTACAAAAATTGCAAATTTAGTGTATTAAAATTTACTTCTCTTGAATTCGCATAACTTTTATTATAGATATTATTTGTGTTCAGATAGGTTAATTCATTAAACTTTGTCAAAGTGAAAAATTGCGTTGATCTATGGCTTAATTCTTTAAAATTTTAATTTATTTTATAAAACTGATAATTAAAAATTGAAAATTGTTTGTTTTGCAGGCATCTAATAATTTTTGAATTTTTGTCGGTTTGAATTTAACAGTGTGTTTCAAGTTGAAAATTTGTATTTGTAATTGAAATGTAATATTTTTATTTTTCATTGTTTTTCTTTTGAATTTTAGTTTATTTTTTTATATGTTTATTTATTATTATGTCAATAAGTGCTAATTGTAATTTAATATTTATTCAAAAAATGCTGAAATTTCTCATAAACAAACATTTGTTATTGGTTATTGCTAGAACCCGGATTTTTATATGCTAAAAATCCTGGAATATGTAATAAAATATGTCGGAAAAAATACTATAATATGTGATAATTGAACAAGGTTTCCTACGGTTTCTTAATTAATTCATTTCAAAATTCCGTAATTAATTGTGATAGATTTTGATAAATGATGACACTTAAAAAATATTGAATCGTGCAATTTATATTGAATCGTTCCAAGACCTTCTCCACTCTTATTTTTTCGTCCTTAACCATTAAGAATTAAAAACTATGGTTTAAAATTAAATTTTGAAGTTCAGCGTATTAGTGGTTATTTTAAAAATATATTTTTTTAATGAAATAGTCATGAATAACCTCATTTTTCTACAATAATACGTCTATCTTAATTTATATAGTAATTATGTTTTTTCATATTTGTTTGTTTAAATATATTAATCTAAATACTTCATTATTTCAAGAAAATTTTTTTTCTTGTTTTAACAGACTTATTAATTTCTTCAGCAGTAAGAAACGGTCATTTCATTAACGCAATAAAAGATATTTATGAATGTTAATCACTGTTTCCATCATTTTTTTAAAAGATAAAGATTCAAATATTAGAAAATTTGGAAAATTAATTTCAAAATTAAATTTTGTAGTTTAGGATAAAATTATTAGTTAATTGATTTTTTTTAATATAATCTCGGCAATATAAACATCATGAATTTTATCTAAATAAGTGACATTATCAGAATATCTTTATTTTAATTTAATTTTTTTTTTATTTAACTTGATGCTACGCATAAAAATACATAATTATATTTTCTTTCTTTACCGTATTACTTTTATGAATTGTGTAGTATTTTTATATTCATAAAAAAGCGAATTAATGATAAATTTTTAATTTTATAATAAAAATTAAATGATTTTTGTAATAAATAGCGACATTGTTAATTTAATACATTCTTCAATAAAAATTGTATTATTTATTTCAAATCATAATTATTTTTGCTTAAGACTTTATTGGAGGCATAAGGTTTTTAATTCGAATTTTTAATTTTTTTTTATATTCCAAAAATCAATATTATATTTTTTCCAATTTATCTATATTCATGTTTTCATGATTCATTTTTGTTCAAACTTGCAAAATTCATTTTTTTAAAATAATAATAATAATAATATAATTTTTGGTAAAGAGTTAATAAATAATCATTTTTTGTTTGTAATTTTTTTAATCGAATTATTTGTTTTTATGATGATTTATCATATTTATGTAATAATTTTTTTTAGTTTTAAATTGATGATAAATTTGATTCCGAGTCATAAGTTACATTATTATATAATTTATTCATTTAATTTTCTAGAATATTATATTTTCTTATAGGTTATAATTTTTATTTACATCTTTTTCTTAATAATTAATTTAAGTTTAATTACACATAATCGAAAAATTATTAATTGAATTAATTTAATCATTGTAGGAAATTTCAAAATGTAATTCTAAATTCAAAACCAGTTATTAGTAATTAGTTGTCAATGAACTATTTTTTTTCGGTTTTTTCTTTGTGAATTCAGCAATATATTTAATTTTTTTATTATTAGCTTTATAATTCATAGTTGTATGAAATATCTTCAAATTATAAGTCTTTCCAGCTTAACCTGCACAGTTGTTAGAATCTGTAAAAATCCAAAATCATGCACTATATTAAGTGATATTATAATAACTATTTTTTATTAATTTATTTCATTCAAGCACACTTAAATAAATTAATTCCGGGAAGCTTAAATGATCATGCAATATTATGTTAGCATATATCATCAATTTGAATAAAAATGCATATCATTTAAAAAAAAAAAGGTATGAAACGAAAATAAAAAACATAAAACATGAAGAAACAGCAGACACTATGAGTCAGACACTACACTAAAAGTTAATGAAAATTAAATGCATACAGTGCGCCAAGAAAAAAAAGTGATAAAACAGTAATTTTTAAGAAATTTCTAATACTTATAAGTTAGTCAATACTAAACCTAAGAAAACCATTTTAGTTTCATTTTGAAGGAGAAATTCTGAAGAATATGTCTGACTTTCGTTTTTTTATTAATAATTATGACTCTCAAAATGAACTCATGTACATTTTCATAAGTTTTAAGTTTGTTTCAGTCTAGCAATTAAATATTTTGCAATAATTATATTTTTCTGATAGTTTATCTGATTTTTTTAAATATTGATAAAAATTAAAAAACCACGCTCGGCGCGCCCGGATACTTTAGAAATATTAATTGTGTTTTTTAATGTAGTTTTATTGAGAAAGCTTTATATTTAGTGGCAATTTGGAGTATTTGAGACATCCCTGCGGAAAAACTTTATCAGTTTATTCTTGAGTAATTTACTTTTTGCATAAATTCTCTTAAGTTAATTAGGGAACAGAAAAATTGGAGCCAATTCGGTTAAAAAGTCAACCTTTTATTTTTTCAAATAAATTTTCAAATTGATTTTATAACAAAATTCTTAATATTTAATTATTAACTCAAAAGTTTTAATTGACTATTATTTTAAATTTTGTTTATAGCTATGGAATTTTTTAAAATTTATTGTTATATTATCGAGGCTTTCTATGATTTTATTGAATAAAGTTAAAATTACGCCAAATGTTAAAAATCTTTTTGCTTTTTACTTATAATTTTTCTTTATTGTTTCATTACCTTTTTTAATTCCGGTAATTTAGGTAATATATGATAATTATTAAATTAGTTCATTATTTTGTTTTGTTATTTAATTAATATCAAAAATCATGTATTTCGTAACACCTTTTGGTTATCAAAGCCCATATCGCAGCTAACAATTAATAATTTTATTGATAATTTTATTATATATTTCATTTTCTTAATTCAAAGTTATTTAGTGTAATTTTTATAAATTAATCATTAAACATTTTATCATCATTAATAAATTAAATTACAACATTTTAATTTTTACACTTGACCTTGAAAAATTAATCTTCTCATAAGCGCAAAGTAAAATTTTCAATTTCTTTTTATTGTTTTATTTAAAATTTTAAAATTTTGAAATAATGGTATAATAAACTTTTTGTCTATTAAGGAATAAGAAAAATAATCGGAAAACATTTAATTTTAATAATTTTAAACTTAGTATTTTTAAGGTTTATTTTAATGATTATTGTCTGTTGAATATTGATCATGTTCTGAGGTAATTATGAAAAATATTTAATTTTTAAAGGATAAATAACCGTAAAATAAAACTTTAAACAAAACCTTCAAAAAACTATCTAAAGGATTATATGGAAATATTAAATGCACAAAAATATAAAATCATTTAACTTTAGACCATAATTATAGCAATACAGAAGATCAGTTTATTTTTCGGATTACTATTTGTAATTATTATTATTTTTTTTGTACATTATACTTAGTTGACAAAAAGCGTTCAAATTTTTCCGGGGTCTATCAGAACCGCAGGCCCCCATTTTAGCTTAAAAATTGGCTTAAAATTTCAGAAATTGGTCCTTTTTAGTGAAAATCTGTTAACAGATTGCAAGCAAAAAAACATTTGTATTCATTTTTTTATTTGGAATAAAATTTTAAAATGCTGATTTTATCCTTACTTATTCATTTTTTGGGTTTGTCAAAAATATTTCAGATTTCTGATAATTTAATTAATAGAGCCCTTTAACTTTTTAACTTTAATGGAAAATAATAATAAATATTTTTGCTATAATTAATTATTTTGGACATATAAAATCCAAAGCTTATCTCTGAAAATGAAATCGAGCTTATTATTTGTATTAAGCTGTTTATTTTTAACAAATTATATGTTAATTTTAAAGACATTAATTAACCTTTAATTATTCAAAATTTTTGGTAGTTTAAGGCTGTGTTTCAATATTTCTTATTATTTTGGTGCTGAGTTGTTATATAAAAACCATCAAATGAAAAATGTCAACATAAAACTGTCCATAACTTTTGTTAAAGTCTACCAAATTAGACATACCTGGTATCAGTAGATAGCTCTAAGAGTTCTCTATTAGCTTATCTAAATTTCAATAAATTTGGCCAAGTTTGAGCAAAGCTATGGCCAAAAGTACCCAAGACACCGGGTTTTCATACTTTTTGGAAATGTTGCACTTGTAATTTGATTCTCAGCAACAAGCTTGAGGTTCAATTTTCAAGAAAAAAATACAGACCAACATATACAAAGGAAATCATTTTGAGAGCAAACTATTATAGAATGCATAATGCAATATAAAAAGCAAAAATAAAATAACTAACTTTTCGAAGTATTGAAAAAAGTTTAAAAAATTTTTAAATATATGATTTTTGTCTTATTAAATTCATATTTGTGAATTGTGTGTATTTCATACAGAGTTTTATAAGCATGATATAGATTATTTATATTATAAATAAATACCTAAATAATAAGAACTGAAAAATTTTCTACTAAAATTTTTAAGAATAAAAAAATAATAAAATATTTGGTGACAAAAATAAAAAAATAGAAATATTGATATCTTGAAAAAATCTATTAACATTGATGCAAATTTAAATAAAAAATGAATTTCTTTGTAAAGATAAACACAACGATTAATAAAAAGAAACTCCAGTGATTGGAACATCACTTAAACGATATTTACATATTTAAAACTATAGTGTAATAAATATAAATTTCTTAATTTACTCTTATAAATGCAAATAACATTAATAATTTTGAAAGCATAAATTATTAAAGTAAAACAAATAATAATTTAATGAATGAGACATAAATTAAAAAAGTTCTCCAAAAGGTTTGCCATCAGTCAAAAACAGACAAGGAAATTGAAAAATAAAACAAAAAATAATTTTAATGCATTGAAAAAAATGAAATTAAGAAAATAATAGAATAATAAACTTTATTTATTTAACTATTCGATTTTAAAAAATGCCATTGAAACAAATCAAAAGCTTGAAGCTTACTTCGGACTTGTTAAAAATTTAAAATAAAAAATAGCATTTTACTAGTGAATTTAAAAACAAAAAATAGTTGTTAATTTATCAGTCTAAATTTTAAACATTAAAAATTGTATAATTGAAGCCAAAATTTTATTTTTAAGAAAAAAGAAAATAAATGCATAATTTTAAAATTGAAATATGAAACATAGTCTGGTAGTGTTGTGAGAAAAGAAGCAAAGAACCAGAGATATTAAACTATACAACAGAAATGAATGTAGTTATAAAACAAACATTTAAATTTAAAACATATTTTAAAGAAGCTAATTAATAAAACACTTAATTTCTAAATGTAATTAATAAAATATTTGATTTATAAACAAAAATAATGAATACCTTTTTTAATGATCTTAAATTTACCACTATATGAAAAACGATTAAAACTGAAACTCTCATTTTCTTATGTGAAAATTAAATAAATTTGAAAAGCCAAGAAATGATTTGGGTGTGCGGATTAATTGAGTAATTAAATTGCACTTTGGTGAGGGAGAATGAGCGAGAAAAAAAAACAATGAGGGAAAGGTGAAAAAAACAAAATTAATAAAAATAAATTGAAAATTGAGAGTCAAAATAAAATTAAAAAAAATAAATAAATTGAAATTGAATTAATTGATCAAAATTCCATTGACAGAAAATAGGGGGAGGGGGGAATGCAAGTGCGAAGAAGTGAATGCGGTTCAATTTTATTTGGAATATTGCCTTTTTGGGCTTAAATTTATGTCCGAAATTTGAGTGGTATATTTTCATCGGTCGGAATTTTTAGCTTTGGTTTGAAATCGAATTTGACATCGCTTAATATTCTAAAAAATAATGAATTACTACTTTCAAGTTGATGCAAAATTTCATATTAGAAAATTTTAATTTTATTACCCTACTCATAAATAATTATTTTATTTTTTAGACAAGTCAATTTCTAAAAAGTAGTCCGCAAATAGCGGTATGGAAACTTTATTAACATAATTTAAACCTTTAAATTTTTTATCAACCAATTAATTAATAATAAATTAAAGAACTAACAATAAATCACTCAACATTGAAAGTTTATTTTTAGCTTATAAAATACGGTAATTTCTATTTTGAGAAAATGGCTTATTTTAAATAAAAATAAATAAAACAAAAATAATCAGTAAGGATGAAAAATTTGAAAATAATTAATTTTCGCATTTAAAAAGAAATTTTTTTTAAATAATTACATAAAAAACTAAAATTTATATGCTTTTAAAAAAACAAGACCATTTCTTATCTAATTATTTCAACTAATTTAAAGTTCCAAGAAGCACTAATAATATTGACAAAAATATCTAATTGCTTCCTCCAGCCTACAGATTTTTCACCCAATTCCACTTGAAAGGCGGACGTCCAAAAAATAGTCAGTACAGATTAAAAATTTGAAAATAATTAATTTTCGCATTTAAAAAGAGAAAAACTTTCTAAAATAATTAAATAAACAAGTAAAATATATATGCTTTTAAAAAGAAAACCATTTCTTATCTAAATTATTTCAACTAATTTACAGTTCCAAGAAGCAATAATAATATTGACAAAAATATATAAAATATTGCGAGCAAAAAAATCCAAAAATACTACCCATATGATTATAAATGGTAAATAAAACCAAAAAACAATTTTAAATTTTGAAGTTTACTAAATAATAGCATATTTAACAGATATTTTTTAAGCAAAGCCTTTCAACAATTCGATCAAAAATGTTTTAAATATTATATTTTTCGTCTCTCATTATCGATTTTAACAATTTTGGTAGGAAATAAGCAAAACGTAAATTTCAGTGCATTCGGGATCAAAAAAACAGATATTTAATATTTGTTGAGACCTTTTTTTCAAAAAACTTTTGGAAACTTGGCGGGGGGAGAAGGTCCGGCAGTTTCGACAGGCGCCGCCGGGGGAAAATTTTAAGAATTTCTAATAAACCTTGTTAGGAATTAGTCAATTTTTTCATGAATTTCCTTCTTTTAGATGAAAATAAGGCACTCTCTCCAAATCAGAACCATTCTTAGAAATAAGAACATTTTCACTTTCTAATTTGGACTTTCCAAATCAGGCATTTCTTATAAATAAGGACATATAGAAACCCTGAATTAGGTTGCAAGAATGCAATTCATCAAAGTTAGTAAATTCAAGCATTCTAAAAAATTTTCAAAATGTTTTTTGGCACTGATTGGGGTCGGTCGGTCTTTTCCTATCCAAATAATTAAATTTATTTTCTGCTGTGCAGCTGATGAGGGGAGAAACATAAATATTATTCGAACATTTTTGCTTATAACTTTATTGAATCTTAACGAATTTTTAAAATTAAATGGTAATAGGAAATTATTTTAAATAAGCCTATGAATAATCAGAATTTTTTAAAGTAAAATTAAAAGAAGAAGAAATCATAAAAATTTCAAATAAAACTTATTCAAATTAAATTGGTAAAATGAAAAATATTTATTTAAAATTTAAAATAAATTGAATAGTTTTCAAGTTATGAATCACTAATAAAAATTAAAAAAATGACTGTCGAATGTTTTAAGTTAAAAATATTTCAATGAAAATAAAACTTTTGCATAATAAATCTTCTTGCTAACCAAAGAACAACTTTATTTGTTAAATTATTTTCTATTCTAAATTTGACTTTTAATTAAAAATTTAATTTATAAAAAACCTCATAAATAAATAAAAAATATTTTAATTGGTCTGCCTCTTTCAGTTGTGTTAAAAACGGGAAGGCATGACAACTGGTATAGTTGCTTTGAATGTAAAATAATGCTTCCACATAATTATTTTTACTTAAAAAAATAAAAATTTAAAATATATTTACAAACATTAAAAATTAATTTTAAACTCCATCAAAGAAAACCGATTTTATGTTCCGGCGAAGATGAGAGTGGAGATAAAGCGGGGGATTTTTTGTTTATATGAAATTTTTAACTGATCTCTATTCGATCAACCCAAACTAGCCGAAGTATTGTAAGAGCAGAAAACCCCAAAAATATTTATTCAAAACTTCAAAATTATTATTCATTAATATAATTCCATTCTAATTATATAAAAAAGTTAATTTAGCGTTATGACATGATAATATTTAGAATTTATTATGAAATTATTAAATGATTATGTTCATTAGCTTCGTCCTTTTTTTTCGCGCGTTTCCTACAATCCCACAGAAGCTTGGCTGATATATATTCTTTATTAAATGTAACTCTTGCGCAGTCTTTTTAAAATATTCGTAAATTTTCTTGTGCCATTATACGCATTATAAAGAATTTTCTATCGTTTAGAATAAATTCATAATGATAAACAATTTATAAAATTTTATTTTTCATGGATTTTAAATATTAGTATTTATAAATTTCTTTCAAGAATTTTACATGTTCAATATTTATTTACAAATTCTGCTTATAACAAATTCTCCATGAGGTGTCGAACTTTAAAATGTCTTTTTTAATGATTTGTCCTCTTTTAAGTTAATTGTTTAGATTTTGTTATTAGATATAAAAATTAATTTTGCAAAAATGCGTTTTATAATGTTTAAATTAATTCATAACATCTTTATAAAAAAAGTTATCAAAAATCTAAAGTTTTAAAAATTAGTAATTTTTGATAAATTTGTTAAAAACAAGGTCAAATTTCTCAATTTTTCTCCGTTATGGTCAAATGTGAAAATTTGTGAATCACTAAATTTGCATTGTTTATTAATCCCAAACACTCTTGAATTTAAAATTTATTTATAAAATTAAGATTTAGTTTAAAAATTATAAAAAGCATATTTTATTTTTGTCTTAAATGAATTTTTTATTATGAAAAAGCAGTAATTCAAATGATTAACACGATGCTTTAGGCCAACAGTTCAGCTTTTTTCTTCACAAAATGAATTAAATTTCCTTGTTCATTTTTCTTATATTTCATCAATACCTTTT
Organism: Heterodera schachtii; assembly: GCA_023374025.1. Lineage (NCBI taxonomy): Eukaryota > Metazoa > Nematoda > Chromadorea > Rhabditida > Heteroderidae > Heterodera > Heterodera schachtii. Next base: position 973,856 of record SIJG01000039.1, read on the forward strand.
CAACTAAATAAGTTTCATTTAGAATTTTAAAGTTAATTAGTATTCTTAATTTTTTTTTTCTCAATAACAACCAAAATCCTCTTGCTTCTTTAAGAGCCGAGCTGATTTTTTTGAACACGCAACCTTTTCGTGGAAATAATATATAGTATTCAAAAAAAAATTTACTTTATTTTTTTGAAAAATTTTCTATTCATATTAAATAAAAAATTAATCCAATTAAAATATTTAGTTATTAGTTTATTTTTATCATTATTTTAAAGCATTATTAAACAAAAAATATTTTCTACTAGAATTGAATTCTTTAATATTTCAACAAATTAAATGAAAAGGTTGAATCGTATAAGTCGTATAAGATGGCATTAGGAAATTTTCGAGGCTTTGCTATTTGATCAAATAAAGCATTGGGATAGTTCTTTAAATACAATTTTCTCAAATAATATCTAAAAAGAAAATATTAATAAAAAAAATTGTTAAAGGTGTGTGAGATGTGTATGCGTTTAAATTATTTTATAAAATAAATTTATGAAATTATCATTTTACCAAAGGGTCAACATATAAAATAATTGCTTTTTCTCCGTTGTTCACTTTGTATTTTATTTTTCTATTTTGGCAGTGTGCTGCTATAAAATTTATTATAATTTATTTATTTTCCACTTATCTTCTAAAGATATGTTTATTTTTATATATTTTATTTATTTGTAAATTAAATTAAAATCATTTCCATTAAGTTTATATCAGAGTTGTAGATTTGATATTTTTTAGTTTAAGATTTCTCACATTATTTTCTTATAATAGTATTTATTAGCTTTAACAGTATATAAAATGTATAGGTTCAAATAAAATTTGTATTATCCCTTTATTTATAAATTTTCAACTATTTCTTATATTTTTAATATTTTTCGGTTAATTTTTATAGAAATAATATTTCATGATGCTATCTGGTGGCATAATCTATTTCTCAAAAATTTTATTTTAATTTGTTGAAATTTGTTATTTTTTACTTTAAAATTCGACACGGTAATGTTGTTTCAGGGCTTCAGTCGGTGATTGGAATTTACATTGATTATTTTATTAAGTAATTTTTTAAATTAAATATATGTTTAAATAATGTAAAGCATTTTTTGTTGTTATTATTAGATCTATCTCTTAAAATTTTGTGAAATAAATTAAATTTATTGATTTGAACTATAATAAATGTTTACAGGATTTACATATTCTTTTTGTCTAAATATTCCTACGCTTCACCGTAATGCGTACATTGGCATCGATGCCGTGTGACCTCATGCTATTATGCAGTAAATTGGGTCGGGAGTGTGCGCATTTATGGCACAATAATATTTTTATTTTAAACAATAATAAAAGATTGTCTGCCCATCTAGTAAAATATATAATCCTTTGTAAAAAATGATAAAGTTTGATTTATCAAAAATTAGCCAAAGATATTGATTAGTCAAGGGTTTTAGATTATTTTCTATTAATTTGTTCAAGTATTTTCCATTAGTCATTTAGTTGTATAATAGAACAAATTGTTTTTTTTTTGATTTGGTCAATCAATGCATGTCATTGTATGTCAATTTGTCACTTTTTTTTTACTATATTACATTATTGGTTATATGAATTTTCGCAATTAAATTCAAATTTTGACATTGACTGCGTACGTTCAGCAATTGGATGACAATTTTGTGAAGGCAAAGGACATCGACGAGGTCAAACAGGAGGTGCTCGAAGAAGCCAAGCAGAAGCTGTTCGACATCGCTCGTTGGTCGGCTTCGCTGAGCCTTCGCGGGCCGCCGAAGACTTCGACGGCTGACGACGGGGAAAATGAAAATCCAAGCAGTAACATCGAAACGGAGCCGAAGCAGGAGGAGACCAAGGGGGAAGAGGAGGAGACGCTGAAGCAGTCGCTGAAGGAAGATGAGGAAGAAAAGGGCGAAGAGGAGGAGGACGAGGAACAAGAAGAGGAGGAGGAGGACTAAGCAAATTAACACATTGACAGCGGAAAAGAACAATTCGCCTAATTTGACATCCTCTAATGATAACCTATAAGACAGTTTGATGTCGTTTTTAATAATTTAATTATGCAATAAAGCGTGTACGACAAAAAATAAAAAATAAATAAATAAAAAAGAAGAAGAAGACTAGTGATAGTCCAATTAAGATCACAAAAAACAATTATTCTTTTCTACTTATTCGACATGAAGCGAACTAACGCAGCAAACATCACTCCGCCTCCCGCCAAACGTTCAATGGCACCCAAACTGGACCTGGACCCAATCACTGCCGCACTCGCAGAGCAAGAACGCCAACGCACATTGGTGTTCATTGGCCTCCCGGAAAGCAATGCCGCTCGCCCATCGGAGCGTGTTCAGGAAGACAGGGAAGCCACCACCAAAATCTTGGACCATCTTGAAGTTGAGGCCGAACCAATCGCCGTCTTTCGACTCGGCCGGTACGACCCGCAGCGAACAACACCACGCCCACTCAAGGTCGTCATGCCAACACCGACACACCAACACGTGGCACTCGGTGGATGGAAGCATGAGCCTGCTCGACTCCGTTCCCAACAGAACATGGCCCGTCTGTTCATCCGCCCGGCGCTGACCAAAGAACAGCTCAAGAAGGAGTACGAAGAACGCGTCCGAAAACGTCATCAAATCCTAGCTCCCGTGGCGCCAACAGTGCAGCTCCCACAGACAAATGCCCCAAATCCCGCCAATGAAGTTGAACCAGAACAGAAGAAGGCCAGTGAAAACACTTAAATCCAAATTCCCTCTCAAATATCGACAATTTTCTCCTTCAACTGCAATCATTTCAAAAACAATTCCCCCAATGTTTAAATAAATAATTCTTCAGATCTCCAGCAAATTCAATAACAATTTTTCTACTACAAATTCTTAAAAAATATTTCCACAAAAATTTATTGAAATTGCTAAAAACCAAATTTCCCTTTGCTGGAGGTCTGACTTTTCCGCTTCTTTAAATTAAAACTTCAACTCTTATATCACAACTATCCTTTGACCTCATTTCGTCAATACTAAATATCATTTGTCTTCTATCACTACTACCCATTTGACCTGTTTCTTTCCACCTCAAGTGTAAGCGGCAGCAATGCCCTTCTTTTGGTTATTTTTATTTTTGGATAAATAAATAAATAAATATTACATTGTAATTTTGCACTAAATTAAGTTATTTTTTAATTATTAATTTGAACTTTTAATTTTAAATATGCCCGAATACAAATTGTTTAGTTAAATTTTATTCATTATTTTTTAATGTTCTTTTTAATGCTTACTAATTAATTTTTAAATTTAAATATAATATCATCTATTGGGTATTTAATATTTAACTTTCATCCTTTATATTTTTTTTGTTAATTAAATTATTTATATTAATACATAAGAGTAATTATTAAAATAATTATTATGTTTATTTATTTATATCTTTTTTTATTAAAATAGTTAATTTATTTTTATACATTTGTAACTATTAATTTTTTATTATATTGATAAAACAATTTCTTTTTAATATTAAAATTGTTATTATCAACTTTTTCATTATTTGATCCATTTTACGGGGTGAAATGAAATGTAAGACAAAAAACTAATTATTATGAAATCATTGATAAAAGAATAATTATTCAAAAAAGAGATAAGTGAAATAGATAAATATATAATCTAATTTTAAATTACAAGCAAGAAATAATGAAGGAATTTAAATACCAAATCAAACAAAAATGATCAAAAAAGAGCAAATAATAAATGGATTTTAAATCTTTTATATTTACAATTCATGTTATTCATGACCGATTAATTCACCGAATTGATTATTCAATTTTATAATAATAAAATGTTTTCTATTTCTCTTTTTTAATCAGATTTTTGAGTTGTTTTAAAAAATTTATTGTTTATTTATTTTTTGATATTTGTCCTATCAATGGATTAATTTGAATTTAAATTATAAAAAAACAATTTATTGAATTTCTAATGCTATTTTCTCGCAAACTTACGCATTCTTTCAATCATTTTCTTCGTTCAGTCAATTGACTAATCTTGTTCTACTTCGACTACAATCTTTTCATGGCCACGTAGTCCTAATTATAGCTTATTTTCTTTCAAGGATTTTTATTTATGCATATTAAATTATGATTATTCTCAATATTCATCAAGTACACTTGAGCATTATATTCCACAGGCATTTCGAAAATCTGGCACATGTTAAGATAATGAAAAGATAAAAATATACCAAAATTTGTCTTTTATTTATTATCTTGGAACATTTATAAAATTCTGTCTTATCACTTATTCAATTTGATAAAATGGAAATAATTTTATTTTTTGATTGAAAATAAATTAAATTTTTTATATTTAAATACATTTAACTTTGCATATTTGCCATTTTAATCAATTGTTTTTTGTTTTAGATGCTAAGTTTATTATTAAAAATAATTAAATTTTTAAACAATAATAAATTGATTTTTTTAAATTAATTATTGTTTAAAAAATATTTCGTTTTAATGCATTTATTTTTTCAAAAAAAAATAAATTTAATTCATATTAGCCCTTATATTTGATGGAATAGAATTCATTTAACAGTTTATTTAGAAAATAATTTTTTATTTAATTAGTTTGTTGTTTAATAGAATTATAATTAAAAACTTGTACAATTACCTTGTTTATTGTTTATCGGTAATTCTTGAACTTTAGTGAATTTTATCTTTGAAAAATATTTTCAAAAATAGATTAAAAATAATTTTAAAATAAACGTGTAATAAATTTAAATTGATAAAGAAAGAAGTTCAATTATTGATGACATATGCCACGAATATTATGATAAAAGGATTTATCATCTTTTTTTAAATGAATATAATAAGATTAAAAATATGTAATCAAAAGTTATATAAAAACAACAATTAACGAAGAAAGACTATTAAAAATACAGAGAGATTAAATTTTATTTTATATTAAATTACAATTAGATTCAAATTCTTATGAATTATAAAAGAAAACAAAAAATTAATAGCTTTAGAACATTTAAACAAAATGCTTCAAAATATACAAAAACTATAAATTAAAAAAAAATATAGCATTTTAATAAAATAGTTACTCCATGTCTAGATTGATTTCCAAACGTAAACAAAAAAACAAATAAATTACATTTAAAAACAAATTATTGATAAATTCCATCTATAATCATGAAAATTAATATCTCTTTTTCCTGCCGAGATAATTTGTGTTAATATTTATAGAAAAAAATATATAATAGCAAAAGACTATTCAAAAAAATAATAATTTAAAATTGCAAAAACCCAAAATTTAACACTACCTTTAATTCATCGAAAAACACTATGTAATATATGTATGATTTTAATTGCGAAAATTTATGTAAATGTATTAAATAAAAATAATCATACCGGTACCAAAAATGTTATCCTTACAGCTGGTACTCAACAAGGCACACAATATAAATTTAATTAAATTACATAGTAAAGACCAATCATTTATATACAAAACGACGAAATTATATTAAAAAAGGAAGTATGAGATTCCGCGTAATTAGTCCGTGGAATCAAGCTACCATTTGTCCAGAGCACGCAGTCAACCAATTCAGCAGGAGAATAAAAAAATATTTCTACCAGAAAAAGGCTTGATATTTAATTAAATTACATAATAAAAATAAATAATTCTTAATTCATCATGAAATGAAAATCATAACCACAAAGTATTACATGAAAGGAAGAAGAAGCAGATGTAAATGAAAGCGACCCCGACAAAACAGAAATGAATCTAAATATTTGAATGAATATGAACAAAAGATATTTTTATTTAAATTGTAAAAGAGTACAAAAATAATTTCTAAAAAATTAATAGCAATATGAAATAAAAAATAATAAATAAAAATGCAAAGTTATAATTCACAACGATTGCATATCGTTCATTTCAAAAGTATGATCAATCGGTAGCTAATTTTGTTAGAAAAATAAAATTCAACAATATGCCATTACTTTATAAATTTTAAGTATGGCAGAAATAATACTTATTTTTATACAACTTTTCTAAAGTTGACCAAATTTTTTAATATTTGCAAGCTAGTAGAGAAAAAGCTTGGCTATCGAATGATACCAAGAATGTAAAATTTGTTGCATTTAAGCAAAGTTATGACATGTTTTGTGGAAAATATCGCTCAAATGGCGGATTTTACGAAACGACCTAGCTAGCACCACGGATAGTCAGTGGAAATCCGCCAGTTCTTCCATAATGTTTTTAAACCGCAAAATTTATTATATTTTTCAAAAATTTCCGACCTCCGATTTTCGACGTTTCTGGGGTCGGAATTTCGATTTCCGCCTTGGGAAAAAATTTTGGGGCCTTGGAATGCCATCCCTGCTGCATACAATAACGAAATCGAGGAAGTTCAAACTTCATCTCCTGTGCGGGCGTCGAATGCGTGCGTCCACGGAGTGGAAGAAATTAATGAAGCCTAGCAACTCCAAGTAAATAATGGCAACGCCACGGTCATCGCTTGGCCAATTGTCAAAGTCCTCATGACAAACACACAAAACGGCATTATTATCTTTACTTCTGACGTTTTTTTTATGGAATTCTAAACAAATTGAGGAAATATTTTCTCCGGAAGAAATGACAGCGGAAAATTCGGCGAAATTGGAGGAAAAAATGGCAAAAAAGCACAGAAAACGGACAAAAAGAGTTGAAGAAACTGAAGTTCATGTCGTGCTTTTTTGCGTGCTGCGACATTTGAGGATTTGACATTTGAGGACCCGACATTTGAGGATCCCGACATTTGAGGACCCGACATTTGAGGACCCGACATTTGAGGACCCGACATTTGAGGATATCCCCGACATTTGAGGACACGACTTTTGAGGACCCGACATTTGAGGATATCCCCGACATTTGAGGACCCGACTTTTGAGGACCCGACATTTGAGGATATCCCTGACATTTGAGGACCCTACTTTTGAGGACCCGACATTTGAGGACATATACAATTTCAAAAAAAATAAATGGAAATTTTATTTTACATCATTAAAAAAAGAAAAAGGCTTTCCCAAGGGCCAACAGGCGAAAATGTCGCAAAAAAAAAACTTTAAGGAGAGCCCAATAATTAAATCTTTCTTCTCCACGTACAGTATATAGCATCAGGATGCCCATTTGAGTTTTTCCCTTTGGTTATCTGGATAATCTGAGTTTCCAAAATCATTGCGCATAAGTCGGTAATGCAAAGATCTTAGACATTGTAAAGTGGATTCACAATCACTCCCCCTTTGGTCTCTGATCTTTTATCCGCAAATTCCTTCCCGAGATTTCACAGGCAATTATCATTTTTCCATTGCTTTCCCAGTTTCGATCATTCACATTTTCCTTTCATTTTCACATTTCATAAGCAAAGGTTTAATTACCCAAGTTTGAGATGAAACAATAAAGGTATTTCTTTGTTAATATTTGGACTGCTACGATCCTGGGAATGGCCAGCCCATTTCATTATATGTAGGAATTTCAGGGCAATTCAGCTTCATTTGGATTCTCAATCGTATCAAAGTCTTTAACCAAATCCGTATAGCCAAATCATTGTATCTGTATGTTTTTTCGTTCTCGAATTCTTATCCCCTGACTTGGTTCCAACAAATGAACCCTTCTTCGGCGCGTTGTTTATGCGTCCCAGGTTATTAAGAACGCTTTCATGATTGGCCGACATTTGCGGCGCTGACACTTGCAGCGCAGACATTTGTGGCGCCCAGTCAAAGCGGCACTTGCGGCGCCGACATTTGCGGCGTTGAGACTTGCGGCGTTACATTTGCGGCGCCCAGTCAAAACGACATTTGCGGTGCCGACACTTGCGGCGCCAAGTCAAAACGACATTTGCGGCGCAGAATTAATGACCCCAAGCCAAAATTTTTTATTTTATTTTATGCATTCCTCCGTTTACTAAACAAATAGGCAAAATGTTAAGCCAGGGGTGCAAATCCAGTCATTTGGCAACTCGGCCAATGCATTTTGAGGCAAATCCGCCTTATATCAACCGCCGCTTTATTTGCTTTAACGTCCAGCTAACTTCTTCCTTATAATATCCCGTCGCTACCCAGCTTTAAAAATTTATGAACTCGGCAAAATTCAAAAGATTTCTGAAAGTCCCCGCTGAAAAATATTTTTAAAAAATGCATTCAGTAGTTTGTTATTACTTTTGAAAAGAATTTCTTTTGACCATAAGGAAAACAAAAGGGTGTTCGAGATTTAATTTTTGACCATTAATTACGGGGGTGCCACAAAATGTCGCGCCGCAAATCTCATTTTGATTGGGCGCCGCAAGTGTCTGCGCCGCAAGTGTCGCTTTGGCTGGGCGCCGCAAATGTCTGCGCCGCAAGTGTCAGCGCCGTAATTGTCAGCGCCGCAAATGTCGCATCACCGCTTTCATGATGATTCCACCTATTAATCGGAAACAAGGGGGGGGGGGGGGGTCTTTCAGCATTTATGAGGAGCTTTTACAAGATTTTCCCTTGAACCGTGTTAGTCTAAGGCAGATCTCGGAATCCTGGTGCTATATGCTGTACGTGGAGAAGAAAGATTGGATTATTCGGGTGTCCTTGAAGATTTTTTCCATATTTGCTCCCGTTGGCCACTGGGAAAGGCTTTTTTTTTATGATGTAAAATAAAATTTCCATTTATTTTTTTTGAAATTGTATATGTCCTCAAATGTCGGGTCCTCAAAAGTCGGGTCCTCAAATGTCGGGGATATCCTCAAATGTCGGGTCCTCAAAAGTCGTGTCCTCAAATGTCGGGGTCCTCAAATGTCGGGTCCTCAAATGTCGGATCCTCAAATGTCAAATCCTCAAATGTCGGATCCTCAAAAGTCGTGTCCTCAAATTTCGGGATCTTCAAATGTCGGGTCCTCAAATGTCGGGATCCTCAAATGTCGGGTCCTCAAAAGTCGGGTCCTCAAAGGATATCCTCAAATGTCGGGTCCTCAAAAGTCGTGTCCTCAAATGTCGGGGTCCTCAAATGTCGGGTCCTCAAATGTCGGGATCTTCAAATGTCGGGTCCTCAAATGTCGGATCCTCAAATGACAAATCCTCAAATGTCGGGTAGCCCTTTTTTGTTGCTGCTGCTGCTGAAAGAGACCAACTCAGTGAACAAAATGGGCATTATCAGAGAAGAGAAAGTTCAAAAAGATAAACTAAGGCCAAAAATTGCACTTTAAAATTTAATTTTATCACCAAAACTTAATTGAAAATATGGACACAATCGTAAATACGAAAAATGGATAAATATCCGCTTAACAAAATTTAAATTTAATTTTCATCCTTTAATTGTAGTATAAATAATGGGATAGCCGAGATTTGCAGATAAAAAAATTTTATTTGTAAAAAAAATTTTCAAAATAAAAATTCTTTCCTTTTTAGTCGAGTTGAACGGGACCGGTGATTAAGTTGCTAACCCTTATGACTTTCATTATTTGTTTCTTCGGTTCAATTCCCATATGGAACAGAAAATTTTTTAATATTTTCTTTACCATTATTTAATTGAATTTAATTAATAAAAAAAGTTTTAATTTAAAGTTTTTTTTTCTTTTTAATAGCCTAAAAACCCACAAATTAACCAAATATTTGGTCGTTTTTTGGCAAATTCTGTTAACCAAATCTCACTCAAAATTTTTCCGGCGGCGCCTACCGGCACCGCAGGAGCGCGCCCCCTCTCAATGTTCCAAAAAAGTTTTTTGAAAAAACATTGCCACAAAAACAGCGTTTTAAAAGCAAAAATTTAAAAGATTGTTAATTTATTTTAAAAAATACAGAATTTGGGGACTCCGAAAATTCAAAGATTCCCCTCCCCCCTTAAAAGAAGATTTTTTAAAATTTTCCTCGAACTTGTCCCCCTAAAGATAAATACAAAATTTTTTTTTATGGGTACATTTTTGAATATTGGCGATTTTCGTAACAAAGTACACTTAAGTTTTAAATTTTTTCAAAAAAAATTTTCACTTGGGAAAAGTCCCGGTTGGTACCGGTCCCGGGTTTTTTCGCGGTCCCGGTCGAGAAACTTGGTCCCGGTCCCGACATTTCTGGTCCCAGTAAGTACCGGTCCCGGTTTTTGTCAAATTTCCCGGTCCCGCTCAACTCTACTTTTTTGCAATAATTTTTTTTAATTAATTTTTATTTTGAATTTTAAACGGTACGCCCGCAAATTATACTAAAGGTCGACTTTTGGGCCTTTCTTTAAATTTCTCCTCATTCTAAAAAGGATAATGTGAATTAAAAAAATTCCCAAAAAACATTTTCAAACGTACAGTAGATATAAATCCCACAAAAACTTTTCGTATAATTAATTGCATCACAAATATTTTTAATGTGAATTTGTTCAGTCATTGTCCGTCCGTCCGCCGCCGTTCGTTCACTTTTCTATAATGATGATGATGATGATAAACAATTTTTGCAACAAAATAAACAAATGTTGAACGAAATGAGAATTGCTGGAAGGAAATGCTTTATCTGCATTTGCTTCACACTTTCATTTTCTCTAATTATTAGGGCCGCAATTTTTAGTGATTTAACTATATTTTTTTTGCTAAATTGTTTTTGTGAAAAAAGCCCAAAAAACACATTAATTCATTGAAAATTAATTTAAAATTCTGGTGACACTATGCGTCACTAAAAATTAGAGACCGGAAATTTTAAATTTGCGGATCTTGCTGCGGTACAAAATCTGGAAAATACACCCCATACGAAATGACATGAAAAATTTCAGATAATACACCACCAGCAGAATTTTCTCAAAAATTTATCGCCAAAATTTTATTTTTTCTTGAAAAATTTTAAGATTTAAAACTTTGATTAATCTAAAAAATTATAAAATTTTTATTTAATAATGCTCAAAATTAAGTTTTTGGTTAATTTTTTACATGTTTTGTTCACGAAAAAAAAATTTATTATAAATTTATTTAAAATTTGGCATTCGGTCCTTTAAAATTCATAAAATCAATGAAATCCCACTGAATCCCGCACAAAATGTTAATTTTTCGGATCCCGCTGGAGGATTTGAACTAAAATTTTGCAGGACGAGATCCAGCAAATCCCGCCTCCCGCAAAATCTCGCACGGGTTCCCGTCCCGCGAGCTTCAAACCAAGTGAAAATGCGCTTTTTACTGAGCATGGCATTTTATATTACGCAAGAAAACAAATTTAGAAATTTCATTCTTTTCGATGCCAATCATAAATTTTGATCGGCTGCCCGCCGCAATGCGTCCACAGCGTCGTCGTCTCCGGCCACTCCAACTCTTTCAATTGGTCCTTTTGTCTCTGTATGGCATTTTGCTTTTCGCACAACTCATTTATACGGTAAAACTAGTTGGAAAATAAAAATTAAATTAAATTAAATTAAATTAATGATAATTTCAGTCGTTCTCGCAGCAAAAAGTTCCTGATGGCTCCGTCTTTTTCGTTCCTTTTTTGTACATCATAATCATTCTTTGTATTCGCGAAGTTTACAAAGGCATACAATAATTTTCAATTAATAATAGGACTGGCAATTTAAGTCACAAATAATATCCAAAAAGTTGACTAAAATGATCATAAAACAAAGTGTAGAACACTTTTTAAGTCATTTTAAGGCATAAATTATCTTAAATTGCCCCTAAATTATCACATTCATTTAATACAGTGAAGAAGTTAATGGCTTTTTATTTGACAATGCCAATTTTAAGGTTCGCATGGCCAAAAATGGCACTTCCATGGCATTTGTGGTTTCGTTATGGTGTTCTTGTTTTTTTGCGCGTGGTCCGTTTTATGAAAAACAAGAACCAAAAAGAAACTAATTATTATTCTTTTAGGTATGATGGCAGATTTAAGCGCAAATTTGCCATGCCGGCAATTTGGGCGGGAATTATGTGCGAATTTTTTGCATACATTGCATTAAACAAAATGTGAGATAAAAACTTGAATTATTTGCGAAAAAATATTATTTTAATATAATTACATAATTTTTTTTTACTTTTTCTTCAGTTTATCCGTTGTTGAAGGGCAACAAAGTGACGGATTGGTAAATGAGGCAAACAAATCCGTGCTCGCTGTGGACGATCAAATCTGAATCCAATTTAAGGAAGTGCTCGGAAGAATGCTTATTTCTTATACTTAATTTGTGTGTCCGAATCTTCGATTTTTAAATGGGTTTATTTCTAAGATTGTGCTTATGTTCATTCTTAAAGAAATTTTTGGAAAATTTTTCATCGTTCAACAAATTGTTTCAATAATATTCAAATTCCCCGGCGGGATTCCTTCATAATCGAGTAAATATGGTTATTTATTATTTCGTTTTTTCTTTTCGTTTGACCGATTTTCATTCAAAAACCATAATAATTTCAAAAAATTTTGTTTATTTTGTTCTGATAAACAGCAATTTTAATTTTATTCGGAAAAATTGAAGAATATATGTACCAACCCAAATTCAACGAATGGATAATTCCTCTCGGCATGTAAAGCGTGAATCCGAAAGAATCTTTGGACAAAAAAGAAATTGACAAAAGCTATGGGTCCTCAAAAGCGTTAACTTGTTTTCAAACAAGTTCATTCATAAAAATGGTAAAAGTCAAGTTTAAAAGATTGAGTTTTGATTATTGCGCTTATCAATGTGGGCAAAGTTACAAAAAGTATCAATGATTGAAATATTTAAATTTTAATTATTATTTAAATCTATTTGCTAAATAATACGCAATATAATTTTTCAAAATTTAGCTGAATAATAGTGAAATCTTTGGGCTATCTTTTCATATTAAGATCAATGTGATTAATTGAATGTTTGAACAATTTTCATGCATTTTAACGACCTTACATTTTTTGGATGACCATAAAAAATAAAACTATTAATTCCTTCATAACTTTTTCAGAAACAAATCAAGTCACTGAGAAATTTAAAAAAAAAAGTTTGGCACATTGTCCTAAAAACAACAAAAAATTCTTTATAAACAAAATTGTTAGCAAAGAAGAAATAAAAATTTGATAAATTGCATTTATTGTGAGATTTCTTAGCTTTTCATTTTAATTTTAATTTCCAAAAGTGCTTATTTTCACGAGACTCGAAACCGAGGCTTCACCCCAAGATTCGAGACCGAAAAAACCGGAAATTTTTCTCGAGTCGTTACTCGAGACCGAGACTCGACCAACACTACCCCGCACATCGTCTCTTCGCGGCGCTGCTTTTTTAACAAATGTTTTCGGATTTTTGAAGCGATTTTTAACAAAAATTTTGCAAAAATAATATTTGTAAGAAATTTTTCAGCTGGCCTTTCGATGGATTTTGGGTAAAAAATAACAATTTGGAAGGAGATAACATTAAAAAATTTTTGCTACAATATTTGCAATTATTATACTTGATCCATTTCTTTTTGTACTTTTAATATGCCAGTTTTTATTTATTAAAATAAAGTAAAGTTAATTTTTTCATTTTTGATAATCTGCCAACAAAAATTTTTAAAAAATTTTCTAGGTGACGAACTGAACAGTGACAACGATCAGTGACGAAATGATAGGGAGCCTTGTTTACGTTTTTTGCCAAAAAGAGAAATTGTTATAAAATAAAATTAAAATATAAATAATTCGAGCTTTATAAAATGAAATATTTTATACTCATATTTTGAAACTCGAAAACAGGACAAAATCAAAAAACGATTATAAAAGAACCAAATGCGAATCGGTTTTTTTTGAAAATAACCCCGAATTTTTTAGAAAATGTTCAAAACAACATTAAGTATTACTAAATATTGTAATAAAATTTATTACTTTAAATATCAAGCATAGCCTTTAAAAACTCATTTAAACTAGAGTAAATTTGCACAATACGCTTTAAAATAAAACATTAGAATGCTCTTATTAAAATAAATTGAAAGATTCAAATACTAATAAATAGTTGTTTAATTATGAAGTCAACTCATTGTCAAAAAACAATCTTTTAAAACTTTTTGAAAAATCACGTCGCAAATTAAACGACCCAAAATATATTGAATTGAATAAAATGCTCGAAATCCAAAAAAGACCTTGCAATTTTGTATAGCTTTTAAAGTAATTTTAACCAAAGTAAATTTGTAAATTTATGATTAAAATAGACCATTTGAATGTTCTTATATAATTAAATTTTAATAATTTAAATGACCAAGACTAATAAGCAAATTACGTTGGTTATCTCGACAAGTTTTATTACAAGATTTATGACCTCAGAATTCAAATTGAATTATAAAATACCAAAATTATAAAAGATAAATGGAACAAATTTTAAAATTCATAAATACAACAAAAACAATTCTAATAAAATATACTAAATTTTAAAAAATTAAATAAATTAATGAATACTTGCAATAGCAGAAAATCAAAATTTTTGCTTAAACAAATGTTTAAGCGCATAAATAACAAATCCTTAAGTTAAATATTCTAGAAATAATGCAAAACATTATCTAAATAAAAACATATACAAAATCGTACATAACAATAAAACAAATAAAAATTGTTTATAAAAATTTTACACGCATCGTCTCTGCATTTTATAATGTAAGGAGAACAAATATTTGTGTACATTAAAAAAGTAAGTCTAAATAATAATGCATTGTTAATAAAAAAAAAAGGCTATATAATGATTATTTAAGATTGCAGGAAGTTCTCAAGAACATAATGAACAAATAATGTTCAATAATTTAAAAATAAATCTAATTAATAGTTTATAAAAAAAATTTCAAATATAAAATTAATTATTATTTTATACAATCTATCTTGTTTTAAAATCTATTAAAAATTTACGTAATCTCTTTATTATGTAATTAAATTAATTTAATAATTATTTTCAATATCATTCATATACCCTGTATATTTTTGCGTAATATGAGGTTGTGAATAATCCTTCTAACAAAATTTATTAATTTTATTATTTTGTTTAAATTTATTTAATATTAATTTAATATTTTAGTAAGATTTAAACCTGTATTACTTATTTCAAATTCAAAGAGGGTTGATATTTTAGAAATAAGTATTTAAGTACATATTACGCATCGTCGCTTTATCAAGATTGATTTTTCGTATTAATAATAAATTTTAATTAAAAAACATTAATTTTGTACAACATTTTTGTAGCATATTTTTTTTGTTAGTTAATGAACTTAATGTGTTTTTCGAAAATAATTCAAACAAATATTCATTTGAGCATTTGACGAAGTCTCTACCCTTTTTCGTCAATATTAATTTATAAAAAAAATAAAAAATTAAATTATAATAATTTCAATTAAACTAATGTAAAGAAATATGAAACAATTCATAATTTAATTTTTTTCCCCAAAAATTTCCCCTTTCCCTCTAATTTCCTTCTCTAATTTTTCACTCACAAATCAGACCCCCATTCTTACAGTGCATTAATAACAAAATCTTGAAAACAATCTTAGATTACGTTCCATTACATTTCATTACACGTAATATTACATGGAAAATGTCTAACATATCATGAAAATATTCGTATATATCTTTTAAAATAAACATAAATAACTTTTTTTAACTTAATATATGTAATTAACATTTTCATTTTTCCGAAAGAGTTTGTTTGAAGAAAAATTACTTAAAAAAATTTATATATCAATCAATCTTTTAGCTTCAAAAGACCCTTTGAAAATACACGATTCGAACGATGATATTTGCCATGGGAAATGAAAAAAGAATTTTATTAATAAAGCACTATAAAGGTATTATTTACACAATTAAAAACGAATAAAAACATAATGAATCGCGCTTCAAAGCATGCAAAATATTTAAAAATTATTTCAGCTACAATTTAGACGATGTATATAAATTTAAACTAAACGGAAAAATGAAAAAAGTTTAAACAATACAATTTTGGAAAACTAAAAAAATTTTTAAAAACTTTTCAAAGACAAATATAAAGGAAAATATTGATCATATGGCCCAGAACCCAAAATGGTCAAAATATATACCAATCGATAGCTCTAGGTCTGTAATGAAAGAATCCGAAAGAATTTTTTTGCGGAAAACGATCCCTGAAGAGTTACAGACCCGGGACTGAAATAGCCAAATGGCTTTGGGACTGAACCGTCCAAACCCTTAAACGCATGGAACTGCGACAAAATGCACATCATCGATTTCCCATCGTCAATTAATCAAGAATCCGAAGGAATTTTTGGATGAAAAAGAAATTAACAAAAGTTATAGGTCCCCTCAAAACGAGTTTAGTCAAAAAATAACAAAAATTCGTTAAATTTGAAAAATTGAATTTTGCGTATTGCGCTAAAAAACCGCCGCACACTCGACTACGGCGGCCAGCGTGGTGAGCCGAAGTGACAAAAATATCAGTGTGGGCGAAGTGACAAAAATATCAGTGTTCGTAATAATTAAATTTAATTATTATTTAAATTTAATTTGCTAAATAATTAATAGTAACTTAGCTTAAACTTAGTCAAATTAATGAAATTTAGTATTTAGCAACAGCTCCAAGTGTCCTCTACTATTTATTTAATTTTTAAAAAATTATTAAAAATTTACAAAAAGTTGTAAGCAAAAAATCTCGAAAAATTTAGACTTCACTATTTTGACCCTAACTTTTTTGAAATTCATTAAATTTTTTCGAAATTTAACTGAATAATAGAGTATTCTTTGGGCTATCTAAATATATAAACAAAATTAAAATTGCTTGTTTCTAAAAAAAGTTATGAAGGAATTAATAGTGTAATATTTTTATAATCATCCAAAAAATCTAAGGTCATTTAAATGCATCAAAATTGTTCAAACTTCAATTAATTTATATGGCGTTTGATATGAAAGGATAGCCCAAAGAATACTCTATTATTCAGTTAAATTTCGAAAAAATTTAATGAATTTCAAAAAAGTTAGGGTCAAAATAGTGAAGTCTAAATTTTTCGAGATTTTTTGCTTACAACTTTTTGTAAATTTTTAGTAATTTTTTTAAAATTACATAAGTAACAGAGGATATGTAGAGCTACGTTCTAAAACTAAGATTGATAAATTAGACTAAGTTTAAGCTAAGTTACTATTAATTATTTAGCAAATTAAATTTAAATAATAATTAAATTTAATTATTACGAACACTGATATTTTTGTCACTTCGCCCACACTGATATTTTTGTCACTTCGCCTCACTGATATTTTTGTCACTTCGTCCTAGCACCCGGCGGCCAGTAGGTGGGGCGAGACTACGAGCTTGAGTGAATTGCAGTCATTGATAAATTTTGTTAAATTTAGCGGCTATTTAAACTGAAAAATAAAATGAATTTTAAGGTGTATATTGCTAAAAATTATTAAATAAATATTTTCTTAAAATTAATTCTTATTATTTAATATTATAATCTTGTTTTTGTGGTTTGTATTTTTTAAAATTAATATGTATTTTTGAAAATTGTTCCAAAGGTAATAACAAACCGGTAGGCACTTAGCTTACCTTTTTTGATGCTTTTATTATTTTAGTATTATTATTTGTTATATCCTTTGTTTTGCTTTTCGTAAAACTTTCAATATTTCTTTAAAAAAAATTATCAAAAGAAAAGCTTATTAAAGTGAGCCACTTTGTTGCATAAATTTATTTATAAATAAATAAATTTTATATAGTTGCCTTTAAAATTAATTTATTACTTTTTTTAATACGATCTTAAAAACTGAGAATAAATTAAAAAAACTCCAAAAATAAAAGTAAAATCTTTAATTAATCAAATACGAATTAAAAACACTCAATTTACCGATTTAAAACATCATTATTGAGGAAGTTGTTAATAAGAAACATTTAAAAGTTGAATTAATTATTATAGATTTAGGACCACGATTTGGTCACTGATGCAACGTTAAATATTGCATTTTATTAGAAATGATTTGACATTAACCATTAACGACCATTTTATACATAAGACAGGCATTTAATCCATTGATACGTAACAAATAAGAAATGCAGTTAATAAACTTTAAAGACTAAAAATGGATATAAAATCAAATTATATAATACAAATATAAAAAATAATAATTTTAATGCCAAATTGATATACAGTCATGGTCATATGCTTAGCATAATTTATTTTTTGAAATTAAATGCATTTACCCCCATTTTTAGGTGGTCATATGTTTAGCATAAAATTTTATTTTTAAAACATCTCAATATTTTGTAGGCCAAAATTCTGAAAAAATTCTTACTAATGTAAATTTGAGCGCTAATCAAAAAAGTCTTTTACAGAAACTTGGTCCGATTACTCCTTCATGGTGATCGGGACACACCAATATACAGTGAAAATCGGGAAAATTTTTGAAAAAAATTTCTAGGGGGTTGGAAAAATTTTTCTGGTAATTTAAGTGGATCCATTAGAAAGAGCCCAAAATTGTCTACAAAATGCAAGAAACCACCATTCTCTACGACTAATATCCGCTGAGGCATGGGCACATAATTCTATAGAAACAAAAGGAATATAAATAAAATGGAGAGATTTTAACAAAAAAATTTAAATTTTAAATTTATAACAGATATAAAAATTAAGTTAGGAAATTTTATAATAAATATAAAAAATAATGTTTATAATTAATTTTGCCAAAAATTAATAATTTTACGAAAAAAATTATAAAGAAATTAATAAAATTTTTAAAATAAAAATAAAATTTTAAAAAATTTTAAGAATGTAAGATACTTAATTTTAATCATAATATGAACTTTTTTACAACATTCAAAATATAAATAAAATAACAAATCCATTCAACTTGGTTACATTTGTCTACGATTGAAGTTAAATTATGTATTTGTAAATATACGTTATAATATTACAGTTATGCAAATATAGCGTTTATTTTCTAAAGATTCCCGGATAAAACGAGAAATTGTAATTAATTAAAAATCATAAAAAGAATTAAGAAACAAAATAAATTTATTTCAAAATAAAAGGAAAATAAGAAGTTTCACTTATACAAAACGCAGTAAAAAAATTCATTAAGAAAAAACGCATTTAAAATTAAGGTGTTCAAAAATAAAACAAATTTAAAAATAAGGCACAGCAGGCGAGCAATGAGATTTTCCATGCATTTGCAATAACGAGTTGATTCAAAAAATTATAAATAATCTTATATAATAAGAGTAAAATTCAATATTTAACCAACAAAAAATCATAAAAAAAATATATTTAAAATTTAATTGAGAAAACCTAATAATCTTTTTTGAAAATTAACACTGATAGAAAAAATTATCATTTATCCTTATATTTATTGTCATGAAAATCTTTCAAGAACTTTAAGATAATAAAGAGCACAAATAAAGCACTCGACTCTTTTTGTTTAATATCTGAATTAATAAAAATGCAATTTTGACAAAAATAAATAAATTATAAAAACGCTCGTAAGAAAAAAAAAAATTATAACTTTTTAGGTTTTTTTGTAAAATTCTTGTATATTCATTGATTCTTTAGAAATCATTTGCAACGTATCAAATCTGCTGACAATGATTAAAATGTCCTTGTAAGAAAAACAGTTGGCTTAATCTGTTTAGGTAAAATTCAATAAGAAAATTTAAAAAGAATTCAACAATAAGTTTCGAAAAAAGAACTAAAAATTTAAAAATTATATTAAAACAAGTTTAGCTGCAGTGATTTTAAGATGCATTAATAATATTCCGAAATTGAAATTTTCATTGGAGAAGCAACTCGAATTGCATATAAAGAGCGGGAAATTCTGTGTTTAAGCGACATTTTGAAAAAGCACAGGGTATGCTTAAAAGAAAAGCAATAAATCAAACTCTTTTATTTAATGTAAAATGATGACAGGCCCCGAGATTATTGGACGCATCATCAGTCCAGAGGATAAAAAAATCACTGGTTAAAATTTTCCTTATATTTTATTGACGTCATTTCTTTTAAAAATAATGATTATAAATTTTTAATAAAATAAAATAAGCGTCACATGAATAAAATAAAACAAAATAATTAAAGTTGAACTCAAATGTTGTAGACATGGTATACACTTTGATTAAAATAAAATATTATTTTAATTTCAGAATAATAAAATAATTTAATAAAAAGAAAATTATAAGTCATGAGAACAGGGTGGACAAAATAAACCTAAAAAACAATGAGCTTCATTAGATAAACGATACTTATTTCATTAAAATAATTAATTATAATTTCGAGGCATAAAATATTTATATTTACATATTTTTATAGGATGATTAAACATTTTTTAAAACAAAATAAAGAAAAAAACAGATAAATTTTTGTAAAAAAGTTTTGGTACTATAAATATTATTCAAAATTAATAGTCAACCGAATAATAAAAGTCACTTTTTTAATTTGGTATTTAATATTAATATAGTAAAACAAATAAAGAATATAATTTATAAAATTGATAAAAAAAAATAAATAGGTTAAAATAATATAGAAAAATGTTTTCACTACAATTCCAAGTAATTTTCTAAATTAAAAAATATTTAAATTTTTATAAAATCAATTAGAAATATTTTAAGAATTTATAATCCGTGTCTTAAGCAAATTATAAACAATTTATGGAATAAAATATTTTCGAACGCTCAAAGAAGGCTTTGCAAAATTGTTCGATGATTCGCAAGATATGTTTTAAATTAAGATTCAACGAAAAATAATTTAAACTATATGAATATATTTAAAGTTAAATTTAAAAAAGTTACATTTGATGAAGTAAGAAAATTTTATTCGTGAGAATATAATACAATTCATAATTTAGCAATGTAAAACCCATATATTTTAATTATTGTTTAAAAACTTACAAAGAAATATATATTAGAAAAATATTTATTCTGCCCCTAATGCAAAATCTTGTCATGTTTTTATAACATTAAATGAAACAATCTTCTCCAAAAATATAGAATTTGTATAAAAATCTCTAAAATTTTATATACAGTATTAATTTTAATTATTTTTTAATTTAAAATACTTTTTTGTGGAACGACTCACCACGCATCTTTTATAAGATAGTATTGAATAAAATTTTAACATAACTAATAAAATATATCTTGTTTGAAGGATTCGAAGAGAAAAAGAAAACTTTAAAAGATAGATAAAAATTTGTTATAAGTTCAAATAATGAAGATCACAATTTTATCTAAAAATTAATTATTTAAAAAGTTCTAAAAAATAAAATGTTAATAAAATTGTCTATAATAATTTTCATTATATATACGCCAGAACTGTTAAATGCCATTGCAAGACTGGTAGATTATAAATTATATTTAAGAAAAAATGAACTAATGTAAATAAACAAAACATTTAATATATAAGATGTTTTCATTTATTGTGGGATGTACAACACAATTGAACAGATTTTCAAAGGGACAAAAAGATAAATTAAGAGAAAAAACCTATATACAAATATGCTAGAACCAACATTTTAAATAATAAAAAAAATAATTTAATTATTTAAATGTTCATTTTAATTTTAATTCCTTAATTAGAATTTATCAAAATAATTTTGCTAAATTAAAAAATAAAATGACAAAGAGAACCTATACATATGCAGTAAATTATAGAATCAAGTAATAATAGTAATTTTATAAATAAAACTAAACGTTTTTTAAGATAATATTTATTTGATCAAAAAAGAATAAATCATAATAAAATATATTACTAAAGCAGAACATATGAATAAAAGGAAATTAAATTTATGGAAAAGGTACAATAAAAAAATTACAAATCAACGTATTTTGCACCACCCGTGCTGGTGCGTTTTGTAAAAACTGCCACCCATGCGCGTTTCGTAAAACTGTCAGCGCGTTTCGTAAAACTGCCAAATTGGTATTTTTTAAAAATCCCCACCCATGCGCGTTTTGTAAAACCGCCAGCGCGTTTCGTAAAACTGCCAATAGCTTCCAAAACAAAATGGCTAATATATATAAATTCATAACTTGGCCAAAATTCAACCAAATTAATATTTCATGGTATCATTCAATAGCTTTAATCGTTCTCTTTCAAAATATATTTTATGTAAATTTTTAACTTAAGTATGAGAAAAGTTATAAAGCATTGAACACGATATTTTTTTGCAATGGTCACGCATATATATTCATAAACATTAAAATTTTAAAGTATTTAAAATGCAATTAAGCCAAAATTAATTGTATTTTCGATAACCCTAAGAATTCTCTATTTACCTTTAACATTTCAGAAAATTTCATTTAGTTTCAAAAAAGTTCTCTGCAAAAAATTCTGACTTAGGATTTTCGAAATTTTGTGACAATAACTTTTCTCATACTTAAGTTAAAAATTTACAAAAAATATATTCTGAAAGAGAACAATTAAAGCTATTGAATGATACTATGAAATATTAATTTGGTTGAATTTGGGCCAAGTTATGAATTTATATATATTAGCCATTTTGTTTTGGAACCCATTGGCAGTTTTACGAAACGCGCATGGTTGGGGATTTAAAAAAATACAAATTTGGCAGTTTTACGAAACGCGCT
Organism: Heterodera schachtii; assembly: GCA_023374025.1. Lineage (NCBI taxonomy): Eukaryota > Metazoa > Nematoda > Chromadorea > Rhabditida > Heteroderidae > Heterodera > Heterodera schachtii. The sequence continues at coordinate 996,316 of SIJG01000039.1, forward strand.
GACAGTTTTACGAAACGCACTACCACCTGCACCACCTATTAGCTCTTTTACAATTTTTACAATGAATTAATTGAAATTTTGAAATGAAAATAAAATTTAAAAATTTTTTAATTAAATCAAATTTAAATAAAAATTACTGAACTTATTTTTTGAAAGCTTTATGCTTAACAAGAATCTTAAACAAATTATAATAAAAAAATTTTTTAAATTGAGCTTTTAAAAAATTTATTGTTCATTTTTTTCTAACGGACATTGGGAATGGTATAAATTACATTTGAATTTTATAATATTACTATTAATTTATTTTCATAATTATTAATTTAATGATATTTAGTTAAATACTTATTTTACTATTCCTCGACTTTCACTTTATTTTCTGTTTCAGTGTATTTGATAGCGAAGTTGTAATAATAATTATGTATTTTTTTATTTTAATGATGTAAAAAAAAGTCTTTAATTTTTTAAATTTTTCTGTGTCTGCTTTACACTCGATTAAAACTACATTTTTGTCAATGACTCCGACATGAATTAAATTTTCTGAAAAAATTTATATATATTTACATGGTTTTTACTACCTAAATATTTATTTATTATACTTAAATAGCAATTATATTTTTGTTAAAATTTCAAATAAATTTTTTCCATCTTTATATTGAATAAGAATTCATATTTAACTTAATTATGTATTTTAATAAATTATTTAACTATCATTTTTATAACTTTTCTTAAGAGAAATTCTTCTTCATTTTTATTCTTAATAATCGTTTTATTATTAAAAGAATGATTTTAAATTATATTAGACTATTTTTCGAAAAAAAACGCTAAAATAAATTAAGTTGGTCCACTCAGTCCTTTGAAATTAAAAACATATAAATGTTTAAATAATTGGAATACTATTTAATAAATTTTCAATTTTTGTATAAATTTTGATTAAATTTTTAATATTAAATAAACTTGCGTTATTGCATCTATTTCTCTGAAAGAAATGACTGATAATTGAATAAATTAAAGTGCATACATAAATATTTGTGTTTTGATAAAAAGTTAAAATTAAAATACTCGCCAATATAACATTAATTGCATTCTTTTCGAAATTAAATATTATTTATGGAATTATATCGCCAAAAATCCTTTGGTTTATTAGTTACAAAATAATTTGTTAAAAATTTGGTCGCAAACCTTCAACAAAGTCCTCGCCGCGACCACATTTTTTATTGCGAATTTGCTGCTGACCGACGCAATTGTTGGGTTTGACAAAAGGTCGCTTTATAAATTTTGGCTTTTTGAAAATTTTAAATTTGTTTAAATATTTTTGCAATTTATTTATAAAAATTATTTTTTGATAATTTAGATATTAAGTAGAAGGGTTTTAGAAAATTCATTCTGCATTTGTATAATATAAATAAAGAAGCTTTCTTCTTCGGGTTGCTTCATTTTTATATTTTTGTATTTTTTTATCTTGAAGAAGTCTTCAATTAAATCATGGGGATAATTTTTTTTATTTTATTATATAATTCATTTAAACAAAATAATTTATAAAATTTTATAATGATTCCATTGTTGTTTATCAGTATTTTTTTATTGGATTTCCATAGATTAACTATTTCCATATATTTATCTCTGTTTATTCAATAATTCTTTTCAAACCTTGTTTATTTAAATGCTTTAAAATTAAGAAAGATGTTTTTTAATTATTTATGTTCACTAATAATTTCATGTAATATTTGATTATTCAAAAGTTTGGAATCACTTCGTCGACTTTATTAAAATTATAAATTAAAGTTATTGAAAGCCTGCCTATTTAAATAAATTTGGTTTTGTTTTGAAATAGAGTTGGTCGGGACCGGGACCGGGACCGGGACGGGAATTCCCGGGTTTTTCAGGTCCCGGTCCCGGTCCCGATCCCGGTTTTTGGAAAAACAGAAATCCCGGTCCCGGTTTTGCCAGTCCCGGTCCCGGCGGGACTAAATAAGCACTGGTAAGAATGGGGGTCTGGGTGAGAAATGAGAAGGGAATTGGTGAGAAGGAGAAATTTTTGAGAAAAAAAATTAAATTATTATTTCATTTATTGCATTTATTCACATCGTTATGTGGTCTAGTGGCTAAACTTTCTCACTTTCATTATTTTCTCTTTGGTTCAATTCCTCAATGGAAAATAAATTTTTTTATATTTTCTTTACCATTATTTTAATTGAACTTAATTAATAAAAATTATTTTAACTTAAAAATTTTTTTCATTTTTAAACAGCCTAAAAACCCACAAATTAACTTAATATTTGGTAATTTTTTGGCAAATTCTGTTAACATATACCATTAAAAATTTAAAAAATTTTCCGGCGGCGCCTATCGGCACCGCCGGACCCCGCCCCCTCCCAATGTTCCTAAAAAGTTTTCTCGAAAAAACAGCGCCACAAAAACAGCGATTTAAAAGCAAAAGATTGTTAATTTATTTAAAAAATCCAGAATTTTGGACAGAAAATTCCAAGATCCCCCCCCCCCCCGAAATGAAAATTTTTAAAATTTACTTGAATTCCTCCTCGAAACGAAAATTAAAAAATTTTATGGGTACATTTTTGTATATAGGCAATTTTCGTAACAAGTGCACTCAAAATTTAAATTTTTTTTCAAAAAAATTTTCTTTTGGGAAAATTCCCGGTTGGTCCCGGTCCCGGCTTTTCTCGCGGTCCCGATCCCGGTCCCGGTCAAAAAACTTGGTCCCGGTCCCGGTCCCGACTTTTCTGGTCCCGGCAAGTCCCGGTCCCGGTTTTTGTCAAATTTCCCGGTCCCGACCAACTCTATTTTGAAATGTGAAAAAATGAACAATTAGGTCAAAATTATAAAAATTAATAAGAAACAAAAGGCAATAATAATTTAAAATGCAAACAAATATCAAATAATTAAATAAAGTATGCGCACCGTAAAAAGAAAATACTAAATAATATTGAAAATTGTTTTTACTAGCATGAATAAATTTCTTAGTGTTAAATTTAAAACAAAAAGTCAAGTTTGAAATTTTTTAAATTCTCTTTCAATAATTTTTATTTTCTAAATAAACAATTTATTTTGTTTATTTTATATTTTTAAAATTATATTCTTATATACAGCTTGAAATCTTTGGAATTTTGTAAAAATATCGTATATTTGAATTTATTATATTAAGGACTTATAAACACAGCAAGAAATTTTTAATAATTCTCCACGGCTTTTAAAAAACTGAAACTGCTTAAGAAATCTCGTTTTTTAATCTTTTTTTATTTTTCATGTTTCCCACATTTTTGAGGTTTTCGAGTTTTAAAGTTTTGTGAAAGTAAAAAAATATTCCTTTCATAATCAATTAATTAATTATTATTTTATTGCATTTTTATGTTTATTTGTAAATTCTATAATATATGCTTGTTCTTGTTACAATGTTGAACTTTGAAAATTGGATAAGTCTTTTTTATTTGTATTATTTTTTTTTGCGGTTTTTTATTCCCTTGGTTACTTTCATGAAGTATGAGTTTCACTTTTTTATTTAAAACCATTTAAAATGATATTTTCATTATACGTTTAAATATCGTAGAAAATATAAAATCAAATTATTCATTTTTGTTTTTATTTTATGAGTCTTCGCATTTATATTTATTCAAAAGATGCAAATAAATATTTTATGATGCTCAATTCCCATTCCAGAAAATATATTTTATTATCTATATTATTCAGTTAATTCAGTTTTTGTTGGTATTTCTTTTTCTTAAAAATTTGTTATTATTTTTTTTCAATAGCTAGCTAATAGCTTTTAGCTGCCTCTTCACAATAGTTATAAACTTTATTCATATTATTGGCTTCTAAATTTAATTTAATTAATGTTTAACCTAAAGTGGTGCTAAGTTGTTTCATAAAATCCGCCAACATTGGCGTTTGATAAATCCGCCAATTTTAGCGAATTTTTTGACAAAACATGGCATAACTTTGCTTAAAGGCAATCAAATTAACATTCTTACAATCATTCGACAGCCAAGCTTTTTCTCTATTAGCTTGCTTAAGTTCAAATAAAATTATGGCTATCGAACCATACCAGAATGTAAAATTTGATTGCCTATAAGCAAAGTTATGCCATGTTTTGTCAAAAAATTTGCTAAAATTGACGGATTTATCAAACGCCCATGTTGGCGGGTTTTATAAAACGACCAAGCACGCCCTAAAGTTAAGCAGACATAATTCTAAAATTGCTAATTTTAAAGTAATAAAAATTGATGTTATGAAATGAATTATTCGCTACAAATAAACACGAGAAAGCGCAAAAATAAAATAGAAATGCATCAATATAAAAATACCACTACTGTCAATGTCAGCAAAAACTTTAAAAATTATACTAAAAACCTTATGAAAATTTCTCAATCTGTTAGTTGAAAAGTTAAGGAACTTAAAATCTTTTTAAATGAAAGAAACATAATATTATAACTATTCTCAACTGTCTAGTTGACTGAATCTGTCGAACCAACATTCACTCTCGCAGCCGAAACCCAAACATTTGCGGACGGACATTAGCGGACAATTTTTTGTAAAAATTTAAAACTCTAATATAAAAAAGCATGTTTTATTTTAAAGCCTCAAGGTCTTATTTTTAACTTCTAAGAATTCATTTCACTGGTCAAAATTTTTTTTGAGAAATGATCAAAAATCTTGCGCAAATGATTGTCACTATAATTTTCATAGATTCTTAACATTTCTAGATACTTGCTTGATACTTCTATTATTGCCATCGCGAGAAATTATTATTTAAGTTTCTAAAAAATTATGTCATAATTTTTATAAAATAAAACAAATAAATTAATTTCACATAATTTTAAATAAAAATGGGTGTTTTAAAAAATAAATTTGCTTATGAATTTGTTGCTGACGGATTGCCCACGACTTTTCTTTCCCAAAGAGTCGGTGAATAAGCCTAAATAAATCTTGTTCTAGTGTTTAGTTGGGATAGGATTCCAAGGTCCCAAAAATTTTCGGAAAATGAAATTGCAATTTCAGAGGCCCAAAAATGTCTGAAATCGGTATTTAGTGCAGCTGGTGTCTAGTATTTATATAATCCTGTTAATATATGAGATAGCCATTTTTCTTGTGCATTTTATGTTAAGGTCATAATCCTTTAAGTATTTACTCACAATAATTTTTTCGTGTCAACAATGCTTAGAATAAAAAATTTTCAAAATATAATCCCATAAAAACTATTTTTTTCGATTGAACACATATCGCAAAATATGCTGCTTTTTGACTCAAAAATTTTTTTTTCCGCTAAAATGGATTAAATTAAAATCAAAAAATTTTTCATTAACCGAATACTTTGGAAAATAGAATAAATGGAAGAGAAAATTTATTTTATATTTTTTTTATTTTTTTATAAATTTGGATATGTAAGTATATTATTTCTTTTTAATTTCATTTAGACTTAGTATAAATTCATGAATTGTCTTCTTTGTGCGAATATATATTTCCTGTATTTAAATGAGTTGTATTTTTTTGTTTAATTTTGTTTTAAATATAATATGGAATACATTGAAATAAATATAATTTTAAAAAAAATGAATGGTTTTCATCGTCGCCATTTATTTCAAGACGGTGATGTATTTTTACCAATTGTTCAAATAAAACAATACAAATCTATGAATTATACTCCCTTTCATCCATTCATATTTGCTTGAACATAGTTCTTGCATATCGCATCAGTTTTTAAGGTGATTTATTTGTTTTAAAAGATATGCTTTCAGAATAATCAATCTATCAATTGCTATTTCTCACGGTTTATTGGTGCAAATTATGATTTCTTAATTTATTTGTAGTTTTCGAATAATTAGTCTTTTTAATAGTCTGCTTTTGTACTTTAGTTGGGTTAATTTTATTATTAAATAAAATGATAATTGTTAATTAAAAAATATTTACGCTATTTTTTTTATTAATGATTATTAGTAAAAATTAATTTATTTAGGTTTTCTTTTCGACGAAGTTTTAGCTATTACAAGTCAATAAACATATGTTTATATTATTTTTATTATTTAAGCTATTTCAATTTACAACGCATGACATTTTTTTGGAATTATTTTTAATAAATATTTAATCTTTATTTGAAAATACATTGCTACTTATGGTGACTTTTAATTATGTGGATTTCATTTTTATGTACTTTTGTCAGTTTAGTATTTATGTTTTTTTTCTATTTTTTTTATATTCTATGAAAGGTATAATGACTATCGATCATAATTTATATAAATATAAATTTAATATTAATATAGATTAAACAATTTTATTTTATAATATTTATATGAATTTTCTGTTTCTTTTGGGTATTTTAACCGTTTTCCGTTAAAATATTTGTATTTTAAAACCAGGAAATAGTTTAACATCTTAATTAGGTATTGCTGATATTTTTTAAATTAAATTTATAAAATTTATTGTAAAATTGTATAGTTTCCTAGAACAAATTTCTTTTGTTTTTTATTTTTTCCTACTTAATATTTTAACAAAAGAATTAATTTTTTTTTCTTTGCTCATTTACTGTTACTTATAATTCGGTATTCGTAAATAAATACTTTTAATAATAATCACAGTCTGTTTTTGATGAGTTCTTAATTATATATTTATATGTTCTAAATGTATTTCATAAAATTTCTTGTAAAATTAGCAACCCGAGCAATTTAACTTGCGAAAGTGCCATATCTGACTTTTATTAGAATTTAATATTTTTCATTTGATTGTTGATGGGTTGTCTTTGTTTTTCATTATGTAGTCCCTATTGTTTTTCTTATAAAGTTCTGTTCGTTCTTGACCGCAACTGACTGTGTATCTGTGGAACTCTCAATTCCAAATATTTTAGCTTCTTGTTTATTAAAAATATAAATATTTACATTCTTTTTTTCTTAAAACTTGGAATATTAAGTTGATTTATTTCTTTTTCTTAAAAAATTATTAGATTGTAAGTTTTATATTGAATTCTGCTTTTAGAATATAAAGTAAATATTCTTTTTGTTCATAATGTTAAGGCGCGACCAATTTTGTCTAGGAAATTGATCTGAGATCAATTCCTAATAAATCATTCACAAATATTTATCATTAAGAGAGAGATTAATTTTTGTGATATTATTATTTTTTTCATATTTTTCTATAATTTTTTGATTTCAACTTTTTATAATTTTGAATTTTGGAAAATATTATAATATTTCGTTTAGTTTGGGTCACTACTCAAGTTACTAATCAATCTATTTGTCTGTCGAGTAGTTTCGCGTCTCGCTTGCGATAAGTCATTATAACAATTTTATAATTTTAGCGGATTAATATTAATTAATATATTCAAAATCAATTATTATTTTTAAATATCCGAATGCTAGGTAAATAAAGAAATTCAAGTTAAAAATTTTATGTTTAAAGTTTTTAAACTCATTTTACGCATTATTTGCACAAATATATTCATGCGTTTCATCCTTTTATTGTCTTTTTCGTTTTTGTTTTATATTTACTAGAGATCGACATTTTGAAAAAAGCCTGGACCTGGAGCTGGATTTCATGTTGGACCAGGACCTTGATTTCCTGGACAAAAATCTCGGAAAATCCAGGTCCAGGAAAAATCCAGGCTCCTCGAGACCTGGATCAAGGCCTGGACCTGGATTTTTTGAAATTTGTTCTAAAAAGCATGCTTGAAAAAATAAAATAATTGTTTATGAACGTCTAAAAATGTCTAATATAATAATAATATTTTAAGACCAATTTTATCATTTTTTGAAAACTTAAAAAAATACCGATCACTTGAAAAAATAAAATTAATTGCTCATAAAATGATCATTTTAATATTTAAAAAAATTAGAAAAAATTTTGAAAAGTTTTTTCAAATTTTTCAAATGATTAATACGTTTTTCGAAAACTTTTACAAAAAATCGCTGAAAATTTTTTCAAAATTTTTAAGTTTTTTCATAAAAACTTTTATTTTTTTTCTAAGTTTATAGCAGGGCTCCCAACTTTCAATTTATCTCGGAAAACCACTAGATGCATTGAATCTCCATTGCAAAATTTGAATATTACCGTTTATTAAGGAAATTTACTAAGAATAAAAACTAATTAATAAATATTTCATTAAACAATCAATATTAATTGGTAAAGAAAATTAATTTTAAAAATGTTAATTTTATCGGGACCGGTGATTTTGGCAAAACGAGGAAAAAATTGGTTAATTTCTGAATATGTCTTTTAACTTGGAGCATGTGTATTTTATTATATTAAATTGGATTATTAACAATCGTATGACATCAAATCAGTGAGAAGTATCAAACCAGCCCAGTATTTCGTTAATTTTTATCCCATTTTTCAAGAAATACATGTTCGTTCTAATTTTCAAAAAATTATTTTTATGTGATAGCCTATTTTGTTCCCATTTCTATCGCAGCGGAAACTAAAATATAACGTCATTTTTTTATTTCGCAAACCGTAAAACTATTTTTTAATTTATATTTTGCATTCAATCATATAAACTTGCTTGTATTTCGAATTATTCTTCACAATAAATTTTTTCACATTGTTGAATAAATTTTCTGCTATATGATGGGTATTATAATTTTATGCGCAACAAATCACAAATCAGACAATAAAAGCGAAACATTTTTTAGTTTTTAAATAATTATTATAATACATTTATTTTAGAGTTTTTTCTTAATGTATTACCTTTTTTAATTTTATTTTTTATATTATATATTAAATTTTTGCATAAATTTCTTTTTTTCGATGATTAGAAATCCTGAAGTCCCTTTCAAAAAAAAACATAAAATTGTTGTTAAACTTCTAAGTTTTCCCATTGACCGGGAGACAATTGTAAAAGGAATTGTTGGTCGTTTCATTATAGTTTATTAGGAATTTAATTTAAATTTTTGTATGAGAAAACATAAATTATGCTACTCTTTCAAGGTCTTTTAATTATTTTTAATGAAAAAAAGAAGCAATTTTTGCGCTTTTATTTAACTTTCAAATACATTTATTTTATTGTAAAAGAAAGATTTTTTTATTCTTTGGCCATTTTCACTTCCCGTTTTCTTAATTCACCGTTTTCTCTCTTTTTTTCGAATTTTTCGCTTGTAAGGGACAGAATAAATTAAAAAAAGGCATAGCACTCATTAATGGACAAAAAATTTGTGCATTTCTTTTCAATGATTTGATGATATTTTTTAATTTTTACATGAAACAAATAAAAATACCTTCATTCTGCTCTTAATTTGATTTTATTGACCATTTTCAAACTTGATTGTTTATTTACTTAAAATTCAAATGAACTTGATAACTCGTAATAAAGGCAGAGATTTCATTAAGTAACATCCTAATTTTGAGCAACATACTCATAGTTGGTTTTATTTTATCAATACTTAAATTCATAAAATTTTTACGGAAAATCCTCTTTTCTCAGTTGAAAAAATCATTAAAAAATAAAATACAAAAATAAATTTATTTTTAATATTGTTGTAATTATGAAAAGAGATATATTTAAAAAAATATAAGCAGTGAAAGAATATTTGAATAATAAATAATCTATACTAGATAAGAAGTGATGCAATTTAATAAGGATCAGAAACAAAATATGCCAAAAACTAATATCATTTAAACCAAAAATAAAAGGCAATCTTAATTTACCCATTAACCATATTTCACTAAATTAAGTTCGATTTTGTTATTCAATAAAACTTGCCTTTTTTGGCGTCAATGAATGAGTTTTTCAAATAAACTGACTGCAAATGTTAATGAATAACAAATTTACCAAAATAAAACTCGCTACAAAAAAGTAAAACATTAAAATTAAATCACAACAATAATTTTCAAAATATTTCACGGAATCCCATTAAAATAAATTACCTATTTTAATCTGGTAAAACGATAATTGAGAAAGTATTAATATTGTAATAACAAATGAAGTGAATTTAGAATTCGAAAAAACAATCGAAAATTTTTAGACTAAAACAATGTTATCCAAGTCTTACCTTACATCGAAAACAAACAGAAAAAGATATAAAAAATTTAAATTTTAAATTTGCAGCAATCTTTTATTTTCAAAATTTAAAATTTTTATAAATTAATTGCTTCTTAATCTCACAAAGAACATGTGAGCCAAAAAATTATTTAAAACTTTTTACCTAAATGTTGAATATAATTCAAACAATACAAAAAATTAATATTTAAAACGAACAAATATGCATTATCAAATACATGGGAAACCCAGATAAAAAGTTTTAAAATTTTAATTATTTCAAATTGTTTTAATTGAATGAATCAAAAAATTTTAATTAGTATTTTATTTGACTAAGGCGACAAAATGTATTGGTATATCAAAAGCGACAAATAAAAAATTAATTACTATATTAAGCAAAATATTATAATTACAGTGTATTTTATAACTAAAATTAAAATTAATTAAGCAAACATATTTTAAGCCAAAAAAAATTATCAAATAAAAAAATTGTTCAAGAATTCTTTTTTTTAAATTTATATGGAAATATTTTCGAACCATTAAATAAATAAAAAATTAAAAAATTAAAATAATAATTGTAGCGTCGGCGGGCTAAAGAGCCAATTAAGGCAAAAAATAGGAGGATTTGTAACAGAAGAAATATTCTGCAAGAAGTTAACATTACGATGATGTTTAAAATACAAATAAATATTGATAATAAAATTTAACTATAATAATTATATAATATTGTTAGATAATTATTTTTATTGATAAAATAACAAAATGAAGCAAATTTTATTATAACCTAAAGAATAATGAAAAGAAAAAATTCATAACTAACACGCTTCTGGAAAGCGGGAAAATTTAAAAAATATTCAAAACATTTAAATGACACGGGTGGAAGGAAATAATAAATTTGACTAAAATCAATGCTTACATTAAATCAAACTATTAAAGTAAAAAACAGATTAAATTTAAAAAATTGTCAGCATTTTTAAATAATTCAATTATTTACAATAAAAAATAAATTAGATAAAAATAAAAATATTTTTTATAATAAAACGATTTCACTATTTGATTAAATGCTATTAGGCAATATTATCTGCCGCATACATTTCAAGTTTAAAACTGTTAGTTCATAAATTTAAAAATTGTACACTTAAAAGCAAAAATTTTATAGTGTCAAGTCTTCATATTGTTTACAAAAATTAAATGCTCAAAGAAATCTATTCTAATAAAATAAAAATTTAATTACAGTATTCATCTTTTCCTCCACTCATTTTTCGTTTAAAAATAATTTAGATTAAATTGTAATTTCAGCTGTAAATAATATTAAAAACAAATTCATTTACAAATATTGATTCTTTTAATGATATAATAAACACTAAGCTCAAAATTAAATGGTCAAATTAATTGTCTTTATTCGAAAAGGATTTTATCTTTTAGCTTATATTTTTAGAAATAAAATACTTATATTAATAATATTGATTAAATTTTAATTATACCAAACGAAATTAACTTAAAAATTTATTATTATTATTTATTAAATATTGAAATAATTTATTTTCAGAAACAAAAAATCAATGTTAATACTCTTGCAATAATATTATAAATATATATTAAAAAAAATAACATCATTATTGAAATATACTCACAAATTTATATAAGCAAGTACATGAGAATTAATATTTTAAACTAATAATAAGAAAATTTATGAAGTAAATAAATTGAGAAAAGATAAACTAATGAAATTAATTTAAGCAAAAAATAATACATTAAAATTAAAATTAAATGAATTTAATTTAATAAATATATGACAGTAAAAATTTAATGGAGTCACAATTATAACGGTTCATCAGAATAAAAGATAAAAAATTACCCTAAAATTATAATTTAATATTTGGAATAAATATCAGGCGGTGGATTCACATTTATATACCTTTCATTGTGAAACCCGTTTTCTAAGTCGTTGTACAATTTGTAAATATTTTTTTATTAATATACTTCTCTACAATCTTCACTAATAGTGATAAAACCGACTATAAAAACCCCTCATGAGTCTAAAAATATAATTTATTAGCCGTAAATAAATATATTTAATATCTCTCAAAAGAGAGTAATTTAATAGAATTATTATTGAGAATGTCATAAAACCATGCAATGTTTGTAAAAATTAATCCAGTAAATTATGGATTTTAAAATAAATTTTGAATATAAAAAAAAGTTTATTAAGTAATATATGAAGAAATTAAGGGCCTAATTTTTCCACAATGTTCTGATATTCACGAACTGGGAAGACGATAGGTAAAAATTGAAAATAACCCAATTTTTTAAGGAAAAAGTTCAATATACGTAAATTATTACTATATTACTCTAAATTATTACGCAAAAAACCGAATATACATATTTATCAATAATAATAAAATTTTATGTAAAAATTAACAAAGAGTGAAAATTGCCCCTCTTTCACATAGTATTATGGTGAAGGACTATTTTTTATCAAAGATCTGTCACTAAAAATATCAACATCCAGCTTATTTAAACTAATTAATTAGAATTATTTATCTCATAAAACTAATAAAAAGAAAAATAAATTTTTAAAAAAAATATTAATAAAACAAATAAATATTTAAAATTTCCGGAATAAATTACATAATCCAATTTATTAAATCTTTTAGAAATAAAATTTTAAGAAAAAAGAATAAATTTAATTCGAAAATATTTTTTGGAACTGATTTGTGACAGGTCAAAATGGGGGGGGGGGGGGATGGCATCAAATTTTGCCAGATTTATTACACATTTTCGGATTTATGGGTTTTATAAAAAGTCTAATGAAATTTTTGGTTCGCTGGGGAAAAAGTGTATTTTGAATAAGGGATTGTTAAGAAAATTTTAGAAAACTTTCATCTCTCCCAATTCCGGTGATATAATAATAAAAAAAGACGAAACGAATGTTTGCTCGTATTAAAAGAAAATTGCTCATTATTGTTCAAATTATTAATAGAATTAAATTTTTAGTTTTTTAAATATTTTTTTGTCAAATTTCTAAAATTAAATTAATTGTTTTGCTTAGATGAAAAATGTGCTTAAGTTTATTGAATTAAAAATTAGAAATGAAAAATATAAAAAATAGTGAATCAAATAGAAGGAAAAATTCATGAAAAAAGTTATTTTTAAAATTTTTTAATTTTATTTTAAAGCTTTTATTTTCTTAAGCAGGTTGTAATTAATTTGATTTGTTCTTTGAAACTTATGCTTCAACAATATCTCACGTTTGATTATAAATTGTTGATAAAATTCAGAATTATTATATAATTATTTAAAATGTTTATTTTAATTTCCTTTATACATTTCGCTTTAAAATTGAAATTGATAATAAATTTTAGACAACAAGGTCATTTGGTTTTAATTGTAGTTCATTAAGAATTTCTTGCTGTAAATTAATTGTTTAATTTTCTTTTTTATCGAAATGTTCTTCAAGGATTCTACTACCATTTTTAAAATTTTATAATTTTTTGTTTATTTTCAATGAAAATTTTCTAAAATTATAGTTTATTTTGAAATGAAAAGCTTTTGTTTTTAAAAAAATACTCATTTATTCAATTTAAAGTCAATCAATTCACGGGCTCCTTTATTTTGCAGTAGTTGAGACGAATAACAAAATATTTTATTACAAAAATTACGAGAGAAACGAATATATTATTGGTTTAATTCTATTTATAAATATATGAAAATAAAACCCTATTTGCAGACGTCTTTATTATTCAACGATCACCTTTTCATTTTGTTTAAAGGATCATGTGTGATATATAATATACACTTGGATGTTTAAATTGTTTTTCTATTTTTGCTTTTATCTTATTTTTCCCCCAATGGATTCTTTGGCCTGTATTCATTTCAGGAATTTAAATACTCGTTTTGATACTTTTTCTATTTGTTTATTAATTATTGTGGTCTATTTCTTTAAATGTAGTTTATTTATAATATGAATTTTCTACAAAAAATTAAGTTCATTTATTTAAATTAAATTTAAATACTTTTGTAGGCCATAAAAATGAATATTTTCCACAATTCTTCTCATCAATAAGATCTCTTCATTTTTGAATGCTTTTTATGTATTTTTTAATTGTTATATATTTTCAAAATCGTAAAATTAAAAATCAAGTACATTTAATTACAGCACTTTTAATACAAGTTCAAAACTTTGTGATTATTTTTTGATTAATATTCTTATTATATTGTAATGTATTATTTATGCTATTAAAGTTTACAGAAAAAAATATTATTAAATTTAATAATTTATTCATAAATAAAAATTTTTCTTGCTCGGTGCACTTCAATTTATTGAAGCGTAAACTCCTTTATGTGATATTTCAATACAATATGTGATGTCATTTTTGTAAAAATAAATTTTTCATTTTTCAAATTTGTTCATAAAATTATTTTCAAATACAATAAATTTATTAAAAATTTCATTCAATGTTTAACCTTGTGCTGCAAAATTAACTGTGGCTGACAAATGAGGCGATTGTCCAAAAAAGAGTTGCTTATGTTGCAAATGTGGCGGATGCAGAAGACCAATAAGATATTTTTAAACTAAAATTTTATTAAATTTTGGTAAAATTTTAAATTTTAATGTTGTTTTTGGTGCATTATCTTATATTTTCCATCAATCTATTATAAATAATTAATTAATATTTATTTTTCTTTTTATTAAAATAATTTTTATAATTCACAGTTGTATTATTTTTTATCTGAGTTTTTGTGATATTTGAGGATTGTATTGCAATGTATAAGTATATTTATTCAATATTAATATTTCAGTTTTTTATTTTTAAGATTGTTATTGCGCCATATTTTAAGAATTTTTGAGTCATATAGGTTCTACTTTCTCTTATTTGAATTAATGATCATTCTTGTTGTTTATCATTATTTATGTTTATTCTTTGGTAATTTAATTACTTGGTAAGTAATTAATTTGTTGTAAAAGATAAATCCAACCTCTTTATTTTTGCTTTATTTAAGTATGTATTATTTTTTGTCTTTAATGACTTCAAATCTATTTATGAGAAAATAATTCACAAATAAATGCTTTGTGAACTCGTCTAATATATGAAGAAGCAACAATTTTACATTTAGTTTATTTTTAGTTAATAAAATCATAATACTAGCATCAATGATAACCAATTGAAAATTTATTTAAGTGAAAATGTGAAACATAAAATACTGGAAAAAACGAAACTGGACTAACATATGTTTAAAAAATTTTAATTAAAAAACGTATTGGATAATAACGGTTAGTTTTTATCTTTGATAATTTTTGCCCTTATTTTTTTAAGAAGTTTTATGTATTTTATTTAATTTATTAATGAATTATAATAGCTGAACCTTGGAAAAAATGTTGGGTATTTTTTTGATAGATAATGTTATTTTAAAAGTTTCATTTTATGATTTTTCCCATAAAACTCTATATTTTTGAGGATTGTCCTTGGCGAAAAAAAATTATTTTGAACCTGTGGATCAAACCATTTTTCTTTTATTTTAATTGTAGGATTATTTACTTGCTTTGTTATATAATTTTTATCCAAGTCAAACACTCTTTTTAACAGATGTTTATTAATTTACTACTTCTTCGTAAGAAAATTATTTTTGGTTATTTTGATAAATTTTCAATTTATTAAGATTTAAGATGCAGATGGAAATTTGTGCATCTTTGCGCTTTCATTGGCTGATAGCATTTTTCTGGTAATGAAAAGGTACCTGGAAATGTTTTTCGTGATAATATTTATAATGTTTTACATGGCTTGAAATTTATTAGCTAAATTTTATAATTTTTCTATATTTATAAAGCTTAAAATTATATTTAATCTCATAATTTTTCGTCACTTTTGGCCAATTGCTAAAATATTATATATTATTTTTATCAACAAATACGTTTGTTTTTTCTTTAATTTTATATTTATTTATTCTTCTTCTTCAACGTCATTTCTTAATTATGAAAAAATCATCATTTGAATGAAAAACTCTTCGTAAATATACATATAAGCATCATTTCGGTTTAAATGATTATTATTTGTTTACAAAAGAGGATAGAGAGTGAACACACCATAATAAATACAGAGAAAATTTCTAGAAATCTAACAAATGGAAAAAAGCACCCCCTTTTATAGAGACCATAGGGAGCGGGGCTTAGTCATCACAAATAAATTAATCGACGGATCGATTTTGTAAAACTTAAAATTGTAAAAACGAATATATTAAAATTAAGAACCATTATTTGAAATTGTGCAATAGGATTTTAATCTTTTCTAGGCTTGCCGACATTTATTTATATAAGCAGATTTTTTATCAATTAAAATTTTTTGGAAATAATTTTTATAAATAATAGAACATGATAGCACTTAGTTTTTTTATGATAATTTAACATTAAAGTTTCTCTTGATCCCCGTTGTTATATCATGGAATCTAAAATAATTCTATTATTTTATGTTCATGTTTCATGTTTTTTTCATCAAGCTAAATTCGTTTGATTAATTTTTTACACCAAAAAACTTCGTTTATAAATTGTTTAATTGATTTATTGATTAATCATTATTCTCATTTGATTTTACTCTTATTTGTTAGAATAATATCTTTTTTATTATTTTTCATCCTTGTAATGGCGGATGGTTTTCCTTGTTTGATTCAGGTCGCCTGTCTGGTCACTGCTCATTGTTATATTATATGTATGGAACATTATGAGACATAATATTAACATTTACGTGTAACTTATATCCAATTTTTAACGCAAATAATTATTTC
Organism: Heterodera schachtii; assembly: GCA_023374025.1. NCBI lineage: Eukaryota > Metazoa > Nematoda > Chromadorea > Rhabditida > Heteroderidae > Heterodera > Heterodera schachtii. The sequence goes on from SIJG01000039.1 coordinate 1,013,069, forward strand.
AAATTAATGAAATTATAATAATATTCGTCATTAAATGCTCGTAAAGTTTTTTTAATTAATATTTATAATTTAGTTAGTTGTTATCAAATTTTAAGGTTCAATTAATTCTTATTTTATATTTCTTGATTTAATTTAAATATCCATCACCTCATTTTTACAAAATTGAGTTTTCTTAATCGGTTCATTTATTCGATATTTATTGACATAAAATAAAATAATTTTAATACATAATATTTGATTTTTTAAATTAGAAAAATTATTATTCATATTTAAAGTATTTTTTTTTTAATTTTCAAAAAGTCTGATTTGTAAAATCTTTGAATAAATTTGTTGTTAATAACTCATTATTTTATTTGTAAAATATAATCATATTAATTTGTCAAATTACATTTTTTCGTGTCTATACAAAGAATATTTGCATTAATAATTACATATAATATTCTTTTTTTAAATATGATATTTATTTGGGTTAATAATTGATTAGCTTTTAATAAATAATGTGATTTCCTCTTATTTTTTTATATTGATCTTTTTTCCTGTCGTCTTAACAATACGTTTAAATGCTTATATTTGATAATATTCTTGTTGAGAGCTTTTAACTATTAAATTTTTTGTAATAATATTATGGACATATTTTATATTCTCTTAAATATGTCATATTTTTTAAAATGCCTGCATAATTTTTACTGATTCCATTCCGAATTAACTTTTATTTGGAAAAAATATTTAGTTTATTTATTAACAAGTTTGGCAAAGTATATTTTAAGAATATTTTTTAATCGAACATGGAAACGGTCTAATGACCCCAGAATTAATCATGCATTCATATTAGTACGTATGATAATATAAATTAAGGTTAATTAGTGATTTGGCTAATTAAGGCATAAGGAAACGGGAACAAAAAAACCAAAAAAGGTAAAAGCACATGATGCCAAAAAGCATTCAAATCCGCATAACCCTTTGTATTTTTCGTAGTGCTCAATCATCACGCGCGTGCTTGTCCCATCTTCGTTTTCAATGTGTCCTTTCACCTGTGGGGGATTTGTTTTATTTATTTATTTAATTAGCCTCCTTTTATAAAGTACCTGGAGGCAGTCCTCAAATTCGAAAATGTAGAGCCGGTGGCCGGAGCCCACTGATTCCATGAGAACACAGGCATCCAGGTGCTCATTACGACTTGATCTATTTCAAAAAATATTAAAAAATTTTCCGTGACAAACCCAAGGCGTGCAACAGGCTGAACACAACCATACTCTTGGGCTGTACGTTCAATAAATCGGATGCATTCGGATAGTCGAAAATCCTCTGTAGACATTGTTCAAAAACAAAAAACAAAGGATTATAATAATAAAAGGATTTCTAAATATTTATTGTGGTAAACAAAAAAAAATATTTGAAAAAATTTTATTAACGAGTTTATTTAACAAAAAAAAAATCAGTCAAACATTCAATGGCACATAAAGAAACAAATGCCAAAAGTGCGCAGGAATGTGAAAAAGTGAAGCAATAAAACTATTAATTAATTTAAAATGTGTAATTTTAAAATATTTTAAACATTTTTAAACAAAACCCACTCCTCGTGACAGACGATCCAACACCTCAAGCAGCACCGGTGCTTCATCTTCCACAAACTCAGTGTCATCTTGTGCCCGCGGGTACGGTCCATCGAGTACAGAGGGCTGCGAGTTTTCGTCACTATTTTGGCTCATGATTTGTTTTTGTGTCTAAATTTTATAAAATTATTACTTTGAAGTTGGAAAAAAAATTTATTTTATCGGATTAAACCAGCAAAATTGCTAAAAGTGGAAAAGAAAAAACAATTTGAACAAAATTTTGGATCGAAAGTTGTGAGAGCTCGTAATAAATGGGCAAATAAAATAAATTTTGCGAAAAGTATGATCAAAGTGGTGTCAAATTACATAAATGAATGGCGCAGAGATGCGGGGCATGACAAATGACCAGACAATCTTTTTAATTTTAACGAAAATTTAAAGAAGTGGTGTCAAATTACACAATTGTGCAGGTGGGAGGGAAGGGCAGCGCAAAGATGTAAAATTAAATTATTGGTCAAATAAACAAACGCTCAACACCTGAAAATAATTTAAAATCTTTTAATTTTTGACAAAAATATTAAAGAAGTGGTGTCAAATTACAAAAATGAGCAGGTGTGAGGGAGGGGCAACGCAAAGATGTTAAATTAAAAATTATTGTTCAAATAAACAAACGCTCAACAACTGAACGGGTGCTGTGATTATTATTTTGAGCAGATAAAAAATTAACAAATCAACAGACAAATCAATAAATTAATTAAATTAAAACATTCAACAGCAAAAGTTAAATCAAACTATAAAAAATAATGACAAATAAATAAATTAATTAAAATTATTTGTTAATTTCCACTAAAAAATATTTATTATTATTATTTTAGAAATAATTATTAGTTAATTAAACATTTTTATAATCAATTAATTCATATTATTTTTATTATATGGTCGCTCACGCCGCACGCACCTGCCCCCCTGCCCCCGCTGGTGACGTCAATTTTTCCCTTTATGAGAGCAAATTAATGTTTACGATCCATTGCCAATGTGGCCGAGTGGTTAGTGCGTCAGTCTGGCCGCCCCTCTGGGGTTCGGATCCGCTTGGTGCGGGGAATTTTTGATGAATTTTAAATGAATTTAAATTCATCATCTTAAGACGTTTTTTTCGACCTTTAAAATGTTAAATTTAATTAAAAATTAATTTAAATTTAATTAAAAATTTGAATAAAGTCGCGCAGCAAAAAAAGTCGCGCAGTAAGAAAAAAAGTCGCGCACCCCTGCATTAGGTTTGGATTTGCAAGAAAAAATCAATAAAAAAATTTGCATAAAGTCGCGCACTTGAAAAAAGTCGCGCAATAGGTTTTGCTTCAGTACTGAAAATTTTGGCGCTCAAATGGCCCGCGCTCACTTGGCGGCGCTCAAATGGCTGGCGCTCAGTTGCCCTGCAGCCATCCCATAGGTATGGGGGGCTACCGTAATCCGGTGAAAATGGAGTGGGTAACTACTTTAAGTAAAGCAAAAACTTATTTGTTAAAACAAATAATTAAATTAGTATATTTTCGTGTTTTAACAATGAGATTGATTTTTGGTTTATCTATTTACATTTCAGTTTATATGTTTTTTTTTCTCTTCATTTAAATTGAAATTGTGTAAATAAATTTGGCATTTTCTTTAATTAGTTTAAAATTTTTAAAAAGAAAAAAATATGCATGAATTTCTTATATACTTCCTTGTTGATATTTTTATTAAAATTTGTATGTTAAAATTTATTTTCAATACCAATTTATTAGAATAAGAATAAATTCAAAGTATCTATTAACTAACTTATTACTACCATTAAAGTATTTTGTTTTAATTATTGGAGAAAATCTTTGTTTATTTCAGTCGCTGATATTTTCAAGAAAACTGAAAAATAGATGACATAAAATAAAAGATTATTTTAATAAGATTTTTCTTTGCTGTCTTCTTCAATTATTTATTGTTAAATAATTATGGTGGTGTCTTTTGCTTCTGCAAACAAAGAAAATAATGAAAAGATAATTTCAATATTTGTTTTATCAAACTTTATTTTCATATTAAGTGTGATGTATTTATTTTTGATACTAACTATTTAAAAATAAATTCATATTAATTGAATTTTAAAATTTTTGATAGGGCCGAATAATATTTCCAGTTATTTTTCTTCTATTTTTAAAAATATTTTTAAATTAATATTTGTATTTCTTATACGTTAATATTGGTGTGTTTTTAATTAAAAGAATATTTAATTTTATTGATAATCCTTTTTCTTGCGCCGTACTCTTCTTGAAAATTTTGGTTGTATAGATAAACTTTTTTTTGCTTTATTATGTTAAAATATTAGACTTGGATTTTGACTTATTTAATTGAGTTTATTCATTATCTATATATTTATTCTTTTACCAATTTAAATTTTTGGTAAAATATTTTGTTATCAAATTTTATCTTTGCTTTTTTTATTTTCATATAAATTGGTGTATTTTATTGATGCTCAGTTTAAAATATTTTGGTTTTTTAAATTTCTATGGACATTTTGGAATAAATAAAAAACATATAATTATCAAATGGTCTTTAATAATAGTTTTAGTCGTATTATTTAGAATTTTTTTTGTTATCATGTAAAACCTCGGGTAGTAAGACCTTTGACCATTGTGGTGTGCATACGACGCTATATAATGAAAAATAAGTGTATGATCCCGTTTATTTCAAATGAAAATTGTTTAATACACATGCGAGGCTTCGTATTCTCAAACATTTTATACCTGTTTTGTTTAGCATTATGTCATACATTGTCACTTTTTGAAATAAAGTTATTTGGAAATTTAGAGCTAGCTATAAATTTTTATTATAACTGAATTCATTTAAGTCATTGACTAAAAATTTTACTGTCCTTAAATAAATTTTAAAAAAATTAAATAATACTTATTTTACAGCATTAATTATATATTATATATTTTTTCATTATATAAATATCCTATTTTGTTACTGGTTATTATGTATGCATTTAATGATGAGAATGAGATTAAAAACAATGAATTCGTAATTCAAGAAATAACAAAATAATAATTCATAAATTTATAAAGATATATAAATAGGAATATCTTTAACATTAAAAAAAATTCTAAATTTATTTATTTTAACCATCTCTCGGGTTAAACGGTTTTTATTGAATTATAATAGATTGATATTTTTAAATTTTACATAAACTTTTAATCCAAAGTAAATTGGAAAAATAAATTCATGTATTATTCTTTTTTCTTGTATTTTTATATTATTTTTAATTTTTACTAATATAAAATTAATGAATAATTTTTTAATTGGTAATTTTTTAATGATTTCTTATATAAATAATTTTTGCTTCTTTTTGGTGCTAGGTCGATGCGAAAAAAACTCAGTGATTGAATGGTCATTTTCCGGAAGCCGATCGCACCATTTTCGGGGCACCAAAAGTGCCTGATCCGGAATCCGGACCGGCCTGGTTAAGAACAGTTTTTTGTTCAGATTTCAAGGGCTATCTCCCAGGGCGGGCCAGTTTTCGATCCGTTCGCTTGGAGCCCGTCAGGGGTCGTGCACCTCTGCCGGAGGGCCCTCAGCCTCGCGCCCGACCCCTGTCGGTGCCAACCAAAGCTAAGCGTGCCGGTACCAGCGGCTTTTTTGTACAGCTCGATGAGCTCTACAAAACGGTATCAATGGCGTCCTGTTGTGTCTACTAAAAATGTAGAAAATTGATGAGAAGTGATGCGAAAAATTGAAAAATTAAAAAAAATTAAATGACTTGCATCCCGCCGTACATTAGGGTTAACCGACGGCGCTGTGATTTTGTGAATAAACTTATTTAATTTGGAGATGAGGAGAGCGAACGTCACCACACACACAAATTTCCTTTGCATTGATTTTTTTTGAAGGCGGGATTTATATTACGAAAAATGCCAAAAGTAAAAAATATTTACAAATAAACTAAATATAGTTTATAAACTTTAACATAGAGAATTAAAAAAAAAATACTGTGATGAGTCAAAAATTTCAGTGATAATATGTTTATTATGTAAATTTTTGCTTTCCTACGTCCATCCAACAAATTTCCTTCTCATCAAAAAAGGTGTCACTTTTTTGTGGTGTGTTAAAGAATGACAACAGAGAAAGAGACGGATAAAAAAGAGAATCAAAAAATGAAAGAAATTTTTTAATTGTCTTATTTATGTAATAAAATCATAAAAAAATTACCAATTAAAAAACTTAATCATTAATTTTATAGTAGTAAATATTAAAAAAGAATATAAAAAATCAAGAAAAAATTTAAAATTAAAATGAACTACAATCGTGTTCAGACATTTGTGGCCCAGACTTTTGCTTCCCCAACATTTGCGGTTCGACATTTGCGTTTTTGTCCAAAATCGGGTTAAAAATTACGTTTTTTCAATCCCAGATCGCCTAAACAGCTTTAAATAATCGATTAAAAGTGATTATATCCGATCATTTGATTGTCAATAAATTTTTGAAAAAATAATAATTTTTTAAACAGCAGAATTAATCTTCCTAGTGAACCAAAAGACCGTGTTTTCATAATTCTAATGCTGATTAGGCTATCTGGGCGTGAAAAAAAAATTCAATTTTGAGTCCGATTTTGGACATAGGCGCAAATGTCGCGGCCGCAAATGTCGGGCCGCAAATGTCGGGGCTCAATAATAATCACATGCATTTTATCATAAATTCTCTATAAATTTTCATTGCAATATGATTATTTTTTGGTTTCATTCTATTTAACTTTTAATAGAAATAGTGATTGATTGAATAGACTGCATATAATTTTGCCCACCAAATTTGACCTTTTTCCCTCCATTAAAATGATATATTTAAGAGATGGAGGAAAAGAAAAACATTTACAAAAAATATTAGAAACACGAAGCCTTAGGCTGTTACAATTTTTGTGTTTATTAAAAAATATAATTTATTTTGAAATTGTTTTAAGCTTAATCAAATATCACGCTTCGGTATTCTATGAACTGGTTTTTTACTTAAAAATTGAATTTACACCGCCCGGGTCCGAACCCCCACCCCGATGATGCTTCAGAATAATTAATATATTTGCTATAAAATATTCGCAAATTTTATTTATTTTAGTGTTATTTAAGCTTTTGTTCATTGTTCCAAAGTTTTATTTCACTTTTTTATAATGTAATAGTTATTTCTGTCAGATTTATTTTTCATTGACTAGAGAAGATCAGTAGGGAACTAGTGATTTGTAAAACCTAAAAAAACGCTGAAACTTTCAGAAATCTCGGTATTTTTCAATAATTCTATGTAGCTGGGAGAGGCTGTGACTGTTGGCCAGGGCTGCACGCAACTGGATTTGCAATTACGGAAATCCGTAATCCGTAATTACGGGGGTCCAAAAACCCCGTAATTTCCCGTAATCCGCAATCCCTAATCTGTAATTTTCAAAAATTAATTTTTTGTCAAAATTTTTGAAAATTTTTTTAAATAGTTAATTAATAAAAATGTAAAAGCAGATTTCGGGATGCCTTTTCTTTATTTTTTATTTCAATTTTACAAAGAAATAATAATTTTGTGTCTAAAAAAATTGTTTCTTTTTGAATATTTAGGGTTCATTTTGGAAAATTTTTTGAAACTCTGATCATTATAATCTGATTATGTATATAGTTATTTCAACATTGATAAGAATGCATAGCCAAAAAAAAAATTTTGGGGGAGGGGGAATCCGAAGAAATTTTTTTGGCCAAAATTTGTTCAATGTTATTTAAAAAATTTGAGCGCTGGAAAGCAAAAACAAATTGTAGCCGTTTTTAGCCAAAAGGGATTACGCCGCCGGGAAAATTTTTTTGAAATTTAATGATTTTATTAAGAAAAACAACAAATTTAAAAATAAATCTGCCTAAATTAATCGAAATACGGGTAGCCAGCCCTTAAATAGAAAATAGAAAAATTTGTTTTTATAAAAATATTTTACAAGAAATCGTCTCGAAAAATAATCCAAAAGTCAAATTACGGATCAAAATTACGGAAAAATCCCAAAAATCCGTAACCCGTAATCCGTAACTCCAAAAACCCCGTAATTTCCGTAATCCGTAATCCGTAATTGCGTGCAGCCCTGCTGTTGGCACTGCCGTAAAAACATTATTTGCTTTACAAATTAGTTGCAAAAAATAAAAATATATTAATAAAGAAACGAAACTATACGTTAGCAAACGAAAGAGTACAAGCCAGGCGTTGGATTATTGGACCCATACAAGATTATATTGGAAAAAATCCTTACCCATTAAACTCAATATCATAAAGTGATGAAACGATTAATAATTAGAAAACAAGTATACTGAAAATAAATGATATTAAATGATAGATTAAAGGATTAAGAAAATAAATACTAGATTTATTAAAAATATCTATAAGCATAAAAACAAAGGAATTTAAATTAATAATGAATTTTAAAAAGCAAAAATTTGCCTAAAGGAGTTCAGAAGCGACAAACTAGTTCGCACATCCACGCATGTCTGCAAAAATAATTAACAATCTTTTTTCAAACATTAAAAAAAAAATAATTCGTTTCAAACCCTAGCATGGGCTAAACAATACGAAAGTTGCAAGACTTTCACCAATTAATCTAAAAAAAAGTATTAAATAATATTTTACATGAACTAAAATGTAATCACAAAACACGATTAAAAATATATTAATTAAAATATTTAAAAATTTAACTGTATAGAAATATATATAAAGCTAGTCAAAATATATGTAATGCAAATCAAAACATATATTGAAATTTGTTGCTAGCAAGAAAAAATGAGCATTTGAAAAGAAACCTGCACATTCTTTTAAAAACACTAACATATTTAATAATTCAATAATTTAAGCAAATTATTAAATTCAAAAAATGAGGATAGTAATTAAATAATTAAAAAAATGATTAAAATTAATTAATAAAATATTTTAATTTCTAAAATTGCAAAGAAGGTAAAAAAATGCAATAAAATAAATAAAAAATCAAAAGCCAAAAACTATCATTAAATTATACCATTAATATTATCATTATGGAATAATTTCCATTATTAAAGCGTCGAACGACTAATTTTGGAAGTGAAATTAAAATTGAAATTGAAAATAAAAGTAGTATTACAATTGAAATAAATTAAAATTAAAAAATTAAAATTAAATAATAAAAATTAAAAAGAAATAAAAAATTCCACGGTGTTACTGACTATAAATAGCAAAGTTTTCCTCTCATTATTCATTAATGTTTTTTACAGCAATCAAAAATTGCGTTGCATTTGCTGACCTCAAAATACCCCTCAATATTGTTAAATTTAATATTTAATTTCTCAATCAAGTAAAGATAATTCACGTAAAATGCATGCTGTTATTATGAAAGTCTATTATCTAAATGCTACCGCCATAATTTTCTTAACTGGCAAAATTCGTATGCACTGGTGCAGTAGGCGAGAGAGAATGTAGAGAAAGCTGCTGAGCAAGTCACGGAACGAATAAGACAAGTTGGTACAACGAGGAAAAGTTTTACTTTAAACCTTTAGTTAAAAAATCAAAATGACGAATTTTAATTTTTGATATTAAGTATTAAAAAATAAATACCTACGCAAAAAAAAAAGAATTTTTTTTTTTATATTATGTAAATTAGCAATTAAAAAGTTCACATGAATCACTAGAAAAATTGAAACTGCGTCATGAGGTTTTATGCGTTATTTATTTACATTAGTATAATGAATAATAACAATTAAAATACTAGGTAAAAATTTATGCACAGGGAATAAAGTTTTGTTAAAAAATAAAAAATATTATTAAATATTATGAAAAATAAAAATAGAAAGAAATTCTATTCTAAACTTATCATAAATCGTACTCAAAAATAAAACTTAGATTAATTTTAGAAATGAAATCAAAATTATATAAAATAGAAATGCTTGAAATTAGAAAAAATAAAGCAAATATAAAACAATAATTTCAAATACTAGAAAATTTATTATATTACTTCGAGATATATGTATGAAAACAAAAATTAAACTTAATTTATGCGATAATTAAATTGCGATAAACAATGATTCCTTGACTAAATAAAAATGTTTTATAAATTTAAACTGAAGAGTTTCCTTTGCATATTTGCAGGACAACAATTGAAAAAAAATTTTTGTCTGAAAAGACCTTATTAATAATTCTTTAATTATATCATTTAATTTATATTATTACAAAATGTCATAACAGCAAAGAAGAAACATAAAAAAGATGTACGAAAGCCAAGAGAATAGAGAAATATATATTAGAATGAAATCTTTTTAACTGAAATTAGATTATTTAAATTTTAGTTTAAAAATAATAAGTAATATTATCTTAATAATTCTAATATCTAAAAGAATAGATACGAAATGATAAAAACAGGATAATGAATATCCAAAACAAACTAATTATAAAATTCAAAAATGAAAAAGATTACTTTAAGTAAAATGATTATATAATCATTTGATCTATATTAACCAAATACATAATGTCAATGTCATATATCAGCATGAATATAATAAAACAAAATTAGTTATTTTTGATAATTTATAAAACCATGCATTTGCAAAAATATAAAAGAAAACCTTGTGATATTTATTGAATGAATTTACCACACCATTCAACGAGAATTTTTGCACACACCATTATTCAACGAGAGAATTTAATAAGTTAAATTAATACATACAATAACCAAATATAAAATTTATAATTGCGCCATTTCTCACAAGTAATTTCTCACTGATTTCATAAAATATACAACAAAAAAAAACGAACGCAAGCAAAAATGAATAATTTAATAATGTATAATTAAGTGAATCGACAAAAAACCAGAAAGAAATAATGAAAAAAAATCATGGATATACAAGAATGCAAGGAAAATAAGTAATAAAATAAAAGGATATCTATTAAAAATTGGCGAAAATTTAAAAAAAAATAAAATCTGCTAACTATAATTATTGTTATATGAAAGCAAAACGAGTTTCAACGTAATTCATCAAGAATTATTTTAAATGCATTTAATTATAACAATAGCATTAAAAAACGAAAATTATTAAATAAATTGAAAAAAGAAAAATTATTTTCTACAACTTAATCGGCTTTTAATTATTTGTAACGAATCTGCATCGTGGGTACTAATTCTAAAGGACGCAAATTACGCAGGATTAACCTAGAAAATAATTGCATTGAGATGCACTATTACAAAATATATAATAATACTATAAGCAAAAAGGCTTTACAATAATTAATGTTTATTCGCTAATTAAAATTAATTAAAATTTAAATAACGAACTAAAATTAAATAAAATAGTTTGATGGCAACTGTACCAAGTCAAGAAATGAAATTGATTGTTAAGCTTCGAAGAACAAAAAAGTGAAAAATAAACAAAAAATTAAACTTCATTTATTAATGATCCAAAATATCCATTATAAAACCAAAAAAGAAAAAAAATTCTGCAAGTAAAATGGTTGCAAATATATTCGCATCCAATGCTTAACATGTGTTTAATTTATATAAATAAAAATCAAAAAAATTATTTTCTTGGATTTCATTATTTACTTTGAATATGTATGTTCTCTGGGAAATGCTCGGAAAGAAAAAGGGTGGTTTGAGAAATGATAATAATACAAATTCGAAAACTTAAATTAATGGAATATTTAATACAATCATTCAACCACTTTTATTAGGTTTTCATTTCAAAGAAAAAACTTATTCAAATTATTTTTAATTTTTAGTCAACTTATACATCTTTTTTATTTCAATTTATATTGAAAATTTAAATAAATTTTACCGATTTTTAATTATTTTTTAAAATGCCTTATTTTTTTTCATGAGTGGAAAATGAATTTCATTTTTTTTATTTTCTTAATTAAAGTCAATAAAATAAGAGTATTTTTGAAGAGTTTTTTTTATTTAATTATTTATTAAAGTTCGAAATTATTTCCATCCTTTTCGGTTTTTGGATAAAATTGTGAAAATTAAAATCATTTAATTTTTTAATAACCAGTTAAACAATTTTCTTATTTAATTTCATGCTTTTATTTGTTCAAATTACCAGTTCAAGTGTAATTATTGATAAATGCATAAATAAGTTTAGAAATCATGTCGCTTTTGTTTTATAATGTTTTCAGATTTTAATAAGATGTTATGACGTATATAATAATAAAAATGGTTAGCTATTCCATGACTTGGAATGTCATATTTTATTTGAAAAATTTCTTACATTGTATTTGGCGAAAATAAGTGTTTAAAAAATGTGTGTTTGCGTAGGTCAGAGTCGGGGTTTAGCCTGAAAAATGGTCTAACTATTTTGCAGATTTTGAATACACGGACTCGAATTCAAACAAAAGCCGAGAATTTGGAATTTTTAAAAAATTTGGATTTTTTGTTCGAGTTGGTGTCGGAGTTTAGATAAATGGATACCATATATGTGATCAGCACATTAAATCAGCCATGAAAAAATTATTTTAAAAAATTAGAAACTAACAAGTAACGAGTCTTTCTTAATTTGTTTTTTTTGTTGACAAAATTGGTAATAAATCGCATTAAATAACGCGCGCTGAAAAAAGGGCGTTTTTCCTATTTTGAAAAAAACTTGGGAGCACTTGTTTAATTTAACTTTAAAGCCATAAACACATTTTATCAATTTATATTCAAATGATCTAAAATATTTTTATATTAATTCATTAGTTATTTAATTCGCTAAGTTTTTCGTTACTAAAACAAAAAATTGTCAAACGATGCAACGAATTAAGGAATTTTTTTGTCTTCCGTCGACTAAATGCTGCTGCTTCACTCTCTAATTAATGGTTGGCGTCCTAGAGATGTGGAAAACGGATATGAGATAGAATGAAACTAGACAAGCGGAGAAAGAGAGAGAAATTAAAGAAATAGTGAGATAATAACACAGGTAAGAGAGCGAGAGAAGAAGAGAGTGTGAGGATGAGCAGAGAGTGAGAGAGCAATGAGAAAGAGAGAGGAGTGAGAGGGGGGAGAGGGATGAGAGAACGAGAGAAAGAGGAGAAAAGAGAGATAGTGAGAGAAAGAGCAATAAGAGAGCGAGAGATTTTCTGGAGAAAAATTTAACAAAAAACCACAAAAAACCTCAAAATTTCTCAAAAAAACCACAAAAAACCTCAAAGCCTCATTTCAAAAAAAAACTTCATTGACCTATCAAAAAACCACAAAATGAGGCTAAAGCCTCACATCTGGGAACCCTGTATAAAAACCATCAATAAGGGCGTTATATAAAAAACCATCAAATGAAAAATGTCAACATAAACTGTCCATAACTTTTGTCAAAGTCAACCAAATTAGACATTCTTGGTATGATTCGATATCCCCAACATTTATCTATTAGCTCATTGGTCAAATTTGAGCAAAGTTATGGCCAAAAGTGCCCAAGGCACCGGGTTTTCATACGTTTTTGGCCATAACTTTTTTGAAACTTAGACAAATTTTTTGAAATTTTGCAGGCTAATAGAGGACACATAGGGCTATCGAATAATAACAATAAAATAAAAAACAAAAATAATTTCTAACAGGAATTTTTTAATTAATAACAAAATTATTTTGGTCACCAAAAATTCTGATAAAAACTTTCTCAAAAACAACAAAATTAATATAGCTTGATATAATTCGATAGCTTTATGTGTCCTCTATTAGCCTGCAAAATTTCAAAAAATTTCATTAGGTTTTAAATAAGTTATGGCCAAAAAAGTATGAAAACCCGGTGCCTTGGGTACTTTTGGCCATAACTTTGCTCAAACTTGGCCAAATTTTCGAAAATTTAAATGAGCCAATAGAGAAATGTTAGGGCTATCGAACCTTACCAATAATGTCTAATTTGGTAGACTTAGATAAAATTTATGGGCAGTTTTTTGTTGCAAATTTCCATTTGATGGTTTTTTATATAACGCCCTTTTTGATGGTTTTTATATAACGACATAGCACCATTTTTTTGACAAGCAAAAAATATAATTTATAAAATTCGGCAATAAATTAAAATTAGCAAAATTATATTCATTGTAAGTCACAATTTTATGAAAAAAGGAGAGAAAATTTAAAACTAGACAAAATGTATATTTTTCAATTCAAAAAATTTTCTTTCCATAAATTTCCATCAAAAATTTTAACCCAGATCCCCATTCTTACCATTGCTTATTCAAAATTTATTCATAAATTAAATAGGTGCCAGAAAGTTTCAAATTTAGGGGTGTAAAAAATGTAATATTTAATCCAAAAAGCAACTAAATTAAGCCAAATCAGTAGGACTGTCAATTTTATTTAAATACATATTTTTTCTGGATGCTCCATGCTTTGAAAGTAGAAAAAAACACTTTCTTTTTGGTCTTTGCGAACAAAAATCACGACTTTTTTACCTATTTCAGGGTTTTGTAAATATTTAAGTATTTCGGGGTTTTATAAATATAAAATATGTACATACTTTGGAGTTTAAATTAATAAAAACCTGAAAAAAGGCATTAAAAATTTTTATTAAGGATTTTTAGGGAGCAAAACACGTAAAACCTCACTTCTTTTGGATAAAATTTATAAATTATTTTAGTAAAAATATGTGACGATGATAATTTTTAAAATTGACTGAATAATTTTAATTTCAGGGTTTACTATGTCCTGTATCAATTCGTTATTTGAAGAAGATATTTCTTATATTTAAAATTTTTTTCTAATTTTTTATATCAATTTATTAATAATACCAGTTTTTCAACATATTTGTCGGACCATATCACTTTTAAGGCGCCCAATGGCACTTCTTAGCGTCTTTTTTTGAATTTTACAAATTATTAATTATCGAGCAAAAAATCTAGATTTTCTTTATAAAAAAGTACACGACGCGCCAATTGTATGGCCAGTTGTTCGAAGCATTTTTAAATTTAAATTTTTCTTATTTTTTTAATAGAAAATCAAATTTATTCTATAACTTATGGATGGAAGTGAAGTGTGGAGTTACTGGGCTTTTATAGGCCAAATGTGAAGTGGGCGGGAGGATAAACTTAATTGGATTATCACTAGAAAAAAATACATATTTAACAATTTTATTTTAAAAGATATATACAAATAAAGTAAAATAATGATGAAATAATTTTATTTTTATTTTTCAAAATTTTCGGGTATATAATTTTATAATTTTTAAATTAAATTTAGTTATTTATTATTTTATAGAAATGAATTTAATTCTTTGAAATTTTTATGAAATTTTTTATGTTTAAGGTTTATGAATTTTTGGTTTATAATTTTCATTTTTTAGGATACTGAATTTTAGACATGTTTTAAACATCTAAACTTACCTCTAATGTAATTTTTAAACTAAAAATAACACATTTATTCTTTATTATTAAAATTCATATTCATATTTAAAATTCGTTCTTTAATATTTTTTTTTATCTTATATCGTCAAATATTGTCCTTACAAATCCAACATGTTAAATACCAATGCTTGTGTCTTTTTGTGTCTACTTGCTTTTTTCAAACGACAAGATTTTTTCCTATAGAACTGACCGCATTTTTCTTTATGATATTATTATGTAAATACCAATTAGTTTAGACCTCATTTTTTGATTTTTCTTTTCTATTAATAAAACAATTTAAACATGTTATTATGCCTTAGTTTCCATTTGTTTAATTTCAAAAAGCGGTACTTATATAGTTTACAGGGCAGATTCCACATACACTTTCAAATGCCTATAAATATACTCAAATTCATGTCAGGGGGACGGATCGGTTTAAACGGATGTGATCAGAGACCTCGAAAACCCCTTGAATATTTTCATTAATTTTAAAACATAATGTGGAATCATGTGGAATCTGCCCTGTAAACTGTACAAGTACGCAAAAAGCAGTTTATGTTTTGTTTCAGAATTTGTTTTAAAAATATATTTTTATATACTGACTACAATAAATTTAATCATGTTTTTTAGTATATTATTTAAAAACTTTCGAACAGATTCAAAAATATAAATTTGAAAAAATGATTAAAATTTTTTTTGAATTTTATTTGACATTAATTAGATAACGATTTTAAACTGTAATTCTTTATGTAAATAAATATAAATTTAAATATCTATTTTTTAAACGCAAACGTGTGAACATTTGTACTTTTTCTGGAATGTTAATATAGAGTTTGTTAGATTTGCAATATTTAGAATGATTAAAATCCATGGACCTTGAACACAAGTTATTTGAGTATAGAACCTTTGTCTGATAATTTTCAAATTTATTTTCAAATGTTTTAAGTTGTTTGTGAATAGAAAACGCTACTTTTATTTACAGATTTTTACATATTTTGGGATTTTTATATATAAACATAGGTAGGCAGGGTTCCCAGATCAAAATTTTCAAAAGCCTCATTTGGCAGGCAAAAAAGCCTCATTTTGTTCAAAAAGCCTCATTTTTACAAAAATTAGTCAAAACAGGCTTAAAATGTTCAAATGTTATATTTCTGGTTGTCCATGATCAATTTGAGCATTTTGTGAAATTCTAAGCATGAAAAACCAAAGTTGATTTTTTTGCGATGCTTTTTCCATAAAACTTTTGGGAAACAAGGGGGGCCGGCGGTGCCGATAGGCGCCGCCAGGAAAAATTTTGTAATTTTTAATGCGATTTGTTAACAGATTTGTCCACAAAAATGGCCAAATTTTACAATTTTGAGCAAGTTTTTAAGAAAATAAAGAATTTTTATGATCCGGCGGTGCCGATAAGCACCGGCGGAAAAATTTTTGTAATTTTTAATGCCATTTGCTAACAAATTTTGTCCAAAAAATAATCAATTTATGCTTTAAGCCAAATTTAAAAAAAAAAGAAAATAAAGGACTTTAGGGGCAGGCGGTGCCGACAGGCGCCGCCAGCAGGAGAAAAATTGAGAATTTTGACAATATTTTTAGCAGATTTTCATTAAAAAAATTCATAATTTTGTGGTTTTTTGGAAAATTTAACAAAAAAAACCACAAAAAACCTCAAAATTTCTCAAAAAACCACAAAAAACCTCAAAGCCTCATTTCAAAAAAAAACTTCATTGACCTACCAAAAAACCACAAAATGAGGCTAAAGCCTCACATCTGGGAACCCTGTAGGTAGGTATGTATATATTTTTCGTACATATTTCTTAATTTTTGAGGATTTTATGGTAATTTTTTCTTAAATGCCCAAAAAATCCAAGTTTCACTATTTTTTTTTACATAATTTTTTTTTACATCTTTTAATATTTTGAGTCATATTTTTTTGGAAATTTACCTCTTAAAAAGGGTATTTATTTAAAAAAACACCAAAACTAATTTTTAAAAAACCGAAACATTATTCTAAATCTTTAGATTGTTTTTATTGAATTTTGTGCCCTATTTCACACTTGTCTAAGAATTTTTGTATCGTACGAATCCTAAAAATGTGCAGGGATTTTGTGTTGTTGGCGATGTTCGCTTGCCTCACCTCACATACAACAAATTTTCCTTCACATCAAAAAACTTTTGACCGGGACCGGGACTAGTCCCGGTTTTAAAACCCGAAAAGTCCCGGTCCCGCTAAGCTCTAGTTTATTTCTATAACTTTTCAAATTTAATAAATTTGTGTTCGGGTGTGTCACCGCTTTCCCTCCTCATTCATTAATTGCATTTTTGGATGCTCACTTTCGCATTGCTTTTCTCCGCCTCCTCAGACAAAAAAATTTTTGTCTTTATAAATAAAATATTTACCTAACAGATTTTAATTGTATTCCTATAAATTCCATATTTAAAATGAAAATATCTATATATGTTATATTAACAAATTATATTGCGAATTTACAATCTTTAAGTTCCATAAATTATTGAATTATAATTGATTTAAATATTAATAAATCTATTGTTATAATTACACACTGGTAATAATCGAAACATATGAGGAAATTCAATCATATATTTAAAATATCAAATATTTTATAATGAGAAATAAATGATTTAGTAAATAATATAATAATTTAAATCAAAATATTTATGCTTAAAATATATTCTAAATATAAATATGTAAAAGAATTTATTTGCGCATGTCAAAAAACTACATTCTTAGATACGTATATGTTAATTGTTCATTTATTATTCAATCAGTGTCGCAAGTCGCAACACGAGTAAAGTCCGATTAAAAAAAAAGAAAAATCTTTTTAATCATATGCCCAACAAAAAGTAAAATGTTTCTTTTTGAAAACTAAACGACAGTTATAATTTCTATGATCATATGAATGTATAAACGTTAGAAATGATAAATTAAAAATTATGTTCAACAGAATAAAAAAGAAAAATACAGAGAAAATCTTAATCAGTAATAAAAAAAATATTTGATTTCAAATAAAACAATTAATCGTAATTGCTTCTAGGAATGCAAAGAAAATTATTACACGAGATGCTGGTGGATTATTTTTAAATAAATAGCATTTTTTGATGAATTTATTTAACGGTTTTTGGATTACTATTAAAGTAATCCTTTTTTAATGGATTTATTGTAAACATTACCATCTTTTTATTAAATTAGAATGAAGAAATTTATATATTTTTAATTCTATTAGTTTTCAGAATTATTATGTAACAGTTTTTTTTCAAATTGTAAATCTTCACCATGTAATTATTAATGTTTTAGTATTTGTTTACCAATTCACTTTATTTTGTATTAGTTGAGTTTTTTGCATTATTGTATTATCCCACGCCTGTAGGCCGGAAAAAGAACAATAGAATTTAAAAAATATTTTTTTTAATTTCGTACTTCGAATTTTGGTTTTTATTTTTATAATATTAATAATTTTAATATACTTTTTAATTTTGAAGATTATTCAATAGATAATGATTCATTTATTAGCACTTCTTGTTCAATAAAAGATAAAAACAGAATTCAAATATTATAAATTATACTTATCACTAAACTGTTCATTAATCAAAATAAATTAAAAGCATTAAATTTAAAGATTATCTTTTCTATTTGGGTTTTTCTCTACACTTGTAGGCTTCTGAAAAAGTACAACACAATTAAAAAAATAAAAATGACAAAAAATAAAAATAGTACTTTGCTTAATTTCGTATTTCTTATTTGGTTTTTGTGTTTTATTACTTAAAATATTTATAAATTTAATAAATTTTTAATTTTGAATATTTATTCAATAGGTAAATGTTTCAATTCATTAGAAGTTTGCTTGTTCAATAAAAAGATAAAAATAATTTTAAAGCTTTATTTTAAAAATAAATCAGAGAGTGTTAGAATTACCGAGTTCGAGTTTAACTAATCTCAAAACATTGGTATTTTAGATTTTCTTTGGTGTATGAATTTCAAACAGTTTTAAAAAAGTCATCATTAGTAAATTTTGCTTCTTTATTTTTTAATATTTGTTTTTTAAAATTTTCCATAAACAATGGTTCGCAATTTTATGGTTTTATAAATAAAAAATAATAATAATTATAATAAATCTCAGTAAGATAGAATTCAAAATTTCTTCAAATAATTTAATTATAGAAAAAGATAACGCATAAACAAAAAATATTTGGCATTTTGCTATTTTCCACTTTTTTTTTAAATGCAAATTCAAAATTCCAATTTTAGAATAAATAGAAGAAAAAATTTAATTATAAGTTAAAACAGAAAAATATAAAGTATTTTATTTTTAAAAGTATATTCTTTTAAAAATTAATTTATTGTACATAGTATCATAATAAGCGCCTTGCTGGTTGTGATTGAGGATACAATTTAAATATAAATGTTTTGCCATAACAAAACATCATTTATTTTTCGATGATCAAATTTTTCTAATTTTTGGCATTTAAATACTAACTTTATTTATTTGATTTTTTATAAAAAATTTAAAATAATTTATTTTTTTTTAATTTTCGTTATTGTTGATTATTTTTAATTAATTATATGCATCTACGTTTTTATTTTAAAACGATAACATAATTTTTGCCCAGTTTTAATAAAGCAATTAAATTAATTATTGTAAAATAAATAAACCTTAGTTACCAAGAAACAACAAAAAATAATAAAATTAAATTTGATTTTAAATTTTCAAAGTCTAGAAAATCCATAAATTTTTGGAAAAATCACGATGCGAACAAATAATAAAAATATTTAAAGTAATTTGAAGAATCGACGAAATTTCTTATTTATAAATATTTATTTTAGCTTTTGGAATATGATCAGCAAACTCTTTATACTAACGAGTGGGCCAGAGTTAAGCTGAAGCTATTCAGCACTTTTTTAAACATAAAAAATTTCTGTGACGAATAAATCATTCAAATTTAAAATTATAATATTTCAAAAAAAAACCAAATCAAATACTATCTTAATGAAAATTTTATAAGTAGACAGATAAAAACAATGACGATTTTATTCTAATTGTAGATAAAATGAAGCGCTACTCCCTTTACCCTAGGACCGAATTAGATAAAACTTTACTTTTAAAAACATAAAAAACATATTTTGAGGATATAATCCGAAATTCAAGAAAAAAAAGCAAAGATTAAAAATGACTCAACTTTTCGAAATGTTATAATAACAAATCAAAATTCACAGTATTGTAATACGGTGATTAAACACATACAAAAAAGGCGTAACGTAACGAATAAATATACTATCGAATATATTTATACTTAAAAAGTACCCTAATTATGCAATAGCTATAAAATATTGGTAGAATTTTAATTAAAAACATATTTAACAAAATAAATTTAAATATTAGCAATATGATTAAATTTTAAAAAATTATATATAAAGAATACACTTAAATGTCTAACTAATTATAAAAACTATTCTGTTCTTTAACCTTTACACACATTCGAATTTTTAAATATTATTGCATTTTCAATCGTAAATACAAAAGATCTAATTTTTACCATAACTTTTTACAACTCGGTTTTATAATAGAGAAACATTTAAATCCATTTTTAAAAATTTTTACCAAATAAATTTCTTGACTTTATTCATTATTCCAATAATTTTTAATGTATTTTCCCATTGAAATATATTATAATTAATATTTTTCAACTATTGTTGCATCTTTAAAAAAATCTTATCTTATTTATTTTTATAATTTTTGTAAAAATTATTTTTCTTAAATTCATAAATTAAATTTAAAATAAATCAAAGTTTTTCTTAAATTTTTACTAGATCAGACTTTAGCAAAATGTATTTAATGTAACCTATAACATTTTTAATAATTCTTAGTCATTCGTTTACAGAGAAAAACAATTCTAAAGTTAGTTAACGAACGTGCGTTTGATTAAAAAAAGATTGTCCCATACAAAGTCAGTTTTTCAAAAATTGAAATTTTAAATAAAATTATAATAATTATATTCTGAATAAATTTACAATAAAATAAAATGTTAGAATATTCCTAATTTCATTAATTTAATAAAGCCAGAAAATTATGAATGAAGTTTAAAAAATAAAATTAATCTTAAAATTTTACGTTAAATGGAAGTCAGTCGATAAGGCGGGATAATTACAAAAAAATTAAAAGAATTGTTAAAATAAATAATGGAAAAACTATCAAACAATATTAAACATTTCTAAATATAAATCAAGAATTTAATCGAAATGTTTTAATTAATATTTTATGCATGGGACTGCTAATTGAAATATTAATTTTAATGGTTTCGAAGAAAGCTCATAATAACAGCAGAAGATTCCATAAAATAAACAGAATAATTATTAAGAATGTCTGACATGTTTCAAATTTTAATCACACAATTATTCTAGACCCCGGCATAAATAATTGGTAAAATCGTAACTTTTTATTCATCAAAACCCTACAATAACATAACAAAATTAATTATAATATTTTCGTTCTTATTTTTAAGTAAATCTTTAAATATAACTTCTTTTCTTCCATAAGAACATACTTATTAATATAAGTAAATATCAAATATTTAAACTTTTACATGAAAATATATTTTCAAACAATTATTTTTGCTAAAAATAATTTAATAATAATATTAACTGGAACTTTGTGAATTTGGCCATTAAAATAAGCAATAATTATTAACGAAACAAAATATTCTTTATAATTGTGACATTTGAATAAACAAAATAATTCGTGAAATAAATTTAAGTTATTAATTTTTAATAGCTTTTCACATTAAGATAAAAGGTATTTAATAAATCGAATATAAAATCTTTATATTAAATTTTATTTATATTGCATTTAAATCAAAGGACATGCATAACAAATAAAAATTAAATACGAATTAAATTCTGCAAATTAGTAAAGAATAGGCTACATATAATAAATGAAAAGCGGAGAGCAAAGCGATTGCAGACGGACAGTCAGCGAAATTTTCAAATTTCCTTTATAAGTCAATGGACCAATTGGCGATGGAAAATCATCAAAATTTTTTCATTCATCAAACCACATAAAATTATCAAAGTGCGCTCTGCCATTACGGTTTTTTTCGTGCATGCCTAAAATTGCTTTTGATTGTCGGCGGATAAGCCTTATAAAAGGCGAAAACATTTGTGCATCCGATTCTTACCACATACCCTTTTTTATATTCAAAGCCTTCAAAAAAGACAAACTCTTTGCCTTTTTCTGTTCTAACGTGATGTATAAACGGAGGAGATTAGAAGTTCAAATAAATTTAAAAATATCTTATTAAATAATGTTAAAGTAAGATTAATTAAATTAAAAAAATCAGAAATATTTTGGGCTGACAAATATTCTGAACCGCGAAATTAGTGCTTTATTCTTATTTACCTAGTTTTCAAAAAATAAATTTGAGAAAAAATATAGCCAATTTTACCATTTAACTCCAAATTAATAAAAACAATATTAATTTGAAAATAATGATATTGAAAATTTAAAAACTAATTTAGTCAAAAATTTTGTAAAAACAAAGTTATTGTTTTGCAAAGAAGATAAAATGAACTATTGAACCAAAAATTTTATTTTTATATAAAAACGCATCCATTTAGATTGTTTTTAAAATTTTTGGTGAAAATTTAATGCAATTGAATTTAATAAATCTAATATTGGTTCTATAATGATAAAAGCTAAAATAATAATCATTAAATATGGAAAAAATACTACTTTTTTTGATTAAAGAAATATAAATAAATGGGAAAATGAAAATATTAAACATATGGGAAAAAATCTTTTCCAATCGCTGCAATGTATTTATTCTCGAAAAATTCTAACAAAAATTATTAATTTTAATTTAAAAGAAATTAATAATTCTTAATTATACCAACCGAAACAACGAAAAACCCAATTATAATCAAAATTAATTCCAAAAATTTATTTGCAATCTTCATGATAATTGTATCCAAATTTTAGTACAACAACAAGTTTTTTGTGATACATAGATGTCAAAAAATTTTTAATAACAAATGAAAATATGAAAATAAATTAAAATTAATCAAATCTAATTACGTGCATTTCATGATAAAATCACTTAAAAATGGTTAAATGAAAAAATATATTAAAAATACCCTTTCTGAAAATATAATTTTTCAAAAAGTAAAAAATAAACAAACATTAATTCCACATTCAATCACCAGAATATTGCAAAAAATTTAATATATAAAAAGTGATCAATCATATTTCTTTTTTAATTTAAAAAGCGATTAACATTTTAAAACTTTATTGATAAAAGAGATTAATAAATTGAAATTCCAGGAGTTGACGACCTTATCACTGAACATGCCAACCTCGGTAAAAATATTTTTTAAAAATCAACGTGTTAATTTAGCAGTTAATAAAACAAGATAAATGTCATAATTATATTCAAAACGAAAAGAGCTCAACCATCTTATTTAAATAAATCAACAATTGCAAATTTTAGTTAAATAATAATAAGACAATTTGTATTCTGCTCAACAAATAAAACGTTAATCTTTTTTAGCAAGCAAATTTGAATTTTCTCGGCTCTGGCAGCATATTGGAAAAATATTCTCGAATTATTAAATATGGTAAGAACAAAAAGATAAATACAAAAACTAAACAAGTATTTGTTGTTAAACATGAAAACATATTTAAATTAAACAATTCAACCAAAAAAAATTAAACCAGGAACAAAACAAGAATGCTATCAATGATCAGCTCGAATGAGTTTTTGCGGGTCTTCGATCTTAAAAAAGAAAAAAATAAGATTTTTGATAAAATAGACATTTGAACAACTAATAATGTTAGAATGAGAAACTATCGATAAAATCTGATTCAAATGTGAGTATTTGATTTAATATACTAGAAAAAAAAAATTAATTTTATCTTTTGTTTGATTTTAGAATTTTTATAAATTTCGGTTTTTTTTATTTAAGTATTTCTAAAATAAAAACCAAATGAAATTTTAAGTCAGTCATATCATTATTAATAAAAAATTCCAACTGAAAATTAAAAAAAAACTCTTAGCCACAAGCAAATAATTTTTTGCGGAGTGATAAAGGTACTCCCAATTTTGATTTTATCATTGAATGTGAAACCATTTTATTTTCATTTTTCTGCCTATCTTTATTTTTAAATCGAAAATGGCCCTAAATTTTCTATTCATATTCAATAAAATCAAAAATGAATTAGATAATGCAAAATTTCTACATGAAAAAGGGATTATAATCACGAATCTTTATAAAGTACAAAAGTTTAGGTTTTTTTTGTAAAAATTAAACAGTTAAAAACAGTAAATAACGGGAAAGATAAAAATTTTACTGCATGCCATGATGATTTATTTAACACTCGACCAACAAAACCGAATAAAAAACGATTAAATAATAGTGACAATTATAAATTTGATGTCATTTTTCAAAAAATAATAAATTAAAAATTTTGAAAAAAAATTAGCCGATAAATTTGAAACTCAGCGGATATGAAAAACTTACTTTTCTGATAAAATTGAGTGTCAATGCAACAGAAGCGACATTTAATCAATCTTTTATATAAATTTAAAATTAATTGAAAATATTTTAAATTGATAACAAAATAAAAACAAAAAATATTCAATAGAAATAAAAATGAAGAATATAATTTAAATGATATGTAAAGTGTTTTCTGTTTTTAAGTGAATATTGTTAAAATAATAGAAATTAATTTTAGATCTGCCATTTTCAATAAAAAAAAGAATATTTATTTAAAAAAATAAATTAGTTAATCAATTGTAAAAAATTAAGGAATTATTATATTGCTCATTTTTCGAACTAATAAGGAAAACAACAGGAAAAATCATCATTTTTTGAACCCTTTACCCTCATGAATCTCCAAAAAAGAATAATAATAATGATGTATTACTAATTTATTTCATTTATTACCAATTCAAAGTACTCTCAATAATATGCAATAATAAAATTCAATTAAGGTTTAGATAATATGCAATAAACTGAAGCTATCAAACTCGCATTTGTATTAAAGAAATAAATAGGATAATGTAAAATCAAAATATTGAATAATTAAAATCAATAAAATCAATAATATAATTAGTTATATTTGGACTGTAATCCTAACAAGTGCATTATTTTAAAAAAAAGATGCAGACAATTTATTGTCGCATTGAAATTATATGAAAATTGAAAAACAATGTCAAACATTTCATATGAATCTCTAAAACCTAAAATACATTCCTTAAATACATACAAAAAATTAACATAAGAAAAGATTATTAAAATAAGAGCTTTTCATTAAAAATGAAAACTATGCTGAAATAAAAACTAAATAATTTTCATCAATTCATTCCTTCAATAATTTCAATTACAAATAAACAAAATAACATCCAATTTATTAATAATAAAATTTAAATAACAAATAAAAAAGAAAGCGCTTTAAATAAATAAAGTTTTTTATTTCTTAATAAAAAACACGTTACGTAAAAGAACAAACATTAAGGAACTTAACATTTGTGGAGCTGGATGCAGCTGACATTAAAATTGATTAAGAGGAAAGCGAGCATGATGTTAATGAAAATATTATTTAAATTATTAATTCAAGTTATTAAAACAAAACATAAAATGTCCAACTTAATTGATATTTATCAGTATAAATGAATTTATAAATATTTAATGCCTAATTTTAATTTTGTGATATTTACCAAAAACTTTAGATTTATTCAATTTAAATAAATAAAACAAAAAAGTAAATAAGATTGTTACTATAGGATAATACAAACCCAAAGTCTTATTTGTATGTCATCATTTAGTTTTTGTTTATTTATATATGACGAAATTGAAAATTTGCCTTATTTTGCAATTATAATGAAATAATCATACGGTGTCAAAATTAAAATAAACAAAATGCTAGAAAATTGAATGCCTAGTAAAAATACAAATAAATTATTGTAACTTAAGGGTGAAGTAGAAATAAATTTAAAACAAAATAAGAAAATTAAATTTTAATATACCAAAAAATTCTCCAAGCAAAAAAAAGAACTTGTAACATTGTAAACCTAAGTAATAGACACCTTTTTAAATAATATAAGTATAACAATTCAATTAAATAAAAACACGGTTTCAAAAAGAAACTTATCATATATAGAATATTGTGAAATAAAAATGATAAAAAAATTTAATGAACCAACAAAAAGAAATTTGGATTAAATGAATGGTGATATTTTGTAAAAAAAATCTGCTTCACAAACAAAAATCTTTACTGGTGAACAAGTCTTTAAATTTATTAAGTTTCCAGATACTCGAGAATACATCAAAGCATTAAGAGAGAAAATGAATCTTCTTCAAAAAACGCGAAATGAATAAACAATTTAATGGTTTATTACATACGTTTTATAAAAATTATAGTTTTAAATAAAATCAATAATTTTATAGAGAAATTTTTTCATAAATTAATAAAGTTTTGACAATTTTAAAACCTAAATGGAGGACAAAAATTTTTCATGCAACAAAGGTGCAGGCAGAGTTATATAAACTAAAAGTAAATCTTTATTATTTAATAAATATATAAAACCATAATTTATCAAATTTATTACTAAAATAGAGCAGCTTATAAAGGGTGCAAGCATATCATTGTTATTGTCAGAATACCTTCATAAAACTTTATATCTTCTTCGGTTAAGTTTTTGACAGTGTAAAAACAACTTTGGGATTAGCCAAGAAAATTTAAAAAAATTCTTCCATAAATAAAAAAGTTTTATATAATTCCTATTAAATTCTAAAAAAATAAAATCGAAATAAAATTATATATATTCTTGTAATTATATTGATCAAAAATAACAACCATAAAATGAAAAAATAACATTTATTTTTATTTTATATAATGAAAAATTTTAAATTATTGATGAAAATTAAAACAAAGATTTTAATATATAATAGATTTGTATAAAATCCTATAAAACAAAATTTACAGAAGCACCTATATGGCTTATAATTTGGGCGCCAGTCGGACTTGAGAAATTGCAGATATCCATTAAAATTAATTTATTCAATGATTAGCAGTAACAAAATGAAGTGAATGATTTTATTACTATAATTTTGATCAATCAGATAATATAAATTAAAATAAATTAAGCAAATAAATTAAGATACTTTAAAAAGTAATTGCAATTAACATCCAAAAAGCTTTTAGTTAACACAGAGCTCGATAAAATTCTGTTTATGAACGTAAATAAATTAGTGAATTATAGAATTTAGTCTGTGAAATAGTTTTTAATAATTAAAACCTTAAAATGCCAACAAAATATTAAGAATACTAAAAAAAACAACTCATTTTTACCACCTAAATT
Source organism: Heterodera schachtii (assembly GCA_023374025.1). Lineage (NCBI taxonomy): Eukaryota > Metazoa > Nematoda > Chromadorea > Rhabditida > Heteroderidae > Heterodera > Heterodera schachtii. The sequence continues at coordinate 1,040,326 of SIJG01000039.1, forward strand.
AAAGTTTTAGAGAAGTCAATATATTAATGAAATAATTCATTTGCTGATACAACATATGTAAATAAAAATAACGGTTTTATTTTTTAATTATAGATTCGAAATTAAAATATTTATTTTAAGCAATTTTTAATTGGTTAAATCGGCATAAAATTGGTTTCCTTTGAATTAAAAGAATTAAATTTACAAACTAGAACATAAAGTCTTAATAATATTTTTATATTTCATTTTATAAAATATTGTTAATAAAACAATCATTTGAACAATAAAATTATAATATCGAAAAAAAATCATACACATGCCTTCATTATATTTATCAAAGATATCAAACATGAAAATTGAAAACATTCTTTTTTGTCTTCATATAAAGAAAAGTTTATTATTAATTAAAGAATTAATAAGTAACGAGTAAATTTAAACCAAAATTTATATATGTTATTCAAAAATTTAAATCAAAATTTTGTAAACTAAAAAATAACTAAGCGCTGTTGGCATTCTCAGCCGTATATCGACCACCCAAACAAACATAAATTATGTCATACCCTAGCAATACTGAAAATTTATTATTTTTAAAAAGCGACCTAACTCAATTAATTTGCAGGAGCATCTTCATGGCTTAGAATTGATGCGCCAATCGGACTTGAATTGGTGATTAATTAGAATTCTAATATTCAACTGAAAATTAAAAAGACACTGCTTATAGTACAATTTATAATATTTATTCCAGCAAACATAATCACCTAAGTAATATTAATTAATACAAAAAATTATTTTAAAAAATAAACAATTCTTAAAATTAATTACGGAAATAAATATTTCTAAAAATCATATCAACATTAAAAAGAAAAAATTTTAAATATCAAGAACAAAAGATTACAAAATGTGAATATACAAACTTAAAAAATAATTATTTAAATAGTAAATTATTTTAAACAAACGAAATGAAAAATAGTTTTAGTAATAAAATATGTTAATTAAAAAATGCTTTAAGTTCTGGTGTAAGTTTATTGAAATATTCTGTAGATACATCTAAGACAACAGAAACTTCATTGTTTAAGTTATGCTTTAAGTCAAAATTATAAACATATTTTTAAGTCTAAAAAATGGAAATTGATTAGGACGGTAAAAAAAACAAATATGAAACTTGTTTACAATTGTGTTTTGAAGAAAGCCTTTAAATTCTTTTAGTTTAAATAATTCATTTACATCATAGCTTATTTGGTGCATTAGCAAACAAAGTCCATTAATAATTATAAAAAGTTCATTTTTTTAAGTTGTATAATAATATATGTATATATTATATTGTTTTTTGAAGTTTTTTTTTGATATTATTCTTGTGCTTTCTTTATTTTAATAAATTTTGCATTGTCGATTTGGTGGAAAATTTTTTTGCCCTGTTTTTATTTTTTATAAATTCAACAAGCTTCCTTGTTACTTAAAAAATAGCTTTATACTTCTTGTGAGTGTTTTGAATTATTATTTTCAACAAAATGTTTATACTAATTTTTATGTGTTATACTTGTTTTGCTTCCTAATTACTTTATTGAAATAGTTTTATTTTTAAATTAGTTATTTTGATATAAATTTATTGACTAAAAATTTATATTATAAAAATGTTGAAAAATTTATGAAATAAAGTTTAAGTAATTTTTCATATTCTGATTGCATAGGGATCTTGTACGTACCGGAAATGTCTTTTAAATTGCTTCAATTAAACTTTTAAATGCTTTGGCTTATCGATAAGGAGTGTAGCAGGAGGCGCTTTGTAATTTTTCTATTTTATAATATTTAAAATTCTCCAATTGTTCATCATTTTAGCAAATTGAATTTTTATTTTGCGTTTTAGTTTAATTTTATGTGTTCGGTGTATTTAATAAATTAAGTGTTCTTTTTATTCATTAATTGGTTTTTCATCATTAGATTAAATTAACTTGACTTTTTTAATTTTTTTAAATTGTTCTTTTTCATATATTTATACTTCAATATATTGATTATCACTAAATTAATTTTATAATATTATTTTCAAAAAAATATTTAGTTCTTATTTATATAATTCTTCAAAATCAATTTTTTAGAGCTATATTAATTTTTATTTTACAAAATCCATGGCGACTAAAATTCTCGTATTCTGTTGATAAATTTAAATAAATTTAATATAAAAATTAAAAATTAAACATTAAATTAAATTAATATTTAATATCAATTTTTAGTTGAACAGTTGAAAGCGGATATTTATTCAGAGTGATTTTAATTGAAAAATATGACCTTGTTTTTTATATAGAAATTAGTTATGTAGATTGAAATATTTGATTTATATTTTTTCCAAAAATGCTTTATTTTAACCAATCATTTTAGGCTCTCAATCAAGAAAACCTTTTTTAAATGTTTTAATTTTGATTTTAGGTTTATTTTTATCCGAACATGCACATTCTACTTATGTTTCAGCCTTTTCTCGGTTTAACCAGCATTCGGGACATTCAAACTTTTTTATGAAATTATTTTTTAAAATGTTTTTTTAGTAATTTAATAAAAATTTATTATTATGTTACGGTAACACTTTAAATACAAGGAAAAATCTATGCACTTTTAGGTTTTTTGGAAAAACTTTACAGTAAGCCCACACCACAATTGAGCGAAAAAAAATATTTGCAAATTTGATTACTAATATTGAAAAGATAAATTTATATATAAATAATTTGCGCTTAAAATCAATTGTCAACAATAAATGGTTGCATATATCAATAAATTTTTTGTGAAGGTGCTAAATTAGAATATGCTAAACGTTTCTTTACTGTTGTCAAGAGGATTATTTTAGCATTTGACTTCACATTAAAAATTATTAAAGTTTAAATAAAAAATAAAATTCAAGTTATTTGTAGTTAAAAGAAATCATAAGTTTCACAAATTTAATGCAAAATTTTTTAAATTAATTAAATAAAATTTTTAGACTTATAAATCAGTTTCGATTATGAATTAATTAATTTTTATTAAAATTTTAAAAGAAAAAATTTTTCATTGGATCTTTTTAAAACTAAATTGAAAAGTAATGATATTCTATAACTATACAAAAAAATTAAAATAAATTGGTTAAATTCGAATAGTTTTTTCTATAATAGATTTCTTGATATCCGAATAAAGAATTTCAAAGATTTCTATTATATTATAACATTATATATTTTTTTAAAAAATAATACAGATTTATTGAAACTTCATTGTTCTTTAATAAAATATCAATTTAAAATATTAGGTTGATATAGCAAAAATCTATAAAATGTTTGTATTGAATATTTTTTAAGCAGCATATAAATGACAAAGTGCAAGAAGCTATTTTGTTTTTTCTAAATAATATAAAAATATTAAAATAACAAAAGAAATATTAAAAAAGAAATAAATTGTTTTAACAAAATAAATAAATCATCTGAACAGGTATTAGTACCCGATGTATTAGTGCAAGAATGATATTCTTGTGAGAAAAGGCAATTTGCACAAAATAGTCATAATTAAATGACTTATAAAAAATATTAAATTGCTTTTCTCAAAAGAAGTACTTGATGAAATCAAGGAGAGCATGACATTACGAAGGTTTAATAGCATTTGTCCATATTTAAAAAAAGAATAATTATATACAACTACAAAAGAGTACCATGACCAACAAATTCTTTTATTTATCTCGTGAAAAGCATAAAAATTTAACAAAAAAAGATTTCAAAGAACAAAAAGTTATAATGAATAAGCCGGAAAAGATTCAAAAAATGGGTAACAAGTAAAATAAACTAAAAATCGAAAAATATTTATTTAAATTTTATGCGTATAATATAACAGTTAAAAGTTAGTGCTATATTATAGTTATATGCGGTATTTTATGAAAATAATATATGAATTTAAAATTTTTCTTGTTTTATTTAATGGTTTTAGTGAGATAATATACCAAATAATATAACAAAATTCAGTAAGTGAATTTAATCGGAAACAATTGAATTAAGCTTCAAAGATAAAAATATTAAGTAAATAACTACTTTATTTCTGTAATAAAAAAGAGTTATTAATATATTCAAAGTTAAAAATAAATAAATTTTTCGTAAAATGTAAAAAAGTAAAGGGATTAATTTCTTGCAAGTTTGAAAGGGTTCAAACTCTCAACAAAAGCGGTTTTGAAATCTTGAGTTAAAAATGAAAATGTTTAAGCATGGTCAAAAAATGCGCTTTTATTGTAAAATATAAATCACAACCTATTCTGAAAAAAATAAATGTGGACTGCATTGTTAAAAAACGAATTTATTAAATCATTATATGAATAACAAATTTTTATATTAAATAAATTGCCTAATAAAATATAAACAAGAGAAAAGTGTGAATTTTTGGTAATAGAAAATAACATGATCTGCAATAACAAAAATAAACTGAAAATTTACAAATATATAAAATATTATACTAAATTAAAAATAAAATACCAAATAATACCGATGATTTAGAAAACCAAAAAATTGTGTTTTAATAAAATTACTTTTTTAAATTTTTAATATGTTTATTTTATGAATGAATTTTTTATTGGATGTGTCTATTTTCATAAAATTAAAAAGTTCACCTTTATTATAAAAATGTTATTCTAATTTAAAAAAAATTAAAAATTATTTAAGTATATAAAATTATGTTCAGAAAATTTTGCTGGAAAAATTTCAAAGAAAAATAAATTATATTATAAAACACTCACGACTGAAATGGTTTTGCATTAAAATTGCAATTTTACAAATATCTATTTACGTATAACGCAAAGATAAAATATTTTAAATTAAAATAAACTAGATTTTTTTATTTAATTTTCAAGGTAAATAATAATTATATAATGAAAAATGTAATCTTAATAAATCCACTTTAAAATTTGGACCACGGCTTCCGTTTGAAGGAATTAACTTTTAAATAAGTAAAATAAAAATATTGGCCGAAGGTTGGTACAATACCATTCCTGGCCTCCAGCAGATGCATTTGAGGACAAGAAGCTATTATTTTAGAAAAATTAAATTAAATTTTGTTAAAAAATTATATTTATCAAAAAATTAATCCGAATAAAAAAATTACGTACATAAATAATGAACTTAAATATTCGAAATACTGATAATTTATGACTTAAGTACAAAAGAAAAAACAAGTATAAATAAAAAATAAATAATAATGTATTTGTGAACATGAAAATTCAGATTGCGTGGTAAACAAGAAAATAATTTTTTGAAAGAATTTATTTAAAAATAAATTAATTTTCAAAAAATGGAATTATTCAAAAATTAAAATCAAATTACAAAATGGTTTTAAATAGTTATCAAGTATTTAAAATATATAATGTTGAGAAATTTTTGGAAATTGGCTGGGGAATGCTTGGATTAAATAAAATATTATGAAAATCGCGAGTCGAATATTGAAAAGAAATCATCATTTTTTGATTTATTTTTAGGTACAAAAAATTGGTTTTATGTTCAGTTTTTACAAGCTTTTTTATTTATGCTTAGAACATTTTTTCGAATTATATTTGACAATCAGTGATTAAAACTTAAAATTTCTTAATAATTAAAAAGTATTATTAAAAATTAATTTTAATTTTGTGATGAGCAGCTCTAATATATTTTCGTGCTTTAAAATTTAAATTCTACTTTTTCAAATACGAATTTATTTCTATGTTTCTGACTTTTCTTAAATGCGTTAACCCTGAAAACATTAAAAGTAACTCTTTATTCTTGACAGTAAAAACTTTTATTTAACTCTGTTACAGTTGATATTTGATATTTCATTCTTTATAAATTTAATTCTACTTTCTGTAATTTAAAATTAAATTTTTTTTTCTTATCTTTTGTTTCTTAGTAATTTTATTGGTAAAAAAATTTTTCATTTATTGTCTGCTTGAAATATTGCTCAGGATGACTGAGTACACCGCTTCTATTATGCGTCAATATGTTCTTCATTAAAATTTATTTATTAAGAAATTATTTCTTTACTATATTATTTCGGCTCTTTTGAAGAAATATTTGATTCTCATGGTATGTGAATGTTAAATTTACATTGTTGGGAGTGTTAATGTAGTAATTTGATTTTTTTCAAGTTTTTTTTATTGTTTTAATCTTTCCATGTTTTCCCTTCTAATAAAATAAAACTTAAAGGCAAATGTTTGTAAATTTAAGGATACACTATTTACTTTATATAGATTATTTCTTTAAAAGATTAGTTAAGTTTTCCATGAATCATAAATTAAAATAATTTTATTTGTAATTAATTCAAAAGTTTTTTTCCATATTATTCTTCAGTTTTTAACGATTTCCCATGTCGACGAATACCTAGGCCTCGAAGGACCGTTGGTATGGGACCGATTGACTAAACACCTGCATCGGAGGATGTGTTTGTCTACTGCCTACTTAAAATTATTTTCCTTTAAAATATAGATTAACTTTCATTTTATTATTATTTTTTTATTTATTATAATATTGTAATATTATTTAATTATATTTATAAATAAATAATTTATTACAATTATATCATAATATTAAATTTGGGAACATGGGAGGAGATAATCTTTTTTAATATGAAAACTTTGTATTAAAAATAAACATTTTGAAAATTAACATTTCACTTTTGAATATAAAAAAAATGCTTAAACCTTAATATGCATTGGCTGGGTCTAAGTGAAAAAATACTGATAATTATATGTAAAGGACAAATAAACTTTAATCACTAATAAATCTTAAAACCTTCAAAAACTTATTGATAATTTAAAACCAAAAAATTTCCTTTCTTCGTTCTTTGCTTCTTTATATTCTTTAATTAAAATTTTTATTTTTATTGACACCTTTTATTTTTTAAGGTATTTATTTCATTGGTTTTATTGACTTCTTTTACTTATTTTACTCGTCAAATTTGTAATGGTAAATTCTAGCTTTTCCGTTCAAAGTACGCTCCAAATTTGACTTTGATTGGTTTTTGTTATTTTGTCCTTTTGCATTTTGTCATTTCAGATTTTTTTGTTTGCTTTGAATTAACTTTTTTAGCCTTTTTAGCATTCCAAATTTAATATGATAATTTCCTGAAAAAGATTATTAAACTCAAATAATTTTAAATTTTTATATTAATTATATTTGGTTCCTTTGATGTATGATTTTTTAAAACTAGAAAATATTATTTACTAAGTAATTAATTTTTTAAAATGAGTTAAAGTTGAGCTATGACTTGGTTCAAAAATAGCTTTTTTAATTCTTGAATTATTAAATTTTTAAAGGAATGCATGGCTTGCAATATTGGTAAAAAAAATTCATTAGCTACGTCATTTCAAATTAAGGGCATGTCGGAAGAAATTTGAAACTATTAGATCAAAAACATACTGTATGATTTTAAATTTAGTTATATACATGGTGACAAATAAGTCTTGCACCACCTATTTTTTGTTGTAACTTTTTTAAATGTAACCAAAAATGACTAAAATATATTCAAAATGTGCACAAAAGATTAGAGAATAATTATTACTTAATTTTTTTGTCCCATCTTTAGAGAGAGAGTCATAAGATAAAGACAAAAATGTGCCAAAAATTTTTCACTGTTGGCACGCAACTCCCGGGTTAATCTTTTGGTCATTTTCCGGAGAAAGGTTTAACGAAAAGAAACCATTTTTGCAGAGAAATAACGAAGACCCTTGGTCACTTAAATGGACTACACAAGATAACTCTCGGGCTCTTTTTAGGTTTTTCAAAAATTATCAAAAAATAAAAAACTTATTTGAACAGGATAATAAAATTGCTCTACCAAATAATTTAATTTAAAAGCTTATTATCATTAAAATGACAATGAAATTAAATTTAATTTTAATATGAACTAATTTCAAAATTTTGAATTTTATTATTTTTTATAGCTTTTTCAATCAGAATTATTCATTTGTTATAAGGCTTTCATTTTTTTATTGAATTTTAATAAAAATTATTGTTATATGTTTTGATTCATATTCAATCATGTTAGCAGCTCCGACTCGAATTGATTTTGTTTGAATTATTGCATCATTTAAAAAATTTACAGGAAAAAGATAAAATAATTCATTTTTAGAGATTTTCTGGACTATTTTGTAATATGTATAATAACATTTCTAAATTAAAAAGAATTTTCATATAATTCTTTAAATTTTAATGGCGCGAAAAAACTTTTTCACGCCAAAATAATGTTCAATTATTGTGTTAATAAATGGCCAAGAATTGCCCTGATAAATTTCTCGTTTATTGAGAAAAATATCCAATCGACCAAAACTCTCTTTTATTTTGAAATAAATCAATTTTTGTTGTGTTTATTTCTTTTTTTCGATGTACTTTTTCATAAGCATTAATAATGAGCAGGGCTGCAAAAAATATGCACAAAAAGTGGCCAAAATATACGCATAAATATGCAAATAAAGTCGTGAAATATGCACTAAATATGCACAAAAATCGCAAAATATGCACCAAATATGCACAAAAAACTTGAAAATTAGGGGTACAAATTAACTTTAAAAAATTTTTTTCATTAGTACACTTGACAATGAGCTACAGTTCTTTTATAAAATTCTCTTAGCAAATATTGACATTTTTAAATCAAAAATTTTGTCATGAAAAAAAAAAAATTTGGGGGGAATAAGTTCTGAGAAAATTTTCCAATTCTTAGTGGTGTGTTTTTTAAAAATTTTCGGTTGATTCTTAGGGGTGTATTTTTCTGAATTTTTAGGGCCGATTCTTAGGGGTGTATTTTCCGTTTTTATTGCATTTTTGTTAACAAATTTTCCAGAAAATGGCAAAATATGCATAAAAATGCAGAAAAACCCAAAATATGCAAAATATGCATTAAGGCCCAAAATATGCAAAAATATGCAAATAAAAGTCCCGATTTTTATAAGCAAACACAAAAAAGAAAGTGTTTTTCCTACTATTTAGAGCATGGAGAAGCCAGGAAAAAAATATGCTTTTGCATATTTTTTGCAGCCCTGATAATGAGCCATTTGGCCATAATAAATGTTATAAAATATAAAATATATTTTTAAATATATAAGTTGTTCAACATTTTTTTTTTGACTATTATCATTTTCATAAAAATTTTTTAATTTTATAATCAATTTTAACTAATTCAAAATTTGGAATTTTGTATTATATTATTTTTTGTATTTTTTGAATTTCAGAATTCTTCATTTTTTATAAGCTTTTCTTTTTTATTGAATTTTAAATTTAAAGTTTTTTTAATGTATGCCGATCATTTATTTCAAATTCATTTTTTTTTTAATTTTTGCGTGTGTCGAAAAATTTTATGCATTCGATTCAGGGCTGGCGGTGATTGAGTTTCCAATAACGGAAACCTTTATCCATGATCATGGCCAGCTCTGATTCGAATTGATTTTGTTCGAATTATTGCGTCATTTAAAGAAATTTTACCGGTTCGGAATTTTTTGAAATATTTTGTTATATGTATGATAGCACTTCTGAATTAAAGAGAATTATTCATATAATTTAAATTTTAATAATGCGAAAAAAGCCTTATTTACGATATAATGTTCAAATATTGTGTTAATAAATGTCAAGAATTGCCCCGATAAGTTTCTCCTTTGTTGAGAAAACTATCCAATCGACCAAAACGCTCTTTTATGTTGAAACAAAATTCTGAAAATTACTGCTAAGTTAATTTTTGATGCTGAACAAAAAGTTTTTAGCCTTACTTGATCAACTCCTTCATGATGGTGATCTGAAAACCGAAATTTATTCAAAAGACTTTTTTGATTCAGCAACAAAACTAAGCTTTCAAATTAACAGGAATTTAACAGAATTTTATCCCAACATACAATAAAAGTGAATTTTGGTATTAAACATTTTATGCATTAGTTGTGCACCTGACTTTTAGGTTCTCCGTCAATGATGATTTCATTGACTTGGAAAGTTTAATGCTTTTTCATTATTTTGATTAATAATTATTTTCAATTATGAACTATATAATTTTTTATTCCAAGCTTTTTAATTGGTTTATTTTTTATATTTTTAACAAAAAATGTGAATTAAATTTTCTTTAAAACCGTCAATAAATTTTTAAATTATTTAACTTTAGAAATAAATTTTAATTTAAAGTTTAGAAATTTAATAGATTTGTTTCAAAGTTTAATAGATTTGAGTTTTTTTCATGTATTAACCCAATTCTTCCGCATCTTGGAAATTTTCTCATAGCATCGTTGAGACGATTCGAAACCAATTCTTTGATTTCAAGTCAAATTATTTTTGTTATTTTCTTTGCTTTAAATTCAATACATTATTTATTTCTGGATTTTATAGATTTTAATAAATCAAATATTTTTAATTATGTTGACCTTTGCGAATGAATCAGTTTCGCAATGGCAACTCGTACATAATTGACAAATATTCCGTTACATATAAAATTTTAATTTATCTTTGTATTGTGTTAATGATTTTTACCTTTTGATTTTTGCATTTTAATTATGACGCAGTTATTTCTCATTTAATTAATGACAAAAATAAAACTCGATATTTGTTCTTTAATAACAGTTTTTATTTTATTTTATCTGATTTTAATTCCAAAGTATTAAATATATGTCTTATTAGGATTTTGATTTTCATTCTTGTATATTTAGTTTTAAAAAATGATATCGCATTAACCTTTTTTCTATTTTATTTAATTATCAACTAAAGATTATTAAAAAATTGGTGTATATACAAAAGAAAATTTTTTGATGTTTTCAAAATTCCTAGGTAAATTTATGATTTTTGCAAAAAACAAAACAAAAACAAATTCTTTTTAACCATCTTACTTTTTATGTTATTATTTAATTAAATTATTTAAGTACCCTTTTATTTTTTTAGCTAAATTCATTTATTTTACTTAATGAAATAGTTTATTTACTCTTTTTATCACGCCCTTTTCATGTTTTTGATGACTCATATTTTTTTTTTTTGCTTTTTATTTTTTAATTCTTTATTTTTTGAATTTTAATGCTTTTTAAATTTTCATACTGTGTAAAATATTAATTTACTTTGATATATTAATTTATTTTTAATTTATAAAGTAAGATAATTTCTTCATTGCCATAATTCGAATCATTAATTTTAATATCTTTTTTATATATTTTTGGCGTTAATCGTGGATTTATTTTCTGTGTGACTAAAGTTGACCTTTTGGTATTTTGTTTATAAAAAATAAATGATTTCTTAAAAAAAGATTTTTTCTGTAAAGCTTGTGAAAGTTATTATTTATATTTTTAAAATTTATTTTAAAGAATATTTTTATACTTGAAATGCTTCATTAACAAATGCCGTGTACTCTTGTAGGTTGAAGCGTTGTGCAACAACTTCATACAGTCTCTATTATTTATAAAATAATATTGAATTTGTTATTTTGTAAAGAAATTGCACTTTGCCTTTTCTAATTATTTTCATTTAGTTACAACAGACCCATTTGCAAAAATGTTGTTTGACCCCTCCCACCTTTCGGTGTATTGTAAAGGTTATAAATGCCTTTTTGGACGCACTTTTATGGCGCCAACGAATGAATTTGAATCAGATTATTAAAGTGAAAAAAAGAAGATTTACGAGCATTTAAAAAATTGGTTTTTCCTTTAAAAATTTTTGTTGATCACTCACTACCCGATCTGGGCCGTCAACCCTAATTCCCTCCGACCCGACCCCTGACATGTTCCCCCCGAGGGGTCGGGGGGGGGGGGGGGGATCAACCCTACTATAAATCCTTGAATATTTGCTTTTAAATGCTTACTTCTTTCATTTTATAGCATGCTATAATCTATTTTCCTTTCGGTATATTTAATTGACTATTTTGTTTTTTCATAATTTCTTCTGTTTGTTAATAAAATTTATACATTTGCAAACTAATTTATTTATATTCACGCAATGCTTTCTTCGTGAATTAAATTCAAGCTCTTTCGAGTATATTTCCTATTATTATTATATTCTATTTTTTTTTCATTTTGTGGCATAAATTTGCAGTGGTTATTGGCATATTGTGGGGAACAGTCTTGGATCCGGATTTTCACCTGGATTTCCATCCAGATAATCTCTTTTATTTACTTAGGTTTTTCGTACAATTTGTTTTGCTGCATTTTTAAATCATTTTTAATTAGCCTTTATATGCACGAGTAAATTCGAAAAAATTAAAATTATTTGAGCAAAATTTTATAATTTGCTTTTCATATAAAAGCCTTTCGTCGTCCTCAATTTATGAGAAGCGTTCATTTTCGATCAATAAAAATAATAATGACTTTAATATTAATGCCTTAATCAAATAATAAATATTATTATTCGTAAATTTTTCTGTTCAGTATATAATTATTAACAATAATAATTTAAAAAAGAATTTTCTTACCAGACGAACACGCCGCTGCGAAGTAAACGATTTTGAACAGAAGAGAATGTAAAATTTTGTTGATGTTGACAAGAATAAACAAACAAACAGTTAACAATTTTAGAAATTATATTTTAATGATTATAAATTCATTAAAAATTCTTAAAAAATATCTTTTGCATTTAAAAATAACGATTTAAAATATTAGATTAAATTATTTAAACAAATTTTCAATTTAATAATTATTTTTTGATGATTATTATTTCATTAAAAATTCTTCAAAATACAATTTTGCATTTAAAAACTTTAATTAAAATACTAGAATAAAAATTAATGCAAATAAATTTATAATTTATGAATTATATTTTAATGAGTATTATTTCGTTTTTTGTAATTAAAAAACTCGAATTAAAATACTGGATTAAATTAATTCAAATAAAATTTCAAATTTTTATAAATTTTTATCAGATTGGCGGTTTATTTAGATAAAACATTTATCTACTTTTTTAATGTTTTTTCTTTTAGATTTTAAATGTATATCTTTTATATATTTAAAATATTCTTTTTAAGGCTTAAACACAATATATATTTATGTGATTATTTCCTTATTTTATTTATTACTTTGTTTTAAGACAATTTTAAAGAATTACTTAATTAATTTAAATTTAAAATATTTTACCTTTTTTATCTAAAAGTTTATTTTGGCATTAATATCAAAAATATTTTAATTTTTAAACACTATAAATTTTATTTTTATAAAGCATTTCCTATCCTTTTTTATATATTTGGCAAAATTCGTTTTATTGGTTGTTTATTTTGTTAAAAACGAATATAAAAACAAGGGATTTATTTTCTGTTCCTTAATAAATAATTTTTTAAGAAAACGCGTTCAGCCTCTTGTAAATATTCTAAATTCATTCCATGTGTAGATTTTAAAGCTTAATTATATTTTTCATCTTCTCGTTAAACATCTATACATATAATATGTTTCTATTTAATTAAATTATGATAAATTCGTGTTTGACTTTTGTTTAATTTAATAACCATTAATTTTTAGGCTTGCACTTGCCACCGAATTTAATTTATGGTAAATCTTTCCTGAAATTTTAAATTCGCTATATGCTATAATTTTGTTTTTTGCAGATGTTCTTGTGTCGTCAGTCTGAAAATAAATCTAAAAAATTATCTTTTCTTTTTATATTTGATAAGAAAAGGTTTCAGTTTTAACTCCTTGAATATATTCATATTATTTTTGCACATTTATTTATTGTTATTAAGCTAATATTTTTAATTTTTTAAATTTAATTCAATTATTTTAATTTAATTCACTTAATGAATTTTGTTTAAATTTTTTTGTAAAATTTTGTGAGGAAAAATTCAAGTTTTAAAATTTTCCTGTTTTCCCCTTTGACAGGCGACTACCTCTTTTACACCCCCCCCCTGCCCCCCCCCCCCCCTCCGTGCGAAGTAGCTGGGGAAGACCCACCCCCTATTATGAATAGGCCCAAAAGTTTATATTTTTTCCTGTTAAGAATGATTTCAATTTAAAAAAATCCTTAAAAAATAATTAAATTGGTGGATTTATTTGTTCAGAATTTTATGTGGAAAATGAAACTTAAAAATTTGCTTATGAAAAATTTTCAATTTAGACTTATTTTGAAAAACTATTAAAAATTATATTTTTTGTTACTTAAAGATATACAATACTATCACTATTTAAAAATTTCCTTAACCTAAATTATATTTTAAATATTTTACTAACAAAAACAAAAAAATACTTTTAGATTTATATTAAAAAAATTTTGAAATAAAATAAACTAATTTATTTTTCATTTACTCCAATGAATAATTAGCCTAATATTTATGGATATCTTTAGATTATTACAGTTATTTTATTTATATTTAACTGTGTTTATTATTGATTTTTTATTGAGTTTTTCTTTAGAAATCTGCTCATCACTTGTGATATAACTAAACTTAACTGAAAAATTTTATTATCTTTTGTATAATAATAATTGATATTATTCGTTTAATAAATTAATTTCCTTTTTTTAAGTTTTTTAAATTTCTGAATTTTCTCTTTTTAGAATCAATGGTAAGGAATTTTTTAGTATTTGCTAAAAAAATTGCAAACAAAGGCTAACAATTTATTAATAAATTATACATTCTATTTATGAGTTATAAAAATTAGGTTACATTTCAACAGTAATAAGCATCGAATGTTAGTAGCATTATTTCATGTTCAATTTTCGTTATCATCTTCTGTTTTTGGATTCGCATCATACTTTTTACAAATTTTCAAAGGCTCTTTTGTGCGCGAACTTAAAATGATAATTATAAATTTTATACAGATTTAAGTTTTATAAATTTTAAATGAACATGTTTAAAAAATAATAAATTTTTAGTTAAATAATGAATGTTTACTGATTATCATTTATTTAATTTATAAAAAAAAATAAATAAAAAATTAATTTTAGTGTTTAAATTGAGAATGGGAAACAGGGATTGGTTTAGTGTGGATATACTTTTGGGCAAAATTGAAGAGCATTAAAAATGCTTTCGAATGATGTGCTTATGACGGGAAAATTTCAAAAATTTTCGAGCTAGGCCCCCTCGAAATTTTCGGAAAATTTTTTTGGGGCCAAAATTGGGTGAAAAATATTTTCTCAACCCCTCTCCAAAGGGGGCTTCCATTCGAGGGGGGCGTATAATCGAAGAAATACGGTAATTGATAATTTTAAATATCCAATAAATAGATATAGATATATATTTTTAGTAGTCTGTGTTTACGTTATTTGTCAATCAAATTTGGAATGTTTTTCGGTCGGTTTTTGCGACTATGTCGCTTTAATGCGAATTTAAAATTAAATAAATATTAAACATTTCATTATTTTACTATCCAACAAATAAATCATCGATTTAAATTAAATGTTTGGGATATATGATTTTGCGATTATACGTATTTTCATAATTGTTGTCTGGCTATTTTTGTCTAATTTTTGTTATATGTTTTTATTTTTCAAAATTTAATTGTATCTTTTCAATATTTTTTCAAATTTTATTTTTCAATTTTATATCAAACTTCACGATTCCCTCTGGATTTGATTAACTAATTAATTTTAAACTTAGTGAAAAATAAACCTTATAATTTATAAACCATATTTGTCAAAATATTAATATAATTTTTTTTTTCTTTGGAGCGTAAAAATATTTAATTTTATTTGTTTTAACTTGTGTAATGGAAATTGTGTTCGAACCTTTGTAATTTTCTGGAATATTAGTATAGTTTTTTTTTTGATTTGCATTATTTACTTTGGTCAACCATTTTACTTATTAGAACAAAATAAGTTTTAAAAAATTTGGTTTTCGGTTTTCTTGTTTTAGGGTTCGGAATTGAGTCAAATAGAATCAGATCTTAACCAACGACCTCGAAAACATCTTACAAAATTTTTATTACTAATATAAAAATGCAAGAAAAAAAATTACTTTGTTGATTATTGTTAGCTACCATTATACAGTTTGGTATTGAATGCTTTTTTAAGCATTTAAAAGCATTGTGTTTTTAGGTTATTTGTAAAGAAAATTGTCAAATCGATGTAAGGAATAAAGGAATTTTTGTTCTTCGGTTGACTAAAAAATGCTGCTTCTGCTCTCAATTGGTTCTATGGTGGACGTCCGCCCGCGCGTCGCTTTGAAAAGGCATAGAGATATGGAAAATTGATGTGAGAACAGTGAAAATATACAAGTGGAGAAAGAGAAGAAAGAGGAAAAGAAATAATGAGATAATAAGAAGAGATAAGCGGGAGAAAGAGGAGAGAAAATGAAAAGAGAGAGGCGAGAAGAAGAGAGAAAGAGGGCATAGAGTTTCTGATATATGCATTTTGATGGGAATTATTGGCAAGAAAAAATAATTTATTTATTTAAAATATTTGCATTTTTCATTATAATACTTCCACTCCAAAGAATAAAAAGGCGTCACTTTTGTTGTGGTAATTCATAGAAAAAAGGACAACAGAAAATGAAATGGACAAAAAAGGATTTTTATGTTTAATAAATTGGGTGGTTTCCGACTTTTTAAAAGACGAAAAGCAAAATACAATAAAAAATTGAATTAAATATGATAAAAATATAATAAATACAATATTTTAAATCATTTACAGAAAGCAGCCCCGAACCCCGACGCTTCCAACTCTGACTTTAGTTTTCTGTATGTTTATCTTTTTTTTCTGAAAAAAAAATTATTTTCCTTTATTTTTTAATTAAGAAAATATTTGCCGACAATGATAATTTTCAATGCCAACGACTATAAGAGATAGCCTGGAAATACGAGCGATTAAACAAAATAAAAATTTACATTTAATCAGAAAGAACTTTGAAAGAATAAAAACTAATAAAAAATCTTTTAATCGTTGTTAAAATAAAATAAACTATAAATAAAGAAGAAAGATATACAATTAATTATTTAACTCTATTGAAATGCTGAACAATAAAATTGCGACCAAGAGCAAAATGCAGATTATTTCGAAATCTTAAATTGAGATAAAAAATTCAAATTTCACTTAAAGTCGGAGACTTGGATTTGATAGATGCTTAATCAACAAGGGCTATGAAAAAGATTTTCCCATTTAAAGTAGTTGATTATCAGGGTGAATTCACGGAAGACGAGGAAATGTTGATTTATTAAAAGAAACAAATATAAATCCATAGTAATAATTTTATTTTATGAATTTAAAGGAAAAACAAAATTGTTCAAAAAGTAAAAAAATTTAATAGAATTTCAGAAAAATAATAATTCTAATAAAAACAATAATTCTAATAAAAATAATAATTCTGAAAAAATGCTTCTAAATCAATTTAAATATTTGTTTCGCCCTGGCAAAACTAATGATTCTTTAATATAGTAGCTCATCAAAACAATTATGAAATGATATTTAAAATAATAGGTACCGCAACACTAAAATATTAATAAATTAGAAAATAAATATTAAAAATAAAATTTTTTTTCTTTGTCTTTATCCTTGGTTTAAAAACTACATCATATTTAAAGCCGATATATTATGTGATTAATATTAAATATAATTATGCAAAAAATAAATAAATAATAAAAAAATTTTACTACACAAACTGAATATATTATTCGTCGATGATACATGGTTTGATTAAAGTTTTTGTATTTTTTACCTTAATTATATCATTTAATTTAATACACTATTTTAGATTAAAATTTCATATTTGCTTATATTAATATAAGTCATTATGTCTTTGTTATATTTTATGTTTAGATACACTCGAATAAATCTTCCGGAGCCAATCCATGAATTGGCAGACTTTGGAGCGAAATATCGTTGGTCATTTACCTTTTTAATTAATTTTCATTCAAAAAACAGTTGATAATTTATGTTGAGATAATATTAGTGATAATATACTCTAGATGTTGTTTTTTATATGAACCTAAGCATCAACTTAACACAAATAATATTTGCTCGAAAATTCTTCTAAATTGTATGAGAATATTCCTGGTAAATTAATTTTAAAATTATCATTTGACTAAATAGAGTAATTTTTTTAAGGAGGATATAATGTACTTAGAATTTTTATTAATGAAAATTTATATTTATTTTTTATTGATTTCGTCCTGTAAACCATCTCTTATTAAAATTTTTTTTTAATTTCCCAAATATTTATATTTTTACTGACCAAAAATTCTAAAATATTTATGATAATAAATTGGAAGATATTAAAAAATATAGAATTTATTCTTTTGTTGTTTCTCTTTTCGTATAAGGTGTCATAAATTATAATATTTAATATATAAATGTTTTCGCCCTGTAATCTAGGTCTCCTTTATTGAACACGCATCGAAATTCGTTCGCTCAACCGAATATCGGAATAGACATAGAGATGTCTGTGATTTTGATAAAAGTATATACATTGAGATTGTAAATTTAAATAAATATTTTAAAATATATTAATTTTTGTTGATAAGGTACTTGAAATGATATTTTTTTATTATTCACCACATTAGAATTTAATTATTTTAGGTTTATTTAAAAATATATTTTATAATGACGATGAGATTTTTGATTTTTACAAAACCGATATAATTTTTTTTCTAATGAATATAAAATCATTGCGACCCTAATTGATATATAAAAAATCAAATTAATTTATCCAGTTTCCGTATAAATGGAGCACTTTGTTTTATTTTATTTTTTGTTTTCATATAATTTTTAATTTATTTTGGATTGTCACAATTCAAAAATGAAATTTTTTCATAGATTGAGCAGAAGACACGGATTTTTATAATTATTTTAAAATAGTTTAATGAAAAGCTATATGTAAATATTAATTAAAATTTATCTATTTAAATATGGTTCAAACTTATAATTTTATTATTGTATTAAATTAAATATACGTAAATACACCTTCATACTTTTTTGGAATGTTTATTATAAATTTTTTTTTGCATTTACAATATTTAAGATTATATAATGGATTATAAAATTTATTGTTATCTTTTAATTCAATGCTGCCTTTTTGGATGTTTTGTTATTTGAATTTGTTGTTGAATCGCTTTGAGAATTTGTGAATCACACATAATACATAGATCCTGTACGTTAAGGATTTTATTTTTATTTTTAATAAATTTTGTTCTGTGAAAGGGAACATAAAAACAAGTAGTGGGTAGATTTCCGAACGGGAAGTCTTTCTATAAAATTTCAACTTGTCATTTTTTAAGTTAGGTGATGAGCGAACTGAGAAATTTTTTTTTTTTTTAGTTTAATTTCCAATTTATGGGTCGTAAACTTAGTTCTTTTATAAAATAAAAAATTAACGAGTCTGCTTAATTGATTATTATGATGAGATAAATTTTATTTGTATCATCACGTCAATTTCTCCATTTTTAGGCTTAAGTATTAATAGATAGAATGTTCTAACTAATTAATTAATTTAAATGAGTTTCAAGTTGCATTTAAATATTATAACTTTAAGAATTTCTTTATTTATTGTTTATTAAAATGCCTTCTGTTTTTCAAAATTATTCGAATTTTATTTGAATAATTTTTATAAATGATATGAATTTTCCTGTTCTATATTATTTTAATGTTTTCTTTTAACATGCTTTGACTGCATTTTTTCAGCATGTTATATCGAAATTTTAATACCTTATTTTAATTAATGTTCTTATAACCATTATTATAAAATTGGAGAGTTTTAAACTTTTACATTTAGTATTTTATTTAATTTATAAATATTTTGCTTAATTGAATTTAGGAGTGCAAATATAAATTAATGATATAAAATACCGAACCATTTGCTGGATTAATATTCGGTCACTTTGAAAATAATATTCAAACAATATAATAATTAAAAGAATTTTCAAATTAAATATCTAAATGTAATTAGAAAAATACTTGAACTTTTTATGACTTTTCGTGAACAAAGAATTAACTTTATTTTTCGCCTAAATGCATAAAAATTCAAATAACTAAATTAAAAAAATTCCATGCCATCCAAAGTCTTGGAAAAAGTCGAAAAATATTCAAATTTTTTTCATTTTTTGACTTTTTTCGTGATTTTTCACTTTTAAAGTAAAACTATAAGTCTTTAAAGTTATCATGCAATTAATCAAAATTCATCAAAATTCTAAATAAAAATTTTTAAAACATTAAATAATACAATTTGCTTTTACCTTATTCAGAATAAATATCAGTTTTATTATAATGAAAGTTATTATAGTTATGAACGTTAAATTTCAAAATTATTTGGATATTATTCAAAAATAAATGATAATTTTGAAAATTTAAAAACTTTCATCTAAAAAACATAAATTAATTAAAAGTAAATAATTTACCTTTTTATTAAAAATATGGGAAAGAATATGCGAAATAATTACTTAAAACCCAAAAAAATATTTATATAAAGCATTGTAAAAAAAAATTTTAATTTAACAAACTAGAATTAATATTTATGACTTAATAAAAAAAAGTATACAAATTCAAAAAATCAAAAAAGATATAAATATAAATTTTCCCAAATAGGTTACAATTTCAAAATGAATATATAAAAGTGAATTGTTCTCAGAATTTTAAAGGCAATATTGAGAAATAAATGAATATACTGAAATTCAGATTAGTAACTAAATTTAAATTGAAAATTAATTAATCGTATAGATCATCCTCAAAGCAGGTTTAAAAATAATATTTTGTTAGTCAATAGAGCTGCAACAGATTTTTATATATTTTAAAGTAAGACTATAATAAAGAATACCTAATACCAAATAAACAAAAGCTCCAAGTTCCAATAAAACAAATATACAGATTTACCAAAAATAATAATAATTAATTTTATTTAAATTATAAAATCAAAAAAAAAATCCGATTGCTTCAACTACCGTAATCACGTTTTGGTCTGATGCTTGTTTGCTAATATAAAATAGTATAAATTATAATTCGGTTTCAATTTGAAACAACACTTAGATTTAAGAAACATTTTGTAATTAAAGTTGTTATACATTCTCTAATATTATTAAAAAAGAGAACCTAAAATTAGACTAAAATACAATAAAAAGCAACAAAATTAAACAAAATTAAACAGACTAATTTTATAAAAATAATTCTTGTTATATGGCACCTAATCTAATAAATTCAAATCACTCCACTTACTAAATGGTTATAAAAATATATGGATTTTAATGAATATTATTACAAAAAATTTGATAATAAAATATAAATTCTATTATTTGTTTTCTCTAATAAATAGATTTAAATACGAAAAAAAGAAAATTCATAAGAATGAATTAATAATACGGGATCACAAATGATACAAAACTTTAATAAATAATTGAACAATTTTATTTCCTTTACTCAGCGAATAGGTAGTAATGCTTTTCTATTATTTGATTTATAGTAATTAATTACAATTTAGCAATTAGAATAATAAGCACAATCATTAAAATATTAAGGACGCAATCAATAAATAATTCCGCTCTGGATGGATCAAAAAAATAATCTTTGAATACAATGATTTAATTGAAATATAGAAATGTATTCTAAAACAATATTTAACTAGTAAATTTATTAAATAGAAACACTTATACCTGTTAAAAGAAAATATGAAGCAACATTAATTATGTACACTTACAGCTTCTGATGATGATTGGAAGTATAATCTGAATATTGAAAATACATAAAATATTTAATAAAAATGATGTTTTTCAATGAAAAAGTTAAAAAATTTAAAAATTTTTTATGATAAAATAATTTGCATAAAATAGCAATAATTAACATAAAATTAGAAAAAAAAAATTACTTCAATTACAAAAGAGTACGAAACAACGGACAAGATAAGAGAGAAAAAAGATTCAAAATCAAAAAAGTGATAATGATTAAGTCGGAAAAAATGTTTTTTATTTACCTTCAATGATGTTTTTAATAAAAAAATTATTAATTTATAAAAAATTATGATATTAACAAATAAAAAATAATAATGTAAATAACTTAAATACTTTATTGCTAGTGATAAAAAAAAATATTTATTAAAAAATAATTTATATTTTGTTGCTTTGTCTCAACTGTTCTGCATACATAGCAGCCCGTGACTTGCTTTTTTAAATGATAGGCAGATAAACAAATAAATTATAAACTAATAATTTGTTTTGAAAACGTAATGCGTTTATTTTGAAACATTAATTCTGTTTTAAAAATGGCATTGAAAAGAAGCAGAAAACTTTTATTCAAAAAATGGAACTTATCTTTAAACTACGAATCGAACACGACAGACAACGCTTTTGTGTGTACAATATTTTATCCATTGTGAACAAATTTATAATTTATCATTATTATCATCATGATTAGTAATAAATTTAAAAAATTTATATTCATATTATTTATTAAAATTAATTTATTATTTTGAAAAACTAATTCATAGTTCAGTTATTAATAACTTTAATTTATGCAAGTTTTCAGAATAATATTTAAAGGAAATAAAGACTTATACAGTTTAAATTTATTATTTTCCCTAAATCAATTTGTAAAAAACTTTGAAAATTAAAACAAATAAAAAGCTAAACGGATTATACATATTTTAAAGTGCAAATAATCGGAAGATCTAACTAAATAACTAATGAATATATTATAACTTTTTTAAACTTTATTATAATTATTGAATATAATCTCGCAATAATGTTGATAAATTATCCAATCTTTTATTAAATTTAATTATGCGAAATGTTATCACAATATTAAAGAAACTTTTAATGAAAGGTCAAATTTATTGTTTCTTGTTAAAAATAAAAAAGAAAAGATTTTTATTGAAATGTTTTCTTATTTTCTAAAATAAAAATAAATTTATTTTTATTAAAATTTAAGTTGAATTTATTTGATTTTTAATTCCAAAAAATCTAATATACGTAGTTGCATCAAAATGGCCATTCATTTGGACTACCCTTTGGAAAGCCAAAGGGTAGTCCAAATGAATGGCCATTTTGAACCCGACAATGGATTTTCAACAAATCGTGTATCTCATGCAAAACGGGAGGCTACTTAATAAGTATTTTAATTCTTAAATTTTTACTTTATTCTCATGAAAGTACATTAAAGTTTAATTTCTAAAGAATATGTATAGTTTCTTAGAACAAAAAACTTTCAATATTAGAAAAAAACATACATTAGTCATAATCTAAAACAAACAAAAAAACAAAGAAAAAACATTTTAATGAATTATTATTGCGAAGGAAATCGTTAATATTTAAAAAATTGCCTATTTAATCATAAAAATACTGTACAGTGTGTTGCATTAAAAATAGCCATTTGGAAAACCATGAAAAAATCTCAAATTATCAAATACAACCAAAAATTTTTAAAATTTTGTTTTCACTATTCAAAATATTAAATATTAGACTTAAACATAAGTTTGTTTAAATATGAACCATGAGTCACAAACAATAAAAAGGACATTGATCTTTTGGAAAGAGATTATTAATCGATTAATATTTACAAATAATAACTTGAAAAACGAATATCTTTTTCATGTCATAAAAATAAACTTTGAGATTTAAGAAATTAAATGTGATAATAAAACTTTTATCATAACTCACTTAATTAAGCCATTTTTGGATTAAAAGGTTTTGAAGAAATTGAAAAACGAAGTTTTTTTATAAACATATTAAAAGATAAGCGATATACTAAGTGAATTAAAGCCTAACATCGTTAAAATTAATCTGCCTTATTCTTAAATTTATCCACAATGTAAAAAAGAAAGAAATATTTACATTCATTATATTTACTTTCAAATAAAATTAAATAATATCTAAAATACTTTAAGTGTAGTTAAAAAATACCAAAGACGTAGAAATTTAAGCAGCATATTTTTGTAATTATGGGAAATAAGAAATAAAATTTCCTTAAAAACTAAACTTAGCAAGTAAGAAAATAAAAGTTTTGTTTTTTAATAACATTTATTGAATTTTAAGTAATCTAATTATGATATAAAAAAGTATCTTAATATTTGAATATTTTTAAGAAAAATATTCTAAATACTATTAATTTATACCTATACTACTTGCTAATTAATTATGATTACATTCATATGAATACTTATAATTAAACTAAATATTATTAAGTAAGAAAAATTTAAAAAAAAATTATAAATTAAATTCAGAACTATTCATTCGTTATTTTTAATTTTTAAAAGCAATAAACACAAAAATATATTAATATATTGCAAAGGTTAAATACATCTAATAATTAAAAAAAATTTGTGTAAAATCGGACAGATAAACTTAAGCATCAAATGCCTATGATTAAAGAAAAATAATATACCAATTGTATCATAAAAAGAAATCACATTTTCAAATATTAAAACTGAAAAACTTAAATAAGCAACAACAAAAAAAATAGAATAAGTTTGGATTAAATTAAAAAAATATATTTTATTCTCGATATCGAAGGAAGAGGAAAAATAAAACAATTTTTCATCATAATTTACCAGAACCAGAAGCAAAACAAAAATTCAAATATATTTATTTTTAATAATTTACCCAATTAATGGAAAAATAATAAAATAAAATTAAATGGAGTTCTACAAACGCCGGTTGTTTTTGCCTGAATGCCAAGAGGGATGATTTATCTCCTTTTTAGGCATCCACTGGAAAGAAAAATTTAATTTAATAATTTTGAAAATATCTGAATATAAAGTTTTTTATAAATTAATTTGATAAATTATCCAAATATTATGGTAAAGAAGTATATTTGAACCTATCGAGAAAGAATACAAACAGTGAGCAGTGTGTTCAGCAGGCGAACTGAGCAATTGTATCTAATTAAAAATAAAATTTAATAAGAAACAAAATCTACGAAAATAATAGGAAATTTAATTCGAATTTCCTCCTTCAAAAGTTATTTATTTAAGAAATGCAGTAAAAGAAAAATCATTTTAATTCTTTTTTTTATTTCTAGACATATTATTCAATTATTCAAATAAAGAATGGTAAGAAAAAGTATATTTAAAATAAAGGCATACATTATTTAGCTGTTTAGTAATAAAAAAAATATAAATTTTTTAAATAAATCTTTACATTAGAATGATCTCATATATGAATGAATATAAAAAGTCATATAAATAATTAATGAAACAGTAAATAAAAAATAATGTTGTATAATTCTAAAATAAAAAGAATTTAATATTAAGAAAAATAAGGAAAGAATTTTAAATATTCAGCACTATTTCAATCTGTCCAATTTTGTTTTTTAAATCAAGGATATAGAAAAAATCATGTAGATTTTTGGTTAATTAATTTCTCTTATTTTTTAAATTTTCTAATAAAAAAAATAAGAAAAAGTATTTTAAACTTAGAAATTTGTACAATTGTAAATCATTTACGTTTTTGTTTTAATGAAAGCAAGGTTTTTTACTCGCAGAATTACAATATTTTTTTCTTTAATACGTTAACTTTTTGCAAAAATATTTATAATCAAATATCTAGCATTGGATTCAAATAAATCGTTGATTGTTTTTCTGATTGGTCTTAAGTTAATTTGAAGAAAAATGATAAATTTATATAAAAATTTAATGGAGTTTGAAAAACTACGGTTTTTTTTGCAGAAGAAATTCAAATTGACACGAGGGATGATTCCCTCCTTTTAAAAAAATTGAAAAAAAATTTTTAAACGATTAAAATTCTTACAATTGACAATCGTATACAATTTATTTATTTAGTGAGCTAAAATTTAGAAATATAATTATTTTAAAGAAAGATTATTGATGAACTTAAGCAAGAACCTTCGTCCGAACAACACAAGATACTGTTTGGCATGTCTTGAAAAGGACGAGATCTACACATAAATTTTAAACGATAAAATTTCTAAAAATATTTCAATTAAATAATTTTATTTCAATGATGATTTTAATAAAAATATATATTATTTTTTATAGTTTATGAAACGAAAATATACAAACGAGCAGCTGAACATGAAATTTTATTTCTATGATTAAAATATAGATTTAATCATTTTTATCCCAAAATAAAATTCATCAGCACTATAAAAGTAAATAATCTACAATGATTTTTTTTCAATTATTAATTTGTAAAAAACTTATATTTAATAAAAAAAAAAATTACTAACATTTAAATGTTTACTTACATAAATAATTGTTAACTCATTTAACATATGGAAATTTTATGTTTAAATATAAAAAATATGAAAACAATTGCTAAAAAATGTTAAAATCGAGAAAAATTTTGATAGATTTTGCATTTTTAAAAGCAAAAGCTTTATTTTGAAGCTTTAATTCCGTTTTAAAAATTGGCATTGAAAATAATATGAAATTTCAATAATTAAAAATGAAGTATGAATCTTTGGATAATATATAAAAAAACAAAATTAAACACTTAATTTATAACATTATTAAAGAGAATAATTAATAAAGGAAACTAAAATATTTGAATTTATGCACAACTCAAGACCAAGCAATGCGAAGAAAAGTTTCTCGAAAATGAGCAAGAAAGAAAAAATAAAAATTGCAATGTAAGAATGTTTTATTCATTTAATCTAATCAATATAACAAAAAAAAAAAAATTAATTTATTGATTTTTTATAACCTTATTTTAAATGAATTTTCTATATAAAATTTTTAAAATAAAAATAATAATTCTATTAAATAGGAAAAAAACAATTTGAAAATAGAAATAATTTATATTTTATTTATTAGTACATTCGATATATTGTATTGGAAATTGTTTCTCCAAAAAATACAAATTACAAAAACATTAAATATATTAATATGATAATCAATATAAATAAAACTACGAATTTTTTATTTTTTATACATATTTTTCGAATTTTTTAAAATTTTTTAGAAATTTCTTGTGAAAAAATAAAAACTGTTTTTTTTAATTTACCCATAAAAATACCAAAATATTTTTTAAAATGTTAAAAGATGATTCTAGCTTATTTATGTCATTTTCTGCCATTTTGTGCTTATTTAACACTTAACGAACATTTTAAAAAATTATTATTCATTATTCTACGTATTTTGGGTTTTTATACATATTTCGGGGTTTTTCTTAATATTTGTGTACATATTTTGACTATTTTTTGTCATATTTTTATCATCCCTACTAATTAGCATAATACAATAAATGTATAAAATCATATAATATTTTCAAAAACAAAATAATAATTAGAAAAATCATAAATTATATATATATTATATGATACTTTTTTCAGTCTGGTGCTGGCAAAAATGGCAATTAACAAATTCACTTTTAAAAATAATAAATAAAATATGACATTTCAAAATTCAAAATTTAAAAAGACTATTCAAATGTTAACAACAAAAAAAATCATTTAAATTGCGGAAATAGAAAATAAAAATTAGACTTTCGGATATCCAAGCTATACTATAATTAGTTGTGTGATTAATAAATTTATCGATAAGTTACATAATTTTAATTATAAGGAATGATAACTAATAAATTAAAACTTATATGCTATTTTTTAGACGAGACAATGTTTAAATTTCAATTCTTTTTGAAATAAATTGAGTAAAAATGTAAGCGACAATTCATTTTGGCTAGCCAAAACGCAAAATTCATAGATTGGCTCCGACATATATGCAATTATATAGAAACAAAGCCATAATGATATATGAATGATATATATAAATAATGAAAAAATATAATTAATACAAACAAGCCTGAACAAAAAAAGGAGTACATTTCTCATTGAAATATATATTAATTCAAAAAATAACTATTAAATTAAAAACATACGGAAAAACATATTTTATTAAAAATTTATATATTAGCATAATTACATAAATTATAATAATAATAATAAGAAAGACGAAAGAAATCATTAAATTAATTCTGACGATCTAATTGCCCATTGAAAAACAAAATTTAAATTTTATAATTAAAATTATACATATAACCAGGGCCCTGCAGGGCCCTGTGAAAGCGCCGGGGCCGCTTTCAACACCGGTGCCAGCATGGCACAGATTTGTCCTATAATAGGATAAATAACCTTGAGGTACTCGCTCGGCCGCTTCGCGGCCTCGTAGGGGGCCTTCGGCCCACTCCCCCCTCCTCTCGCCCCTCTCCCCTCCTCCCCCCTCCCCCACTTCATAATTTTCCTGCGCTTAAGGTACTCGCTCGGCCGCTTCGCGGCCTCGTAGGGGGCCTTCGGCCCCCTCCCACCCCCTCTCCCCCCCTTCCCGCTCCCCCTTTCTCCCCCTCGCCCACTTCATAATTTTACTGTGCTTAAGGTACTCGCTCGGCCGCTTCGCGGCCTCGTAGGGGGCCTTCGGCCCCCTACCACCCCCTCTCCTCCCCCCCTTCCCCCTCCCGCCTTCTTCCCCCTCCCCACAACTTTTTTTTTCTGCGCTTAAGGTACTCGCTCGGCCGCTTCGCGGCCTCGTAGGGGGCCTTCGGCCCCCTCCCACCCCCTCTCCTCCCCCCCTTCCCCCTCCCGCCTTCTTCCCCCTCCCCACAACTTTTTTTTTTCTGCGCTTAAGGTACTCGCTAGGCCGCTTCGCGGCCTCGTAGTGGGCCTTCGGCCCCCTCCCACCCCCTCTCCTCCCCCCCTTCCCCCTCCCGCCTTCTTCCCCCTCCCCACAACTTTTTTTTTCTGCGCTTAAGGTACTCGCTCGGCCGCTTCGCGGCCTCGTAGGGGGCCTTCGGCCCCCTCCCACCCCCTCTCCCCCCCTTTCCCCTCCCGCCTCCTCCCCCCTCCCCCACTTCCTAATTTTCCTGTGCTTAAGGTACTCGCTCGGCCGCTTTGCGGCCTCGTAGGGGGCCTTCGGCCCCCTCCCACCCCCTCTCCTCCCCCCTTCCCCCTCGCGCCTTCTCCCCCCTCCCCCACCCTCTTCCCACCCCCCCTTCCCCCTCCCCCTTTCTCCCCCTCGCCCACTTCATAATTTTTCTGCGCTTAAGGTACTCGCTCGGCCGCTTCGCGGCCTCGTAGGGGGCCTTCGGCCCCTTCTTCCCCCTTCCCCCCCCCCCCCCCCCCCCCCCCCCCCCCTCCCCCCTTCCCCTCCCGCCTCCCCCCCCTCCCCCACTTCCTAATTTTCCTGTGCTTAAGGTACTCGCTCGGCCGCTTCGCGGCCTCGTAGGGGGCCTTCGGCCCCCTCCCACCCCCTCTCCCCCCTTTCCCCTCCCGCCTCCTCCCCCCTCCCCCACCCTCTCCTCCCTCTCCCCCCCCCCCTCCTCCCTCCCCCTCTCTCCCCTCCTCTCCGCTTTTATTTTATTTTATTCTATTTTATTTTTATTTATTTTATTTTTATTTATTTTATTTTATTTTATTTTATTTTAATTTATTTTATTTTATTTTATTTTATTTTATTTTATTTTATTTTATTTTATCTTATCTTATCTTATCTTATTATTTATTTTATTTTATTTTATTTTATTTTATTTTATTTATTTTATTTTATTTTATTTTATTTTATTTTATTTTATTTTATTTTATTTTATTTTATTTTATTTTATTTTATTTTATTTTATTTTATTTTATTTTATTTTATTTATTTTATTTATTTATTTATTTAATTTTTTTCGCATTGAATTCAGAATCCGGATACGCTGGGATTCGGGATTCTGAGCTACTTTGAAAAAATAAAACAGGTCTAGCGAGAGATCAGTGAGAGAGTGTGGAAACAAAGAGAATAGACGAAGAGAGCGAAGAGAGATTTTCGGCTTGCTCAAATTTTTTAATTCCGGTATCAAGCGTAACCCAATTCAGACTTATGCTAGAAACATGCTTGATAGCTCGTTAGAATCCTCAAAGTCTTCTGATGTGCCCTTTCTCCAAGCCCAAAACGGTACTCCTAATACCCGACCTGCTACAGACGGACAACCGCGGCATGGTCAAAAATTTTCCGAAATTTTTCAAAAAATTTCTGAAGAAAAATTTTTTTGTTTCATTTTTTCAAAAAACGGTTTTCGCCATTCGATAGAGAATCCTTAAGTGCTGGAAGGATGCGCAAACCGCGTGCCGATCCGATCACTACAAAAAAAGTTATTCGCGAAATGTCATTTCAGCCTACATTTTTCCCTTATATAGGGAATAAAGTGATCATTTTAAGTTTTACGAACAAAAGCATTCACCAAGATAATTTAATTATAATTTTAATATTCTTTTTTTTTTAATTTTTAATTTCATTGTCAACGATAATATAATCAATTACTAGAGCTTAAAAAATTCATATAGTTAAATAGCAAAAAAAAATCCAATAGTCAAAACAAAAAGTCTGAAAAGCTATGTTTATTTAATATTAATATAAGTGAGGAAGTTTATTTAAACAAAAAATTAAAATATTAATATACAGATTGAAAAAAATAGATAAGAAGATGTTATGGGCTAGCGGTGCCGAAAAGCTGAATATTTATGAAAAACTAGGCTCATTTTGATAAATGCATTTTAAAAATTGGAATAAAACATTTATTAATATATAAATTTTACAAAATTTTATTTGCATACCACTATATTTATAATAAAACTCAGAATAATTTTGCTTATCGAATAAAACTTGTGGTTGACTTATTGAAAAAAACCAAGAAGAAGTTCGCTGCGAGAAAGCACAATTGATATTACTCAAAGAATAACATTTAAATGAAAATTATTAAATAAAATATATGAATGATTTATGAAATCATAAATTTTTAAAAAAGAAAAGTAAAAATACAAATAATTCTACGGGATAAAGTAAAAATTCTGATGACATAAATTTTTAAAAACAACAAATAAATATTTATTAATTTAGCTTTGGTTAGTAAATGGAATTGATACAAATTGGCTTTTATTATTTGTCTTCACCAACTCTGTCGACCTACTCATAATCTCTCGTAACTTTCTTAAAATTTAAATTAATATTTATCTGAATAACAACAAAGTCATACGGAACTCAGAACTCCTGAAGTGCCCATTCCTTTCCCATCTATGATAAAAGGATATACATATACAAAAATGATTAATTTTTTAAAAATTAATTTCATTGTGCGATGTTTAAATATCAAAAAATAAACCGATCGCACTAAAAGATTTACCATTTTTATTAAAAATAATAAGAAAAATTAAAGATTTTTAAAAGCATTTTTTATAACATAAACAATCTTAAATCAAAGTGATTAAATAATGTTCATTTGATCCAGCAATACTAATAATCACTTGCGCAGGCTACCAATCATATGGCACCCATAATAATTTAATTTTTAAATTTGATTTTGCATTTATTATTAATTTTACTTTAATATGTATTTCGGATTTTTTTAATTCAATGATGCATCAATGATTCTGACACTTTATTTTTTAGTTGAATATTAGTTCTAACAAGCGCTCATAACTTTATTGCAAGAATGCCTGATTTAATTTATTAGCAAAATTTTAGAATATATGAAAAGTGAGTGCATAAATTGGTTTTATAAATAATTTTTTTTTCTAAAAAAAAGTAATTTGATGCATTATATTAATAGAATAATTAGTTTAACAAGATTTGTTATTTATTTTTCACATAAAATAGCAATGAATAAAAATTGCCAAAATTATAATAATTCGGAATTTTAAAAAATATTTGGCAAAATTATTTTGATATTTGTAATAAATGTTTAAGTGCTTTTCATAATAAGGCAGTTTCCATAAAAACTTATTAAAAAATTAATAATTATCTTTTTCTATAATATTCAATCTAAAATAAATGAATGAGAATTGTAATTTCTATAATAAAAGCTTTAAGGCAGTTTCCATAAATCTAATTAAAAACTATAAAATGAAGAGCTATCAAATTAATCAAATTAAAGTAAGTAAGTTCATTAAAATTCTGCGGTAATTTAGAAAATTAGAAAGTAAATATTAAATTGTATGTATTATAAAAAGAATTTTTAATTTAAAAATGTAATAAAAAAGTGTTATTTTTCTCACAGATGGAAAATTTGAAACAGGTGAGATTTATTTACAAAATAAAATAAACAAAATAAAATCGGATACAAATAATAAATATTCTACAATGAAGTATTTAAAATTAAAAGCATTACTAAACGAATCTTTTAAAAAAGAAAACAAATAAACCTTAAAATAATTTGAATTAAAAATAATTTTTAAAACAAACTTTTTTATTGAAAAAAATATTATCTGAAAAAGAATTAAATATTTTTCCAAAAGAATGGGTATTAAATAAATAACAATTCTTTTATTATTATTAAAACACAAAGCTGGAACATCGTAATAAATTCTCATTCTTATGTAAACAATAACAAAAAATTGGTATTTATGCAAAATAAACAAATAAATAAATATTAATGAGTAATAACGAAAAAATAAATCTGTTAATTGGTTTTGTGCATTTATAAAATCGTTCTTTTATTTTAAAATTAAGAAAAACAATCTAATTTAAGTTAAGCGAGCACGGCGGATGGGCTAGTTTTATTTTTATTTCTTTTACAGTTTGGAATTGAACCTAATTATTTTTACCATTTTTAACAAAATTAATACAATAAAAATATTCAAATACTCAAAAAATGCATCGTAAAACACAGCAAGCTTCAAAAAAAATGCATACTGATGACTAAAAGAAAAATTTTGAAATGACTCACAACTTGAGCTCTCAGTCACAAATATATTAGTTTAAAATAGAATAACATAAATCTATAGAAATAATTTAGAAATAATAATAATTCACAACGCACAAAAAATATAGCATTTTTGGTATGATTTTCAAATTATGAATATTTACTCATTTTAACATATTTCAGAGCATTCAATAAATATATTAGATAATTCTAATTAAAGTTGGAAATTAACAAAATAATAAAACAAGTATAAAAGCAAGGCTCCAAGATTAAAATTTCCAAGAGCCTCATTTGGCATGCAAAAAAGCCTCATTTTGGGTCAAAAAGCCTCATTTTTACAAATTTTTTCAAAATACGTTTAAATGCAAATATTATATGTACTTTCAATTTTATTGTTATAAATAAGCATTTTGTGAAATTCTAACAAATAAGCATGAAAATCTAAGTTGATTTTTTTGCGACGCTTTTTTCAAAAAACTTTTGGGGAAAAGGGGGGCCGGCGGTGCCGATAGGCGCCGCCGGAAAAAATTTTCTAATTTTAATGTGATTTGTTAACAGATTTGTCCACAAAAATGGCCAAATTTTGCAATTTTGAGCAAATTTTTCCGGTGGTGCCGATAGGCGCCGCCGGGTAAAAAATTAAGAATTTTGACCATATTTTTAGCAGATTTTCATTGAAAAAAATTTTGTGGTTTTTATGAAAAAGTTAACAAAAATTTTTGGAAAATTTGTGTGAGATATTCGTTTTGACGCTCTTTTAAAAACCCAAATTATTAAATGTTTGTCAAACATATGTCAATTTATCAAAATTAATCATAAAATTTAACAGATTCTGACTATTTCCCCGAAAAACCACAAAAAACCTCAAAATTTCTCAAAAAACCACAAAAGCTTCAAAGCCTTATTTTAAAAATTTAGACTCATTGCCTACTAAAAAAACATAAAATGAGGCTAAAGCCTCACATCTGGGAGCTCTGTATAAAAGTATTTGACAGATTATTAATTATGAATTTATTGGAATGGTAGAAGATTTTTTTTAAAAAAAGTAGCCATGGTTTTTTAAATAATAACGAAACTTAAATTTACTGAATTTAAATGCGACAGTTTTGCAAATAAATAAAAATAATACAAACAAAAATAAAGAATTTAAATAGTATAAAAATTAAATAAAAGTAATTTGAAACAGCGGAAATAAAAAATTAAAAATTTATTTTAAAAACTCACAAGGAGATGGAATGATTTTTATTAGAAAATTCGAAGATTTTATTAATTATTTTTTCTCGTTTTAAGAAAAACACAAAATATGCTTAAAAATATATGAAAATTTGTTAAATAAAATAATGGTAATTACCATTAAAATCTAATTCCTTGATGAAATAATAATTAAAATTAATTGTTAAAATCTTTAAATTTATTAAGACATAAATCACAAATCAGTGAAAAAACTTACACTTCATTCTGGGGTTTAAGTTATTTTAAAAAGTAAACTGAATTTTACAAAACTTTCTAAAAACAATCCTATAGATTTTTCCTTCAAAAATTCAAGCACAATAATGCAAAACACGAAAATTATTATAATATATCTTTAAGAAAAAAAACTTAGAAAAATGATTAAATTTTTAATATTTATAGCAAAATTACAATTTTCTTTTTAAACTGAGACATGAAAAAACGATATGAGAAAAATTGATCAAAATATTAATAATGTATAAATGTTATCAAATAAAAAATTTGCTTTATTTTATTTATTTATATACAAAAATATTTGGTATGTTCGAAAAATATTAAGTAAATTCATTAATTTAAAAAATTTAAAAAATTGCAAAAAGAAAATAAATTATTTAGCAAATAAATTAACTTCATCAAAACATATGTTAATAACAATTATTGAATGCAATAATGATATTCTTGTAAGTACATGCTATTTTTGCATAAAATTAGAAAAATATTAAAATTATATTTCCCTTGACAGCATTTTGTCATCTTTAAATTTAAATAATAGAATAATTAATACAACTTGAAAAAGGTACCATGACAACCAATTCTAAAATTGATAACCAAATGGCATGAGAGAAAAGAAATGATTTATAATTTGTTCTTTATTAAAATATAATGCACCATAATTAAATAATTTTTATAAACTAAAAAATAGAAAAACATTTAATACAATAGATTTAATGAAATATTTTAAGCTGATTTAATTTTAGATGTTTAATAAAACAATATTTATGTGTTTTTTTATTTTCAATTATAAAATAATTCAAAAAAATAAATTATAAATTTGATTGAAAATATCGTTTTATACATTAAAATATTAAAAAGAATAAATTGTTTTAAAAAATAAATAAAAACTATTACATACGAGCAGAGATAAGAAAACGATACGCATCAAGAATTTAAAAATTTTATTAAAATAATTAACAAAATAAGATATTTTTAAATAAATGGCAAAAACCGAGAAAAATTTTGTGCAAGTCAAATTTTATTTATTTAAATGTGAATAAATTGGCTATTTTTCTAGAAAATAAAGCTTTTATTTTGAAGCATTTACTAGTTTGAAGAAAATCTGCATTGAAAATAAATAAAACAAAACATATCAAAGGAATTATTAATAAAGGATAAATTACAAATTTTTTAAAATTATCGCTATGAATGCTGAACCACGATTCCACTAGCCCGACATTTGAACAAAAATTTAAAATATAGTAATATAAATAATAATAATTGAAATTTAAAATAAATGTACTTTTAGGTCTAATTGCATATTTAAATAATAAAATAAATTTTGTAAATAATTGTAAGTCAGCCGAAGGGACACTTGCTACCTTATCTGAATATCCTCCCGAAAAACAAATTCGGTTGGTGTTTTAATAAAAAATTAAAATATTGAAAAATTTACTTGATATTTTCAATAATGCCTATATACAATTTTTTATATTTGTAAAATTTGAATCTTTTTAAATTCATAAATTAAAATTATTAAAAATCTTTATAAGCTTTTTCCATAAAATTGTTACTTTAATTTTTTGTTACTTCGTCTCAACTGCTGCATATAAAGCAGCCCGTGACTTACTTGACTTATAAATGATATGTAGATAAATATATATATAAAAGCCAAAATAGTTAAAATTTACACTGCTTATATTGAGAAAAATTTCAAGCAAGTCAAATTATTTTTTTAATATGTGACTTAATTGTTTATTTTTTTCTGCATGCTTTTATTTTGAAGTATTACTCTGTTGGAAGAAAATTGGTATTTATGCAAAATAAACAAATAAATAAATATTAATGAGTAATAACGAAAAAATAAATCTGTTAATTGGTTTTGTGCATTTATAAAATCGTTCTTTTATTTTAAAATTAAGAAAAACAATCTAATTTAAGTTAAGCGAGCACGGCGGATGGGCTAGTTTTATTTTTATTTCTTTTACAGTTTGGAATTGAACCTAATTATTTTTACCATTTTTAACAAAATTAATACAATAAAAATATTCAAATACTCAAAAAATGCATCGTAAAACACAGCAAGCTTCAAAAAAAATGCATACTGATGACTAAAAGAAAAATTTTGAAATGACTCACAACTTGAGCTCTCAGTCACAAATATATTAGTTTAAAATAGAATAACATAAATCTATAGAAATAATTTAGAAATAATAATAATTCACAACGCACAAAAAATATAGCATTTTTGGTATGATTTTCAAATTATGAATATTTACTCATTTTAACATATTTCAGAGCATTCAATAAATATATTAGATAATTCTAATTAAAGTTGGAAATTAACAAAATAATAAAACAAGTATAAAAGTATTTGACAGATTATTAATTATGAATTTATTGGAATGGTAGAAGGTTTTAAAAAAAAAAGAAGCCATGATTTTTAAATAATAACGAAACTTAAATTTACTGAATTTAAATGCGACAGTTTTGCAAATAAATAAAAATAATACAAACAAAAATAAAGAATTTAAATAGTATAAAAATTAAATAAAAGTAATTTGAAACAGCGGAAATAAAAAATTAAAAATTTATTGTAAAAACTCACAAGGAGATGGAATGATTTTTATTAGAAAATTCGAAGATTTTATTAATTATTTTTTCTCGTTATAAAATAGAAAACGAACTAATATTAACATTTAATTATTTGAATTAAATCAAAATTAATTAATTAATTACTTCTAAATACGAATCATATTAAAATTATGAGAAAAAAATAAAATAATAACGAATTTGAGGATTTTAATGCCTATTTATAAAAAAAATTTTTCTTCCTTTTTATGTGCCAATTTGGTGATTTTTTCTGCCTAAAAATAGAAGCTCTATAAATTTAAAAAAGGTTTAAAACCGTTCAACCCGGATTAAAAAATGTTTAAAGTATCACCAATAACGTTTTTTTAAATACAAAACACTTTAAAAGTCACAAATATAAATTTTATTAATTTGAAAAAAACAATATAAAATTTATTTTTATCTTATACTTCGAATTGAAATTTATGTTTTTTTTTATTTGAAAAAACCAAATTTATATGTTTTAAAAACCTCATGAATGAAAAAATAATGTTAAGTTAATAATGTAACAACAATATTATCACCTTTTTGACGTCTTCACAAAAAAATAATTAAAATCTGAAAATATCTGAAAATAAAAAACACCACATAGATTTTAATTTTTTTCTTCATATCATTTAGTACATAAATTTTTTTTAAATTTACGACTTAAAACCGAAAAAATTAAAAGTTCGGTGCCATTCCATTGATTATTTTTTATAACTTTATTCATTAATTTCTATGTGTTTAATCTGTAAACAAAATCTCATCAAAAACATAATATAAGAAACAATTTTTTTTCAAATATTTAGATTTATTCTAATGAACTCCGAAAGCTTAAACATAAAAATTGGACTTAAGTTCATGTAGAAACATCATGTAATGAAATAAATTTTTTATACATTAAGAAAATATTTCTTTAATTAATTATAGCATATTAATTTTTTGTGTATTTTTGTATTTTTAAATTTTTTGTTTTACTTTCACTTGGGGTATAGCGGATAGCGGCTTCTCCACTCATCTTAATGGATAACAATTTTTTGACTTTTTTGTTTCCGATTATTTCTAATAATTTAATTTATATGATCGTAAATCAACAAAATTTTTATCTTTCTTTAATTATGAGTAATCTATTTGTGTAGAGGTGTGCTTTACATTAATCTTAAAAAATATTTTCAAAATTAAACACGATTATTTGGAATTAATTAGATTATATTATTTTGCCTTTATTTAGAAACTTTACATATTTATATTTAATATTTTAGTTTTATTATCTTTTGCTAGAATTTTCCTTAAAAGATATATTTAAAATTATTATTATTTTTATTTTAGCATTTATTTTTATTTGTTTTTTATTTCTTTTAGAAACATTTTTTTCTCATGATTAAATACTCGCAAAGAGCATGTTCCCATTCGTGTGTTGTGATTAAGTTATTTTATCTGATCTAAACAAAAAATTAATTTATTTGCGTAAATGTATCATCATAAATATTATTATTTCTTTAATAATTTAATAAAATCAAGTAAATATGCAAAGC
Source organism: Heterodera schachtii (assembly GCA_023374025.1). Classification (NCBI taxonomy): domain Eukaryota; kingdom Metazoa; phylum Nematoda; class Chromadorea; order Rhabditida; family Heteroderidae; genus Heterodera; species Heterodera schachtii. The sequence goes on from SIJG01000039.1 coordinate 1,078,318, forward strand.
TTCATGTGCATTGTAGTAGACATTTTTAAATTTTATTATCGTTACTATTATTATTAACAGTGTTTTCTGATTAAGTTTAAATCTCTGTTTTTCATTGTTTATTTTTTTTGATTATTAATTTATTATATAACAAATTGCAAAAGTAAATATAATTATAACTATTCTTTTGTAGGTATGATGTTGAAAGTTCCTGTTTCGTCCGATGTTTACTTCTTTTTTTTTAATAATGAAAAATAAGTTTTCTTAGATAATAGATCGCTAATTCCAACGATGTAAACATCTATTCGGCCCAATGCTTATACTTTGTTTGAATATTATACAGTATTCTAGTTATTTTAATTAAATGTCGCAGTACTTTTGTACTGAGGAGTATTGTAGTGCAATTCACATTAGCAATCAGCTGCTCGATTTTTTTTTGTTTTCTACGATTATTCCTTTATTTAACTTCAAAAGTAATTGTTTCTGAATTAACGGTTCAGAGATGTTCATATTTAATTAATTAGATGATGTCCATGTTATTACTTTTTATAAAAATTACAACAGACCGATAAAAATTGTTTAATATTTTTTATGTTTTTAAATAGAGCTTACTCAAAATATATTAATATAGATGTTTTTTGGCATATTAATAATTTTTTTTTAATAAATTGGATTTATTTTAAAATTTTTATCTATAAATCTAATCGACAGTATGACTTATTTTAAAAATTATGAACTTACAATAATTGTGTTTTTTTATCTCATTTATGTATAAATATATTTATTGCTTTTATTAATTTGTTTAAATTTTGTAATCACTTGCCTTTATTAATATATTTTTTTTCTTATGGCATTGCAATTAAATACCATTCCGCAGTATTGAAAAACGGTATTATATTAATCCTTATGATAAAATTTTTAATTTATTTCAATTTTATAGTCGTCCTCTTGGCTGGTAGAACGTGTTTTGGGATTCAAGGCAGGTAGCATCTTTTTTTTCAAGCGTCCTTTTGTAATTATCCTGGATATTAATTGCATTTTTATTTGTATGTATTAAAGATTATTATTTGGGTATTTTTCACTGAATTTATTTATTAATCTAATTTCTTTCATTAGTTTTATTATATCAATGTTTTAATTGGTTTGGTGAATATTTACAAAATTATTGAGCTTAATTTTATTCTGAATAATTTCTCAGATATTTAAAAAAAAATTATTTCTGAATAATTTTTTGTACATGACTTGCTTCTTGAAATCTCGAATTGGTCAGTAAAGTTAGACAAACCATCAAATATATTTTCATACTATCATGTATAACTTAATAATTTTATTTTCTGAATTAATATATTTTTTAATTTCCAAGAGCATCCGTATCATTTATGTTTTAAAAATATTTAAGTTATTATTTATTTAGTGTTTTTCATTTGTTTAAATCAAAAATATTTTCCCCTTCATTTAATAACCAAAACTTTTAAGTAAAAAATCCCGAATATTCCATTTACTGATCCCAGACGGAAAGAAAAAATATAAATTTGAAAATTTATTTAGACAATTATTAATAAGTTAGTTGAACAAATCAGGCTGTCATCATATTTGTTTATATTTAAGGTGGAAAGTTCATTTTAAGAATTTCTATGTATAAATCAAAATTTTTATTAACTTTTAATTTTCTTTTTATAAGTTTATTCATTAACCCCACATTAGCATCATTCAAAATTAAGTAGAAAATTATTGTTTGATTCTTTCTCGTTTTAAATTATGCACTCTTATGTAGATTCATATAAAAAGCCTTAAAATTTTTATCTGTACATTTGCTGTATTATAATTTAAATAATTTAACGAACCAGTAGTTTATCAGGGAAACTTGCTTTTAATTCGAGTTTCTTCGATTTTTTTTTGTGCACCTGTTTTCGCTCATTTTCAAATGAACTCGCTAACAAATTTGAACAGCGTCTGAGCCTATGAAATTATGACACGGCTTTCAAGTTATTAATTTTAGTTTGTCTTCTCTTTAAATTGTAAAGTTATATCTTTTTTAAAATTATTTTCGGGAATATATTATATTTACTTTTGATTGTTTCAGATTTTTTATTTGAATGAAATTTTGGGTGTGTTCAACAGGCATCATTATCCATTTAAATTATTATTTAATTTTGCTCACTCTCCTTTTATGTATTTGTAAATTTATTTTTTAATCAGATTTCATATTTATATAGAGAAGATCTTTAAGTTTTTACAAATGATACACAATTTAATTTATCTGAAAATTCTATGAAAATTAATCAATAACAATATATTTGAAAATAAATATAATTTTCATAGCTAATCAATTATTTATCCTTGAATTTTCTTTTATTTAATTCCTTTAATATAATGATACTATTTGAAATAGTCAATTTAATAAAAAATAATGAAAATTTTCAATCAAGATAAGAATATTCTATTAATAGTAGAAATTTATAAAATTTCCCATCTGCGCCTATCTGATGAGCCGTTTATACTCAGGGTTACCCTTTGTCCTTATTTGTAAGGTTTGTCCTTATTTTGAGGGTCCAAATCTTACAAATTTTAAATGTTTTTATTTGTAAGATTTGTCCTTATTTAAGCTCTTTGTCCTTATTTTAGTCTTATTTTTTTGGATTCAGAGAGAAATTTAGATTTTAAATGATAATTTTTGAAAGAAATGTTTTTTGAAGTGAATTAATATCCAAAGTTTTGCTTTTGCTTAATTTATTTGTTCATATGCGTGGTCCAGTGGGTTGTGATCATGGTTATGTTCTTCGTTTTATCGTTGGATCAGTTCCCCTCCAAGCAATTTTTTTTTCTTCTAATTTTTCAAAATTATTCCTTTATCGATGGGAATTCAATCTTAATTTTAACATTTAAAATCATAAAATATTGGTTAAAAACAGCAAAATTTGGACATTTTTTGACAAAATCTGTTAAAAATTGCACTTAAATTTTAAAAAATTTTTCCCGGCGGCGTCTATCGGCACCGCCGGAGCTGCAAAATTCTCTTTATTTCTTTAAATAGACTTAAAAACCGCGAGAAAAATACGAGAAATTTGCTTGAAGTAGAAACAGTGAAAAGCCTGGCAAAAATTTTCCCATCGGCGACTATCGAAGCTGCAGTGCCACAAAATTCCCTTAAGATTTCAAAAGTTGACCTAAGATTTGCAATGTAAAAATTGGCCTTTTTGGTGAAAATTTGTTACCAAGTCGCGCTAAATTACAAATTTTTTCCGGCGGCGCCTACCGGCACCGCCGGACTTCCCCCCGCCTAAAAAAAGAAAGTTTTTTGAAAAAATTCCGCAAAAACCTTTTGAATGTAAAAACCGCAAAATAATTTTGCTTTTAATACCTTTTTAATTTCTTCAACAATGATCAAGTGCCGTAATGGACGTGTCTCCACCACATCTTGTTTTTATTATATTTCCTTTGATAACTTATCTATTTTTATTTTTATTGTTGTATTTAAAGTTTTAATTTTCATTTTAGAAATTTTTCGCATATTTATTCTCTTGACTATGTTTTTCATCCGGTTGAGAGTTTTTTCAAAACGAGGTATATAAAACTAAAAATTTCGTAAAAATTTTATGCATGAGTTTTAATTGGTTATTACGCTCGCAATTCATTTATATTTAATTTCTAATTATCGTTTGAAATTTTTTTGGCTTAAAATATGAAAAAAAGATTTTTTAATTCTCTTGGTAAGAAAAATTAAGTTTATTATTTTCTGAAAATTTTTCAAATTAAATTGTTGTTGTTCTTCATTTTTAGATCACTAGAGCTATAAAGGTAGTTTTACATGTTCATATTTAACTATATGAATGGTTGAATATGTTGATTAATTAAAAAATGCAATATCATTAAAGAGAAGAGACAATAATGAGTTTTTGAAAATAATATGATTTGTTTAAAGAAAGTTTCAATATTAATTTAAGCCACAAAATAAATGTTAGTTTTATATTAATTCTAATTTGATTTAAAAAAGGAAAATATTCGGTAAAGCTATTTAAACGATTAAAAATTTTCAAGTTTATAGCCGATAAATTCAAAATTTATAAAAATATGGCTTTTTATGTTCCAACATAATTTAAAAATTATTTTTGACGAGCTCATAAATTTTTTATAAGCATCAATAAAGTAATATATTATTATTATTGACATTTTGAATGTAGAGAAATTTACATGTTGTTTTTTTAATAATAGATTCAAGTTAGAAGAAAATGAGATTTTTAATTTCAAATAAATTGTATGTATTTTAATATTTGTAAGTTGTGAGAAGTTACTCATTACCTTTTTGAAATATTAAAGTAGATTGATCTAGTTCGCGTGTCAATAAAGCTTGTTTTAAGTTTTTACGCCCTGGCCATGTTCTTGACAATTCTGCATTATGGTACGCCAATATGATTGATGTCAATTATACTTTAATATTTGATTTATTTAATATGAATTGCTTATTTATATTTTACATTTTTGTAATTCAAATCAAGCTCGTTCTTTTCCCATTTAAAACAATTGCTATTCAAATTTAAGTCCCCTAAAATTACGATTGGCCATTTATTTTCATACTTTTTATAATATATAAATTGCGATTGTGAGGTCTATAGGTTCAATGTGAGAAAGATATTTCTGAATATTTGATAATTTTCTGGTAATATAAATTTAACATTAACAAATTTTATTTAAACGTGATCGGCCAACGTTTGGTTTTAGGTATTGGTAAAATTACATGTTTTCACATATTAATGAAAATAATAAACATTGAGTAGCATCTTTTAATATTTTATTTATTTAATTTTTGATTTCAAATAATTTAGGCAAACACAAATTATTAAATTTATACAAACTTCCACAGATTAGATTTTATATTGCTCCACAACAGCAGATTAATTAATCGTTTTATTTATAGCTATGCGCTTGCCAATATTATTTAAATGTCCACAAATTCTCTCCCTCGAGATGAAGCATCTCTCTCTCTAGATAAATATCTCTCTCTCTCGCTGCGATTTGTTTTCCTTTTGGTATTTTTAATTTTTTCTATCATTTAAAATATTATGAATATTATATATATTTAACTTGAATTCTTTTTATGGTTTTCTTTATGTGCTATTAGCTGCTTTTTAAATAGCAATTCTATTATGAAAAATTTATAGCCAAATTTTATTATTTTATTATTTTGTCATTTTTATATTATTATTAACGGTTCTGTTTAAAAAAAAAATATTTTAGACAATTTTAAAAATTTAGTCACAATATTATCAATTGCATTCTAATATTTTATTTCCATGTTATTTTAATGTCTTAGTTCTGTTTTTGCTGTATTTTAAAAAATTTCCATTAAATTATTAATTGATTTAGCAATATTAATGAAACCCAAGCCAACCACCCAAATATTTGGATTTATTTTTTCATTAATTTATTTATGGTAATTTTTAAAAATTGTTTGAAAATCATCTATTTTTTCATAAATTCAAAAAAAATGTATTTTATTTAAATTATATTTAAAAATATATTATTGTTTCGTAATTATCCCAAATCCTTCGCGCTCTGGAAAAGAAGTCAAATTGTTAAGGAGATTCACATTGATACCTTTGAGTTTAAGTCATAATGGTGTTATTTTCTGTTTTAAATTCGATAGAGAAATTATTTTATGTGGAGTTTAATGATTTTAATAAAGCAAATATTAATAATAAATAATTTTTATATTAAATTAACTAACAAATATGCCCCACTTATTGTACAAATATCTGTTTTTAGTGTCAATTCATCATAATAATTATGGATATGAAATAGATACACTTTCAAATAAAATTAAATTTGTCTTAATATTTGTTGTGAAAGATATTTGCCTTTTGATTTTTAGATTTTAATGATTACATTGTTATTTCTCTGGAAACTAAATAGTTAAACAAATTCATCAGCGATTCAAATATTTTTAATTTATAATTTGCCATGCATAGACGGAGAATTAATTACCTCTTAGTTTTTATCAATTTTTTTTAATTTAATTTCTATTTTAATTGGCTTTAATATACTTTGTTAAATTCATTATTAAGCTTTCTATTCTAATGTATTTTTTCTAAATTACTACTTTTTTTACTTTTTAATTCCAAAATTTATAAGATTTTAGTGTCTATCGTTTTGGTTTTTTATTTTGTTAGAAAATTTTTATAAATTTTAATTTATGCTTTTGTGTAGTATAAATGAATATTCAAAAATTAATGCAAATTGAAACGATTTTCAAACAATGATTTAAATATGTAAACATCACGTCAATGTAAAATAAATTAATATTTTCAATTTTTATATTTAACCTTTATCATGGACTGGCGGAATTAACACTTACAAATTAGATGCCATGAATGAATGAAATTTTTAAATAATAATTTTGCTATAATATTTATTTATCCAATTACAAATGCTCGTGTTGTCTCGAAGGCGCGACCATTTGATTATTTGGACCAAAATATTATTTTTCAAATTCTTTTTGCGACTTCGAAATTTTAGTTATTTTATGATAGATAAATACTAGGTTTTCCGTAATAATCAAATAAAAAATTAATTTTAAAATTATTGCAATTTTCAAAATTTAATTCATATTATTTGTAATTTAATGCATATTAAATTGTATCTGTTCACATCAGCGGATTTATTAATATTTATTTTAGGTTCACGTTTGTTACTTTATTTTTAAATTAATTCCTTTTTAAAGAAAAAATTTTGGAAAATTAAATTATTTTAGCGCTTAACTATTTCTAAGTTTTTTTTAATAATTGAAAATAAATTAGTTTGTTAATATCAATGCATTAATTATAATAATTTGATTTAAAATGATTAGAAAACTTTTTGTCCTTTGGGGTTTTCTTTTATTATTTGCTTTATTTTTTATTTATTATTTTAATATTAAATCGTATCGCGAATCAAATGATGAAAAGAAATAGTCATCGTCATATTTTGATTTATATTTATTTTTACATACAAAAAATTGGTTTTATGCGCATTTTTTCCAAGCTTTTTAATTTATACTTAAATATTTTATTTATTTTTTGAATTATATTAACATTCTTCTTGTGTTTTTCTTTTTTAGTTAATCTTATTTTTTACAAGTTTAAAAAACACTTACTTATATATTTCCAAAATGCAGTAATGAAGTAACAAATTTTTGTGCCAAAATGTACGAGCCTGTTATTATAGCTTTGTTTTTTTCAAACAAGCAAAGCATCCAAGACTCTCTCGCTTCGTTTTCCAATTATTATTCGTTAAAAAAAAGTTTTCTTCATAAAAAATTTATTTTTGAAGAAATATTTTAAAATATTGTAAAAATTTCTTTTGAGAAAATTCATTTTTTTTTATTTTTAGACCAATTAATAATTAATAACATATATTATTATAAATACCATTATCCTTATCAACTAATTTTTCTTAATTAATTGAAAAAAAGAATAAATAAAAGTAATTTTCAATTTTATTTAAGTTTCAATTAATTTCATTTTAATTTTATTGATTTAATAAATTTCCAACACACCTTTGTCCTCGTCATATTTTTTGCGGGTCAATTTTCTTCGAATTTCTTTTAAATGTACATCGCTCCAATCATGTGCCTTCCGATCGGTGTGAACCTATCATTTATTTCAGAGATCAAAGTTAAAAGTGAGTTTTTGAGGTTTTTTTTTATATAATATATTGAATGAAAGTAAATTTTACAAAATTTAATTATTTTTCAATAATTTAAGGTTATATTTTAGAGTTTTAATATAACTTTTTTATCATAACAATCTTTTTTTAATATTTATATTATGAAATATCTGTTATGCTTTTATACTCCATTTTATATAAAATTATTTAGAAGAGAAGAATTTTTTGATAAACTTTTAACATTTAAAGTGTAATTTTTATTTTCCCATAAGATTCTTATTCGCTAACAACAAAAATTATCTTCTGCATAAAAAATAGTTTTTGAAGTAAAAGGAATAAAACTAAAGTTTCAATTAGTCTCGTTAATAAATTTTCAATTTCAATTAATTTCATTTTTTATTTTTATTGATTTCATAATACTATCGTTGTCCTCGAAATCACTTTTTCAACCATTTGGATAAATATTGTCTCTGCGCAATGCACTTCCAAATTAAATTAAATCCAATTAAAATTAAAAAAATTTCTTCTTTTTATTTCATTTTTCTGTGTATTTCTTTATTTCAGAAACATCGATAAAAGTGAGTGTTTTTAAATTATTATTTTGAATGAATGTAAATTTTTTATAAAATTTAATTATTATTGCAATAAGAAGAATTGATATTTTTACCAAATTTTATGGGAAATACTTTTTTCACAACCTTTTATTTTTATATTTTTTTATTGAAGTATAATTAAAATATTTTTTAAATTTAATTTAATAAACTTTTTCATAATTAACTTTAGATTTAAGTTAGACGAAATTCTTTAATTTTAAAAAGCAATAAAAATTTTTAAAAATTTTATTCAGCTCTCTTTTTGAAAGAAAAAGCATCAGAGAGCCTTATTTAACATGTAAATAAAATTTGGTGCGTTTCAGAGCACTTTCTGAAAAAAAACTTAAGCCTACTACTCAATTTTGCCTAAGCCAACTAAGCAGTTTCGAAATCGGTTGGGCAAAAATCGCTAAGGGTGGGCTAAAATAGCTAGCTTAGTCTATTAAAACCTAGAAAAGGAGCTCTTTCTAGTGGTGTCATCGGTTCTGGATTGGAGTCAGAATGCGCAGAGCTATACTCAAAAACTTAAGCCTACTACTCAATTTTTTTCACTAAAACGTTAAGCCTAAACTTTTCGCATATTTAAAAAGCAATAAAAATTTTTAAAAATTTTATTCAGCTCTCTTTTTGAAAGAAAAAGCATCAGAGAGCCTTATTTAACATGTAAATAAAATTTGGTGCGTTTCAGAGCACTTTCTGAAAAAAACTTAAGCCTACTACTCAATTTTTTTCACAAAAACGTTAAGCCTAAACTTTACGCATATTTAAAAAGCAATAAAAATTTTTAAAAATTTTATTCAGCTCTCTTTTTGAAAGAAAAAGCATCAGAGAGCCTTATTTAACATGTAAATAAAATTTGGTGCGTTTCAGAGCACTTTCTGGAAAAAAACTTAAGCCTACTACTCAATTTTGCCTAAGCCAACTAAGCAGTTTCGAAATCGGTTGGACAAAAAAACAGGGCCTAAAATGGGCAAAAGGAAATAAAAATTTAAAAAATTCCAATTTAACTCTCAATCCACGGGGAGGAGAATTTGGTAATAAAAAATAAATCCAAAAATGGGCCTAAAATAGGGCAAAAGGAAACTAAAAATTTAAAAAAAAAAATTTCAATTTAACTCTCAAATCCATTTAGAGTGCATTTGGTGTCCAAAATCCGCGTTTTCATTTTCATTAATGGATGTCGGATTATACAATTTTTGTTGCTCCGTCCGCCATTATCCATCATAAATAATATTTGTAATCTGACACAAACTAAAAGATAATTTTGTACGTAATTTGTGTACTGTTTGTGTAACGGGGAAGTAATTTCCGGTACAAAAATTTAATCAAAAAACGGAATTCTAAGAACATAAAAATTTTTGAAAAATTTGATTTGATGCTTTTTTGAATTCTTTTGATTAATTTCATCTTATTTCAACTTTACTATTTTTTATAATGATATTTAAATTTCAAATATTATTAGACAAGTTTTATCAATTTACTGTTAATTGGTCACATATTTACCATACAGGCTTCAATCTCCCATTTCTCAATTATTGGATTATTTTTATGTCACAGAGAGTTAATTTTCTTAAACGGAAAACCCTAAATTAATTGCGTTCAAATATTTCTTTTTTCTGCATTTATTATACTCACCCAATGAGAAAACTCTTTTATTTAAAAAAATACGTTTTGTTAATTAATAAAAATATTTTTGCTATATCTATTTATTTTGAAATATAATTTAGGAAAAATGTTTTATTCGAGTTATATAATTGTATAAACCCTCGTCAAGTAGAAAAACAGTCTAAATGTTTCATTACTGAATTTTCATCATCAGTTTTAATTTTCTTGAGGAACTGTTATCTTACATATTTTATTTTTTTAATTTACTTTGTGCCAAATAATGTTTTAGTTTTATATACCATATAAGTTATTTTGTCATACGAATATATTTGCAATTTTATTATATTTAATTGATTAATTTTTCTGAAATATTTTAATATTACCGTTGCTATATTTTTAGTTAAATAAAAAAACATAAATTTTTTCAATAATTGTTTTTTCAAATTTATTTTTTAATAAAAATCAAAATTAATTCTTGTTATTTAAAATATTAAAATAAAATACTGTTCCCCTGATTAAAGAAGATATATTCAATATTAATTCCTTTAATTTTTCATTTTTCAATATTTATTCGTATAAATTATTTTCAAATAACTAAATCCATCAAAAATTTTATTCAATGTTTAACCTTATGCTGCGAATTTAAAAAATCCTTGCGGTGAAAAAGTTGCTGCGGTTGTGGATCGTGAATACCCCATATACTACTCCTCTTTTTTTAGCTTTTTAAAATTTTAATAAATGTGAAAAAAATATTTTTATTGATTTATTAATGCTATGATGAGGTGAAAAATTGTTGCCTTTAAGTTTTTTAAACTTTTTTCCATTTATTTATTATAAAAAATTACATTTCTGAAGAGTTATTTAATCATTAATTAATTTTAAAGTCTGGAATAAGCTCTTCTTCATAATATATTTTTGGTGATTTACATATTTATTAAATTTTGAAATTATGTTGATGCTTTTCAGGTTTTGGGAAGGTGAAAAATTAAACATTATTTATTTTACACCAAGAATGAATTTTTTGGGATTTATAAAAATGAAAATTCTGAATAAATTAAATTTCTTAAATAAATTTTCTTTTTTAATTAACTATCTTTAATTTAAATAAATCTAATTTGCTTTCCATGACATTCAATTATAAGCAATATTTCTATTTGAAAAATTTCATTTTTATTTGAAATTTAATTAAGTTCTCTTTGTTTTTCTGTTTCATCTCCAACATAGGTTATTTGGTAATTAGAGCTGATAACAAACAATAATAACTTGTCTATTAAACAACACACTATATTTCTTTTAGAGGCATTTTGTTTGATTTTATTCCTTTTGTTTCAGTGATACATTTTTTAAATTTATTTTGGTTCACCACAATTCAATTTGAATTAATTTTTTAGTTTTTTTATTGGTTGTACATATTTTAAATGAAACAGTTTGTCAAATCGATGAAGTGAATGACAAAATTTTTGTCTTCCGTTAACTAAATGCTGCTGATGCTCTCAATTGGTTGGATGTTGGGCGTCCGTCCGCCCAGGCATTGCTTTGCGCAATAAGACAGAGAGAGATAAGAAGAGAAAGAGATGAGTGAGAGGAGAGTTTCTGAAGCTTTTTGTTTATGGGAATTTTTTTTGGGCATGCAAAAATAATTCGCAAAATTTATTTCTAAATAATAATTAATAGAGCTCGGTATTTTGAAAAAAAACCTGGACCTGGATTTCCTGGACAAAATCAGTGATTTTTATTAATTAATGGAACGATGTTTTGACACTTATAAAAATGCAAAATAAATATTTTAAAGTATATTTTTGCTATTTGAGTTTTTTAATTAATAATTTACAGCATTAATTATTTAAGATAAATTGTGTTGCTTCTTCGTATTTTGTTTCATTTAATTACTTTGAAACCGCCCATTTCATGCAGGTCCATTCCTTGGGGTATTGTGTTTCAAATTTGTACAGAATCATCTTTGAACGATTGAATTAATGTTTTACTGTAGTGAATAAGTTTCAATTTTCAATAATTTAATTTGCTATTTTTTTACTTCGGCACTAGCAATCGGCGCCGCCAAATTTAACTGTTATAACTTTTTTCGTTGCCAGTAAAGTTAACAAATCTGGCATCATTTTAAAGCTCTGTTTTTCCATATAATCATGTGAAACTTAAGATCTATCGAATGATATCGTCTGGTAGATCGCATTATATTTTTAACTGAAAAATTTTCTCTTAACTTTAATTTAAGGGATGCTTGAATGATTAAAAATAATTTTTATGTTTTATTTTTACTGGAATAGTGGGACTTTTAATGTTCATTTTTATTCGAAAATAAGGTGTTTTTTTAAAATCATTTTTTTCATTAGGCAAACTGATAATGAATATATTGCTAGATCAAATAGATGAAGATAGTTTATTTAATCACTTTGATTCATATTATAAAAATGCTTTTTAAAAATCATTTATTTATTTTATCTATAATAATTTTTTGTTTATTTTTCATTACGATTTTTTAAATTTTTGTTAGAAAAATTTTATAAATTTTAATTTACACTGTAAATAAAAAATCATAAAGTCTTGATTAATTTTGCAAATTGAAAATGTTTTTTACCATTTGGATCTTTAACCATCGCAGGGCATCATCGTTAAAATTTCAAGAATCATGCGCCTGCTGGGAATTTGGCTTAATTTTTGAAAATTTGCACTAAACATGCTAAACTTGGTTTAGAGATTTTCTTTTCATACATGCAGATAACCAAATATCCAAGAAGCAAATATATATAAATAATATAAAATTTAGCACAATTTAAACACATAAATTATTGTTTTTCTTATAATTCCAGTGACGTTTTTGTATTTAAATAATTTTAAGAATGAAAATATGATACAGAATAAAAAATTAGTGAAAAATCATTCATAACAAATAGTTATAAAAGAAATAAACAAAAAATGCAAAAATTAATATTTACATCCTTGATTTTGATCAATAAATCATTATTTGTCCTTATTTTGGCACGACCTCCTTTTTTGTGCTTATTCGTGGATATGAAAATAAAAATGCAAAAATTGAATAACTGTTTTGAATTATAGATCATTTTTAGAAGCGAATATTTGAATTAATTTTAATTTGAAAAAAATTACATTTTAATTCATTTTCGTGATTGTAAAATGCCCCAAAATTTCAGTGAAAATCTGTTAAAAAATGGTCAAAATTTCTATTTTTCCTCCGGCGGCGCCTATCGGCACCGTCGGGCCCCCAATACGTATTTTTCCATAAAATTTGCTCAAAAACGCAAAAACTGGTAACTTTTTGGTGAAAATCTGTTAACAAATTGCATTAAAATTTTCAAAATTTTTCCCGGCGGCCCTTACCGGCGCCACCTGACCCCTCCCTGTTCCCAAAATTTTTTTTGGAAAAAGGGCGTCGCAAAAAAATATTAGATTTTAAGTAAATTATGGAGGCAATAGTAGATTTAGAAAAATGTTAATATATTGCTTCATATCCATTTTGTTTGATAACGTAGGTTCGTCTTTTTGATCATCGATAGACGCATAAATTAAAAGCTTCAATTCTTATGAATTGTTATTTAAATTATTATTAAGCAAATAACTGCTTCCTTTTAAAGATAATACAAATTCAATTTTATGCCTCTCAAAAACAATTAACATATATAATTCATATTAAATTAATTTTTTTATGCTAATTTATCTCTAATAATTCAAAATTTTTAAAAACGAGTTAATATTAAGTTTTTCCAATGAGCGAAAAGCAGTCGAACTCGCGTGCTGTTGAGGCGGCAATTGCTGCAGCTGTAGCGAATTATATTTAGGAAAATGGCACCGTCTTCGAAACATTGGCATCATCTGATTTATTTATTTTTTGACTGCCCTGGTTCATGTTAAACATTTTATAATATCATTTTAATACAAGAATTGATAATTATTAAAGACATTTAGTCACATAATATAAGAAAAACGTGATAAAATATCAATATTTTTTCATAAAATTTGTTAGCAATCCAATTTAAAAATATATTTTTAAGATTTATTTGTTTTGTTCAAAACATTATAAAAATTTCCTAGTAAAAAATAGGCCGTAATGATTTCGCTCACTCAAGATAAACAATTTTACTAAAAATGATAATGATTTTTATTCAAAACAAAATTTTAACTTTAGATGTTTCAATTAAAATCATTTAATAATTTTTTATTTTAATTTAATGGTATGTATTTATTGTTTAAAATGTATATGCGAACATTATTTAAATTTTAAAATTATAATTAAATTTATTCATGTACCGGTGCATATCCAATTGGTAATTCATTTTTATCAAACTTCGATGATTTACTTAAAATTGAAAAAAAATTATTTGTAGATTTTTTTTAATTTTATCGTTATAATTAATGCATTTAAAGAGTTGATATCCTAAATTTTAACAATTTTTAATAGTCATTTAATCAATTTTTAATAATGAATTGTAAATTATTGTTTTCGTTTTTTCGTGTACCAATTTTAACTTACTGCACTATTTTTGACTTAATTTTTGCTTTAGCTTTTCAACTTCGTTTTAATAAAGACATTAATTAATTATTTTAGTAAAAAGCCTAATTGTTTTAAAATAAAATTATATAGACTAGAAAGGTTAAATTGAATATTCGACAAAAATTACAAACAAATTAATGTTAAAGGAAAGATTTTTTTTGGAGAAATGACATGCAAATTGACTGTTCGGAAAGCTTCCTCCCTCTCTCTCGCACACAATATAACATTTCTTTTAAATTGGAATTTTTACCCATAAAAATCCTGGTCCATTTATGTACATATTTTATTTGAATTTTTTTAATGGTTTTCTTTTTATCGGTATAATTCTTAATTAGTAGTGATGGGATTTTTAGGCACAAAAAATCGCAAAATACGCACCTAAAAAAAGCACAAAAAATCGCGAAATAGCATTAAATAAGCACAAAAACACTCGAATAGGCACTAAAATAAGCAAATAAAAGTTTTTTATTAACTCTTTTTAGGTAGGAAAACACGTAAAATAATCAAAACACTTTTTTTGTTTGCTTATATTTCAATTGTTTTAAAGTTTTTCGAATAAGGAAAATTTTTGAAACCAAAAATTTTTATTAAGAAAAATAATTAAATTCTGGGGATCAAATTTTTGTGAAATTTTTTTCAATTCTAGGGGTGTATTTTCTTAAATTTTTTCGGCTCGATTCTTAGAGGTGTATTTTTCTTTTTTATTGCATTTTTGTTAAGCCAATAATAATAATTTTTAATATATTCTTATAAAAGTTTTTGATTTCGAATAAAAAATAATTAAAACTTAGTTGAATTGTGAATAAGAAAACTCACAAATTAGCTTGAATTTTTTAAATATTTTAAATTTCTAATATAAATGGACAAATTTAAAAAATGCACTCAAATTATAGAAATTTACAAAATATAAATGTGCTTTTTACAAATGCTTAAAATAATTTAATATAACTTACGCCTTTTAAAATTTACTAAAAATTTAAAAAGCTAAAATATAGTTAAAATAAATTAATATTTTTTTTTCTAATTTTTCTAATATAGGTAAATACTCTTTCATAAAATATCTTTGAAGGTCCTATTAAATTTAATAATATATGTAAGCGTCAGAAAGGCTGTGATCAATAAGGCCTTAATTACAATTCTTATTTAAATTATTTTAAAGTTGATTCATTTTTGCATAACCAATTAACGAAATTACAAATCAATTAAACCAGAGAAGACATTTAGATTAGTATAAATGCAATCAAATATTTAAATAATATTCTAAAATTAAATAAATAGCCGTCTAAAGAGAAAAGTTAAAAAATTTACAATAAAGAATTAGAATTCTATCGATTATTATATTTAGGTCAACGAAAGAGGTAAAAGACCCATATTCTGTATCTAAAAAGAATATCAGAATTTTCTTTAATCATTTAAACCCATTTAATATATTATAGTTCCTTTATTGAATGAATCAAAATTCATACAAAACTGTCCAAAAGAACAAAAAATAAAATAAATTGCAATATGTAACTTAATAAATGAATTTAATCAATAAGCAATTTTAAACAAAATAAAAAATTACATATTAAAACTCTATCATACCAAAGGTAATTATTATTATAAAGAGAATATCTTAAAAACTTTGTAAATGTTTTTTTTCAAAAATCTTACTCATTCTTTTGAATATAATTAAAGCACTTTTCCATTGATGCAAAATTCAATGCCACCCTATTCGTCACTTGAATAAAAAAAAAAGCTAAAAATTAAAAAATAAATTATATAGAAAATTGAATAAGGAATTTTACAATATTCCCGTGAAACCAAATATAGTAATAATAAAACATTTCAATAAATTAATGGACAGACTTCAAAAAAATATGGACAGCCTGGAAATCATTAGAATAGAAAATATTAATTTTACCCTAAAAAATATAAAAATAAATATCTAAAGATGGAATTACAAAAAAAATAATGTTTTTATTACGTTAATAAAGAAGAAAAAAAATAAAAATAAAAATACATTCATCTCCGAACCTATTAAAAAAGAAAAAGGAAATTCTTTATAATACCAAATTTTCATAAAATGCAAAAATAAACATAAAAAAATAAAAAAGTGGATTAAATCAAATTTTGAATAAAAATTTTCTTATAAGGAATATTATATGATTGTAAAAAAACTAAATAGCTTCAACAAAATAAATTTTTGTCTGAAAAATTGCTTTAAAAAACTATCTAATATATTTAAAAAACTAAAAATAAGCGATTAATTGTTTAATGGAGATACTTTAATGAGATAGAAATTTAACAACACTTTAGCGGGTACGAGATTTTACAGATATAGTAGAAGCCATATTACGACTATTAGCGAAATACCTAAACTAAATAAATAAATTTAATTCACAAGTATAATGTCGAATTTTTTGGGCGAAGCTGCATATTTCTTTGTGGAGAAATGCTCGAACGAAAAGAATTCGTTTGCCCATGAAGAAAAAGTGGGAGCTGCTAAATGTTAAGAGTACAAATTCTAATATTCATTCAAAATGAAAATTTTAAATTGTACCATTTCTAATTGATAAGTGATAAGAAGAATTTGTAAAAAAAATAAAAAATCTATCAAAACCACAATTAACCCATTTAAGTCCAATTGAAAATCTGAAATAAAAAAAAATAGTAAAATATTATTTATTTTTAAATTATAATAACGAAATTCTAAAATAAGGTTATTTCAAAGTCAATAATTGAATTTTTAATTCTATTTGAAATTGATGAAAAAAATTATATTAAATGAAATAATATTTTACAAATAAAATAAAAATAATATATTACTCTAACAAAAAATATAAAAATATGAGTTTTTGTAAAAAATAGAGAAAATATTAAAAATTATGTACAGATTTGATTTAATAATTAGCAGGGCTGCAAAAAATAAGCAAAAGCATTTTTTTAAAACTCTGCAACAAAATAGAATTATTTGCAACTTCTTGGAGTTTTCCGACTTTCTGATAAAAGGAATTTTGCAAAACCAAAACCAAAAACCAATTTCTTATTTGTTTATTTTATATGTTCAATAATAATGATTTTAATTTTTAATCTCTTTTGATTTATGTTCATTTATTTTGATAAATTAGTTTTGTTATTTAATAAATTTTTTAAATTAATAAATAAAAACTTTAAAATAAAATGTACTCAAAATTTTTAAATGTCTTTTTTGTCTTCTAAAAGATTTTAAATCTTCATTTTTCATAATAATCATTACACTGTCTGAGACTTATCTAGATAATTTAAATATAAAAATGAAAAAATATAATTCAAAAAATTAAATTAATTCTTTAAATAAAAAATTTTTAAAACTCTGCAACAAAATAGAATTAGTTGCAAATTCTTGGAGTTTTCCTGACATTCTGATAAAAGGAATTTTGCAAAACTAATAGACTCATCATTTTTTGATCAATTGAAGTTACAATTATTAAATTAAGCTATATTTGGAAATTCTTCATATATTTGTAAAAAACTTGGATTAGTTTTAAATTTTTATTTTTGGTTTTGGTTGTGCTATTTTCCAATTAAGTTTTTATATGTTACCATATTTTTTAAATTTATTGTTTAATACACTTAACATAAACTGTTTAGGATAATAAATTTTTAAAATAGCACTTAATTATTTTTGCTTCTAAATTTAACATTAAATTTTAAACATATGGAACGAAATTGATAATAAAACTTTCTTTTATTTGAGTAAAAGTGTGTTTCATTTTCGCTGTTCATTAAACTTAGGCAATGACAATATAATTATATTTTATTTTAAGTGACAAAAATAAAAGGATTAATTTTATCGGAGTTTGATTCTTTTCTATAAAATTTAACTTATGCTGCTTATTTTAATTATAAATTATGTTTTTCCTAATTTTATCATTTTAGAATATTACTTTTTATTTATTATTATGCCAAAGGCCTGTACAAAATGGAATGAATTTCAATAATAATTTTTACACAATGTTTGTTAATGAAAAATTTGTTCTTATTTTTTAGTTAAAATTTGTTAAATGTGTATGTGTTTCAATCCTATTGATCGTTTTAATAATTATCACAATAGTCAAGGCTCTACTTTCACTAACTGCAGTCTCCGTAGCTCTCCTCAGAACAAACTCTTTGAAAGATAAATTTCTGCGGTTCCTTTATTTTTTTTGATTTTTAAATGAAATATTAAAATATAATTTATGCACTTTTAAATTATATTTTTTTTTGCTCTATTAAAAAAATTTTCATACTGATAATTATATTTAAGGGTTTATTGAACATGTTTATATGCAATAAATTGATTGAACTTTACTCAGTTATTACCAGGGCTGCAAAAAACATGCAAATACATTTTTTTTCTGGCTTTTCCATGCCTAAATAGTAGGGAAAAAACTCTTTTTTTGTCTTTGCATATAAAAATCGGGACTTTTATTTGCATATTTTGGGCCTTTATGCAATATTTTGCATATTTTGGGCCTTTATGCATTTTCATGCATATTTTGCCATTTTTTGTACAGGAGGGCTGAGGGGGCTAAAGTCCCCCCCCCCCCCGAAACACAAAAAACTAAAAATTTTAATACATTTTTTTGAAATTTTAAACAATTTCTTAACAAAATTGCATTAAAATACTCAAAAATTTTCCCATCGGCGTTTATCGGCACCACTGGACCCCAAATTGACCATATTTTTGAAAAATGGAGGCAAAAATAGCAATAAATAGTAATTTTTTGGCGAAAACGGGATTTCAAAAAACGAAATAGACACCCCTAAAAATCGAATTTTTGAATTCAGCCCCCCCCCCCTAAGCCAAGGGTCTGGCTACGCCCTTTATCAACAGTGAGCTTCACTGCCGAAACTTTCAGAAATTTTTGGTTTGCAATTACAAAAACAACCGATAAAATTTATGATGAATAAAAATTTAATTAATTTGCACCACTAATTTTTAAGTTTTTTTTTGTGCATATTTGGTGCATATTTTGCGATTTTTTGCATATTTAGTGCATATTTCACGACTTTATTTGCATATTTATGCGTATATTTTGGCCAGTTTTCGTGCATATTTTTTTGCAGCCCTGCTTATTAGTAATTAATTAATTAATTAAAATAAAATATCTCTTACATAAAACTAAACTGCTGAAAGTAATAATTGAAGGAAACAATAAAGAAATCTAATTGAAATTAAAGTAAAATATAATATTATTGATCAAAATTATAATGAGATTTTGTGATGACTGTTATTTTTAAAAATTGCATAAATATTAATTTATTTATATTTAAAACATTATATTATTTTTTCGCGATCCATCTGATTAATAGAAAAAGTTACAAAATATTTAATAAAAATAATTTAAGCGATTTAAACATTTCAAGCTTAATTAATGCAAAACACGTGAAACGTTTCTTAGAAATTAGCCAGAAAATCTATATTCTACTAATGACAAATAAGGTTACGATTCATCATGAATGAATCTTTAAAAAATTTTTTTATCAATATCAAGGAATAATTTCGATCTTCTCTGAACACCCCACCCCATTCATCGAACGAATAACCTAGTGATAATTCAGCATCATACAATAAATAATTTTTTTATTCAAATTTCATCAAAACAAAAGTAATATTTAATGTTAATTAAATTTTGGATAAAAGAGCAAACGAAAATCTTTATTATTTAACAAAAAGGGTTTTAAAACTTAACAATAATCTAAATATATGAAACATTTCCACAAATTTTATACCCACGCCTGAGGGCGGGAAACAATCTAGTACAAAAACAAAACAAATCATTTTGTATTAAGAGTTATCATTAAAACACAGTTATAATTTGTATATTAAAGAAAAATTCTTTGATATGGATTTTTAATTTACGCTTTTACCAATTTATTATTAAAACTTGCTTTATTACTATCTTTAAAAATATAATGAATTTAGTTGCTAAGCGTTTAATTGCACCGATTAATACTCTGACTGAGATACGAATAAAATCAAAAATTGAAAAAAAAAATTTTTCATTAGATAAAATAAATTATCAATTATCAACAATTTGAATGCATTTAAACTGTAATAAATACGGAAGGCATAATATTCGATATGAACAGCAATTTAAAGCATTTCTAATTTTAATAAAGACAATTAACGAAATTGAAATTAAAATAAATGCTCATAAAAAGGAATAAGGAAAAGTCAATTTTTTACTTAATAATTCTTTCTCAATCTATTCAAACCCAAATTCTACCTTCACAATAATGAAAAAAATTACCGTATAAAATTTGCTTCGGAAATATTTGGCGCAAACAATTCGCGAAATAATTCGAAATGATTGGACAAAATTCAAGCAACTTTAAGGTTATTAAATTTATAATTTTATCAAATAATAAAATCAAAATAATAGTCTATTAGATTTTCTACTAATAATTCTTTGTCCATTTCATTCATTATAATTCAAAAATAAAAATTATTTTAAAAATATCATCTAGAGTATATTATCACATAATATTATTTTCTTCTTAAACAATTTCAAATAACTCATTTTTAGCGGAAGTAACAAATAATTATATAAAATGGTATTAAACTTCGCGATTCCATTAAATTCATTTCTACATACTATATCAACTTTTATCTTGAGAGAATAACAAAAAATAAAGCAAAATTCTTAAATTTTTCATAGGACTTCAAAATTAAACTTCGGTTTTACACACTGATAAAGTTGCAATTTAAGTGTGTTTAAAAGAGACGTAAACGAACGTTTATATATTCAGTTTGCGTAGTATTAATTTTTTTATTATTTATTAAATAATTATAAGTAATATCTAATGACATAATAAATAGGATTTTAAATTAGTAATTTAATTGTTTATCTTTTTCAATTTCAAATTTTAGTTTTTTTATTTAGAACCAGCTGGCCTAAAGCTGCCTTGGACCATGGTTTAGGTGGTTTTCTTAAAAAAAAATATTTAAATAATTTGTTCTTTTCATATGAATAGCACAAATGACTGCTATGTACCTAAAGTTAACTAAAATTAAAATAATTAAATGAGCTTTAAATTAAAAAAATTGCTTTATATTTTCTTATTTATTAGTTAGCAATATAATTTTTAAACCAAATTAATTTAATTTTTTATATTTGATTTTTAGTTTATTAATATTTTAGTGCTGCGATACGTATTATTTTAAATATCATTTTAATTTTAATGTTTGTATAAAAATAATCATTGATTAAAAAATAAATAAAATCTTCCAAAATATTAAAAAATTAGAATAATAGTTCGTTAAATATGAATTAAGAATATATGCATTTAATTACTGCAAAAAACTTTAAATTCAATTTATAATCTTAACAAAAGTTTTCCGTCTGAAAACATTAAAAAAATTGGTAAAAATAAACGAAGTCCTTAAGTTTTATTTTTTAATATATCTTCTTTGGTATTTATTTATTTATATTAGAGTAAATTTTAGTTAGCAAGGTTGTATAATATTTCTGGAATATTAAATTAAAAGACAACACAAAATATATTTATAAAAATAATTTCTTTATTCTTATTTTTAAATTGTTGTAAATTTAATAATTTTCAATAAATAAAAAAATGGGAAAATCATTAATTTTTTTATTAATCAAATTTCATTATTTATTTTTGCAATATTTATTTGGCAAATAATTTTTTATAAAGACTAGCGGCGCACGATATATCTTTTAAACTATTTATTTTAGTAATTAATAAATATTTTCGTAATTTTAAAGTTTGTCCTGCGTAAATTTATACTTTTAAAACTGCAGTTTTCTGCTAAAATAGATATCAACATCTATTTTCTCTGCTATATTTATAACATTTAAGAAGCATTCTTTTTATTTTAATTATTATTAAAAACTAAAAAAACCAGCAACACTCTAGTAAATTATTAATTTTTTTGATTATTCAAATTCCGGCACTCAGTATAAATTTATTTTATTTTTATACCAAAAACCCGTTGCGAGCATTCGACTCTCTAATTCATTTATTTTTTCATGGATGGTTATTTTTGATTTCTATGCAATTTTTGTTTTTATTTATATAATCAATAGGCTTAAAAATGTATTAGTTTGAATAGCGTTTTAATATTGAACTAATTTGCATTTTTTAAAAATTGTGTTCGATTGACAATTTAATTTTGTTGTGATCTTCATTATTATTATTGTTGCCTATTTTAAAGTGGAAGCGTGAGACATACATAGCATTTTTCGTAGTTATGAATAGGTACCAGTCTGTTGAATTTTAAGGAATTTTATGTATTTTATTTAATTTATTAATCAATTATAATAGCTGAATTCAAGTAATTGTATATATAATCGAGTTAAAAAAGTTATTTTCATTAATTTCTAAAATACATTTATAGGCATTTGAAAATGTATGTAAAAATCTGTCCCGTAAACAGCACAAGAACTTTCTAATCTAAGCTATTCTAAGTGATTAAACAGCTCACATAAAAGTTGTGGCTTGAAACCCGCAAAAAATTTTTTAGTTGGATTTTATCAACCAAAAAAATAATATTCCAGGGGGGAGGAATGTTATTCCCATGATTGAAAATCTGACTAAGAATCAGAAAATAATTGTAAAAAGAGAGATTTTTCAAATATTATATTTAAAAAATTTTATTCATCTAAACCAGTTGTATAAGTTAGTTTTCTTTTTTTTTTTTTTACTTTTCTGAGTAGGATATAACAAAATTATCTTAATTTTATATTATGAAATATTTCTTTTGTTTATATAATTCATTTTTAAATTATTTAGAATAAATTTTATGTTTTAATGATAATTTTAAAATTTTGACAGTATAATTAGTTTTTATTTTTCGATAAGGTTTCTTATTCATTAACAACAAAAGATATCTTCTGCATTTTATGTTTCAATTAGTTTCATTTTATTGATGTAATATAAATTTCCACCACCACTTTGTTTTACCTCTTTCAGCATATTTCAGTTTTTACATCACTGTATGGGTCACAATGTTCGTACGTAAATTATCTTTTATTTTGAAGCACCTTTAGCATATGGAGCACTCAAAAAGTTTTGCTAACAGGATTAAATTGGAAATAAAATTATATTATCCATAATCTTTTTTTTATTGAATGCTCATAGCCTTTTTTCATAATACAAAATTAAATAATATTTAAGCAGAAAATACGGAATTTAGTTCAACTAATATAGCATTATATAAATGAAATGAGTTTTGGACTTTGTTGGATCTCGCGGCGGAACATTCATCCGGTAATATATACATGCGTTTTTGAATATAATTCCTATAATATTTATTTCTTGGCTGTCGAAAAACCAAATACCACGCAAGTGCGTCTTCTTTACTTTTTAATTATATAATTATTACTCAATTTTAAATTTATTTTTCTGGTGAGGTTTATGTTTTTCTCATTCCACTAAAATACCGACAATATGCAGACGATAAAAGACAAAATTTTACGAAAAATATTTTTAAATTAATTTTCAAGCGGATATATTATAATATTAAACGTTGTTTCATTTTTCATTAATAATATCTGGTAAACTATTGTTCGGTCGAAAATTTTAGGATGGTTTTGTTGCGTGGTGAGTCGATCCAAAAAAAAACTCAGTGTGGGCGTTCCAAAAAAAAAACTCAGTGTGGGCGTTCCAAAAAAAAAAAACTCAGTGTGGGCGTTCCAAAAAAAACTCAGTGTGGGCGTTCCAAAAAAAAACTCAGTGATTGATTGATCATTTTCAGCAAGCCGATCGCACCATTTTCGGGGCACAAAAAGCGCCTGAACCGGAACCCGGACCGGCTCGGTTAAGAATAATTTTTTGTTCAGTTTTTCAAGGGCTATCTCCCAGGCCGGGTCCGGTTCTTGATCCATTCACTTGGAGCCCGTCATGGGTCGTGCACATCTGCCGAGGATTCTAAGCCTCGCCCCCGACCCTGGCGATGTCCAACCCAAACTAAGCGTGCCGGTACCAGCGGCTTTTTTGTACAGCTCGATGAGCTCTACAAAACCATATCAATGGCGTCCGGTTGTGTTTTTTGGAACGCCCACACTGAGTTTTTTTTTTGGAACGCCCACACTGAGTTTTTTTTTGGATCGACTCACCACGCAACAAAACCATCCTAAAATTTTCGACCGAACAATAGTTTACCAGATATTATTAATGAAAAATGAAACAACGTTTAATATTATAATATATCCGCTTGAAAATTAATTTAAAAATATTTTTCGTAAAATTTTGTCTTTTATCGTCTGCATATTGTCGGTATTTTAGTGGAATGAGAAAAACATAAACCTCACCAGAAAAATAAATTTAAAATTGAGTAATAATTATATAATTAAAAAGTAAAGAAGACGCACTTGCGTGGTATTTGGTTTTTCGACAGCCAAGAAATAAATATTATAGGAATTATATTCAAAAACGCATGTATATATTACCGGATGAATGTTCCGCCGCGAGATCAACAAAGTCCAAAACTCATTTCATTTATATAATGCTATATTAGTTGAACTAAATTCCGTATTTTCTGCTTAAATATTATTTAATTTTGTATTATGAAAAAAGGCTATGAGCATTCAATAAAAAAAAGATTATGGATAATATAATTTTATTTCCAATTTAATCCTGTTAGCAAAACTTTTTGAGTGCTCCATATGCTAAAGGTGCTTCAAAATAAAAGATAATTTACGTACGAACATTGTGACCCATACAGTGATGTAAAAACTGAAATATGCTGAAAGAGGTAAAACAAAGTGGTGGTGGAAATTTATATTACATCAATAAAATGAAACTAATTGAAACATAAAATGCAGAAGATATCTTTTGTTGTTAATGAATAAGAAACCTTATCGAAAAATAAAAACTAATTATACTGTCAAAATTTTAAAATTATCATTAAAACATAA
Organism: Heterodera schachtii; assembly: GCA_023374025.1. NCBI lineage: Eukaryota > Metazoa > Nematoda > Chromadorea > Rhabditida > Heteroderidae > Heterodera > Heterodera schachtii. Next base: position 1,103,553 of record SIJG01000039.1, read on the forward strand.
AATTTATTCTAAATAATTTAAAAATGAATTATATAAACAAAAGAAATATTTCATAATATAAAATTAAGATAATTTTGTTATATCCTACTCAGAAAAGTAAAAAAAAAAAAAAAAGAAAACTAACTTATACAACTGGTTTAGATGAATAAAATTTTTTAAATATAATATTTGAAAAATCTCTCTTTTTACAATTATTTTCTGATTCTTAGTCAGATTTTCAATCATGGGAATAACATTCCTCCCCCCTGGAATATTATTTTTTGGTTGATAAAATCCAACTAAAAAATTTTTTGCGGGTTTCAAGCCACAACTTTTATGTGAGCTGTTTAATCACTTAGAATAGCTTAGATTAGAAAGTTCTTGTGCTGTTTACGGGACAGATTTTTACATACATTTTCAAATGCCTATAAATGTATTTTAGAAATTAATGAAAATAACTTTTTTAACTCGATTATATCTACAATTACTTGAATTCAGCTATTATAATTGATTAATAAATTAAATAAAATACATAAAATTCCTTAAAATTCAACAGACTGGTACCTATTCATAACTACGAAAAATGCTATGTATGTCTCACGCTTCCACTTTAAAATAGGCAACAATAATAATAATGAAGATCACAACAAAATTAAATTGTCAATCGAACACAATTTTTAAAAAATGCAAATTAGTTCAATATTAAAACGCTATTCAAACTAATACATTTTTAAAACTATAGATTATTTAAATAAAAACAAAATTTGCTTAAAAATCAAAAATAACCATCCATGAAAAAATAAATAAATTATAGAGTCGAATGCTCGCAAAGGGTTTTTTGTATAAAAATAAAATAAATTTATACTGAGTGCCGGAATTTGAATAATCAAAAAAATTAATAATTTACTAGAGTGTTGCTGGTTTTTTTAGTTTTTAATAATAATTAAATTAAAAAGAATGCTTCTTAAATGTTATAAATATAGAAGAGAAAATAGATGTTGATATCTATTTTAGCAGAAAACTGCAGTTTTAAAAGTATAAATTTACTCATGACAAACTTTAAAATTACGAAAATATTTATTAATTACTAAAAAAAATAGTTTAAAAGTTATATCGTGCGCCGCTAGTCCTTATAAAAAATTATTTGCCAAATAAATATTGACAAAATAAATAATGAAATTTGGTTAATAAAAAAATTAATGATTTTCCCATTTTTTTTATTTATTGAAAATTATTAAATTTACAACAATTTAAAAATAAGAATAAAGAAATTATTTTTATAAATATATTTTGTGTTGTCTTTTAATTTAATATTCCAGAAATATTATACAACCTTGCTAACTAAAATTTACTCTAATATAAATAAATAAATACCAAAGAAGATATATTAAAAAATAAAACTTAAGGACTTCGTTTATTTTTACCAATTTTTTTAAAGGCTTCCGGAAAATGACCAATCAATCACTGAGTTTTTTTTTGGATCGACCTAGCACCGTTTTGTTGTATGGTAACGTATGTGAGTTACTTTTTTCTTTTAAATTTTAGTTTTTTTATTAATTCCTTTTAATTTTAGCTAGTTAGGGAAAAAAATCATTTTCGTTTAATTTCTTAATTCTTCATAATATTCCAATTCTGAATCCAGAACAAAAAGATGAAATCGAACAATTTTTTCTGAATGAACATTTTTTCCTTTTTTAAATTTGTGCTTAGGTCGCTAAGAAAGAATTTGGCAATTTTTGAACAAAATCTTTTAACAAATCAGAAGTAAATTTAAAAAAAATTTCCCTGAGGCGCCATCGGTAACGCCGTACCATACATCCCCCTTGTTTCTTAAATTTTTTAAAAAGCAAGCTGTAAATAAGCGGTTTGAAACAAAAAGAATGTAGCCCGGGAGCATTCCAACTCCCCTCTCGCCCTCTGCCGCCATCCAGGCCGAATAATGAATATATTTAAAATATTTTTAAGGTATTTAATTTTTTTTAATAAAAATTTGAAAAAATTTTTGTCTTTAAATTAAAAGAATAAATTTATTTCAAATAAATTGTCTGTTATACCGGGAATTTTCCGAATGCGTAGAGAGAAATTTTGACTGTTATTTTTAAAAGTTTTTTGATTATTTTAAGTTCTTTTTTTAGTTTATTTGATACACTGTGTTAATTTAATATAAGGACACCTTATTTTTTGTTAATTTGACCACTTCCCATGAACCGATCGAGTTGAAATTTTAACTGTACGTAGAAATTCTGAAAATATTAAGATTCTAATAGTGACAAGACGAAAGGAAGTTGGAAAAAAATTTTACGATTTTTTTTTCAAAATTGGGGTGTTAATTAAATATAAGGACACTTTTTTCAGAAGGCTGTAACTTTTTGAGTTGAGCATTAAAAAATCTGAAAAAATTCATTTAAGCTTAGTTTTTTGTATTGATCAAAAAACTCATTTGCAACAAATTGACCAGATCACTTCTTTATGGTGATCTGAAAATCATAAAATGGCTTGAAACCCGGGAAATTTTATAAAAAAATTTCTAGGCGGTTGGAAAAAATTTTTCGTGAAAAACCATTAAGGCCATCTTAAAGAGAATAAAATTCTCTACAAAATGGCCTCTGGATGAGGGCTCTACGCCACGTCTCCGCTGAGGCGCGTTTGGTTAAACACGAATGTCGTAAAAAGTAAGCAAAATGGCTTAAAAATGGTCATTTTTTGGGTAGTCGATATTTAACCAAACGCTCCTCAGCGGAGACGTGGCGTAGAGCCCTCATCCAGAGGCCATTTTGTAGAGAATTTTATTCTCTTTAGGATGGCCTTAATGGTTTTTCATGAAAAATTTTTTCCAGCCGCCTAGAAATTTTTTTTCGAATTTACCCAGATTTTCACATTTTTTCGCCCACAAAAATTTTGTGTACAATGACTTTTTTCTGGCTTAAAGTGAATAGAAAATGCTTATAGGATGTCTGTACATTATATTAGTGTTGTTTGCTGTCAGTTTGATTCGGTTGGTCAAATGTTAGAGGCGGTTTAAGCCTTATGGCCCTTAATTTCTCCGGAAAACTTAGAAAATTCAACATAACTCTCCCTAAAAGACATATTTCTGTCCGTAAAATAAACAGAAATGTGAATAAAGATTTGTTCTTTCTTATTTAGCTTGTTTTAGCAGTTTCTTTTAGGTAGTTGCTGAGATTTTTCTCTGTTTTCCAAAGTGTCCTTATATTTAATTAACACCCCAATTTTGAAAAAAAATTCGTAAAATTTTTTTCCGACTTTCTTTCGTCTTGTCACTATTAGAATCTTAATATTTTCAGAATTTCTACGTACAGTTAAAATTTCAACTCGATCGGTTCATGGGAAGTGGTCAAATTAACAAAAAATAAGGGTGTCCTTATATTAAATTAACACAGTGTAGTGTTTTTGGTATTTGACCACCGGTTTTTGTATTAGTTAATTTAAAAAAGTTTTTTACTATAATGTTCATGTATTATATTAATTTTTATATTATAAAATTTCATAGGGTGTTAAGTTAAAGATAGGGTGGTAATGTTTATAAATTTATATAAATCATTTTAATTTTGATTAATTAATAATAAAATTTTAGATTAATAACTATTATCATAGAAGGATTTTTTTTTGCTTTTTTCTTTAACTTATTTTACATTTATATTAAGAATTCGATCTCCCAAATGTGTGGTGAAACTTGCTTTGGCGGATTTGAACGAAAGGTATTTAATATCTTTTGAATACTTTACTGAAAATCTTTTTTTTAATTATAATTATCAATTATAATCGCTATATATTGTAATTAAGGTTTACAAAAGATTCCAATTGTATTAGTCGGTTTTTATTCCTTTGAATAAATTCCTTGTTGCTGATGTACGTATTTTATTTAAATTATTTACATTTTTAATTTTGCCATTGATCGTTTATAATAATTTTTAATAAATAATTGCATTTTTTAGTTATTATAATAATATTTTGCTCAAAATATATTTATTCTCTTTTAAATTGAAGCTTTTTTAAATTTGTAATGTTTAGTCTGCTTATTTTTAAATATTTAATTTATTTCCATCATCTCGCTTCCCAGAAAATATTACATTTGGGCCATTAGTTCTCTTATTAATATTTAATTTTTCATGATTTTAATTATTTTCCCTAAATAACAAAAAAAATTATATCACTCAATTTTTTAATATTAACTAATAAATTTGGAAATTTGGAAATTTTTAATTATTTAATTATTTTTTATAAAACATTTCTAACAGCGGCTTATTATTTTATTACTAAATTAAAGAAATTTATTTGGATTATTTGAAAAAATGAATACATTTTAATTTTTTATTGCAATCTTAAATGATTTATATAATATTCATTATTTTTTTATTATTTATCCAATTAGTCAATTTTATATTTGGATATCATATTTAAATTTATTTAGCTTTTAATGATGCAGCAAAAATCGTTATATAAAATAATTTTAACAATTTTGCTGTTTACATATTATGCCAATGAATAGTGGGATTGGATTTTCTTTAAAGGAAAAGATAAAATAAGAATTCAAAAAATTGCCGAAAGATAATTTATATTTCTCCAATAATTAAAATTAAATTTTTTTTTCTTTTAAATTGCCGCTTGGATATGAAGGGTTTCATCATAAATTAATTTTGAAATTTATTTTTTATTGCTTGATTTGCTTATATTAATTTGCTATATATATTAGTAATTTTAATTTCTTATGTGTAAACTTTATTTCTTTTTTAATTCAAGCATTGTTATTTTAAATTTACATAAATCAAAAATAATCTTAAAAATTTCTCTTATTTCTCCAAATGTTTCTCTTCCTCTTTTTTTCTCTCTCTCCCCTTTTTTCTCCCTCTCTCTCTTTCTCTCCCCCTCTCTTTTTCTTTCCCTCTCATTTTCTTCTCTCTTCCCCATCTCTCTTCCTCTCTCCCACTTCTCTCTTTTTCTTCTCTCTCCTCCATCTCTCTTCCTCTCTCCCACCTCTCAATCGCCTCGCCGCTCTCTTCTCCTCTTTTTCCCCTTTTTTTTCTCTCTCTCGGCACTCTCTCTCTTTCTCTCACCCTCTCTTTTCTTCTCTCTCTTTCTCTCTCTCTCCCCCATCTCTCTTTCTCTCTCCAACCTCTCTCTCTCTCCTCCCCATTCTCTTCTCGTTCTTTCTCCAACCCGCTCTATTTCTCTCTTTTATTCTCTCTCTTTCTCTCTCTCTCCCCCACTCTCTCGCTCTCTTCTTTCTCTCTCTCTCATTCTCTCTTCTTCTCTCTCTTTCTCCCCTCCCCCTCTCTCTTTTTCCATTTTCTTATCCCTCTTTCTCTCTATCTCTCTCTCTCTCTCTTTCTCTCTCTCTTCTTCTCTCTCTCCCTCTCTTTCATTCTCTTTTTTCTTCTCTCTCCCCCAGCTCTCTTCCGCTCTCCCACATCTATCTCCTCTCCACTGTCTCTTTCTCTCTCTCTATTTCTCCTCCCCACTCTCTTCCCTCTCTTTTCTCCTTTTCTCCTTCTCTTTCTCTCTCTCTTTTCTTCTCACTCTTTCTCTCTTTTGTTCTCTCTATTTCTCTCTCTCGCCCACTCTCTTTCTCTCTTTTCTTCTGTCTCTCTCTCCCTTTCTCTCTCTCTCTCTCACTCTTCTCTTTCTTTCTCTCTCTCCCTCTCTCTTTCCCTCTCTATTTTTTCTTCTCTCTCCCCCATCTCTCTTCCTCTCTCTCTCCCTCATTCTCTTTTTTCTCTCGCTCTCTCTTTTCGCCCTCTCCCCCTCTCTCATTCTCTCTTCTTCTCCCTCTTTCTCACTTTCTTTCTCTCTCTTTCTCTCTCTCTTTCTCTCTCTCTTATGAAATTTTTATTTCGTGTCAGAAAATATTTTCTTTTTGAAAGATTTCGTGTCAATAAATAATTCAAAATGTTTGTGACATATACACATTGCAAAATTTATATACGAGCGCTTGGGCGCCGCTTCGCGGCGCCAACCGCTCTATTTTGTTCTCAAAGAAATTAAAACTGTTAAAATTTAATGACAAAATTTATTTTTTCAAAATATCATTTCCCTTTCCCATGTGGCGTAGCCAGACCCTTGGCTTTGGGGGGGGGGGGCTGAAGCCAAAATTTCGATTTTTAGGGGTGTATTTTTGTTTTTTTGAAATCCCGAATTAATGGGTGTATTTTACAAAATTTTGGTTTCGGGGGGGGGGGGGCTCTCTCTCAGTCTCGCTCTCTCATTTCCTTTCACTCTCTCTCTTAATCTCTCTCTCTCTCTTTCTCTCTCTCGCTCTCTCATTTCCTTTCTCTCCCTCTCTGTTTTCTCTCTCTCCCTTCTCTCTCTCTCTCTCAGCTCTCTCTCTTCTCTCTCTCTCTACTCTTTCTCCCATCCTCTCATCTCTCTTTCTCTCTCCCTTCTCTCTCACTCCTCCTCTCTATTTCTCTTTTTTTTTTCTCTCTCTCTCCCTCTCTGTTTTCTCTCTCTCCATTCTCTCTCTCTCTGCTCGCTCCCTCTCTCCCATCCTTTCACCTCTGTCTCTCTATTTCTTTCTCTGCTCTCTCTCTCCCACCCTCTCACTCTCTCTTCGCTCTACCTCTCACTGCTTCTCTTCTTTTTCTTTCTCTTTCCCTTCTCTCTTTTTCTCTCTCTTCTCTCTCCCATCCTCCCACCTCTCTCTCAGCTCTCTCTCTTCTCTCTCTCTCTCTACTCTCTCTCTCTCATTCTCTCTCCCTTCTCTCTTTTTCTCTCTCCCTGCTCTTTCTCTGTCATCTCTCAGTCTTCCCCCTCTTTTTCTATCGTTTCCATTTCCCCTTCTCAATCGCTCTTTGTCTTCCGCTCTCTCTTTAATTGTCCTCTTGCTTTTTCTCCTTTATCTTCTCTTTCTCTCTCAGTCTCTCTCTCCCCTTCCTTTAGAATCTCTTCATTCTGTCCCCTCTCTCGCTTCCTGTTCATCTCTCTCTATAGTTTTCCCCTTCTTCTCTAACTTCTAATTCTCACCCACTTCTATACACCCATCACACTCACACAAAGACGCACGCATTCAGTCCTGCGTGACAACCGCACGCGTTACCCACACTACCCCTCCCATCCGCGCCGGCAGAGAAACATACACTGCTCTCTCTCCTCTACCCATCCTTTCTCTATTATTCTCCAATTATATTTTTTAATTTTCTGTTTAGAAGTGAAAAAACTATTAGCCAACTAATTACATATTTGAACATTAAAATTTAATTTTATTATCGCTTATTCCGCCGAAAGGTTACATGGACTGTCAACTACAGGAACGTGTGATATAAGCCCAATTCACATATCCCATTAATTGAATGCTCAAAAAATACAATAATAAATAAATTAAGAACATAATATAAACTTTGATTTATAAGTTCGTTGCATATTGTTTAAATTTTTAAAGTAAATAAGATAAAAATAAAATTTCAGTTAACCCTAGCGCGAGACATTCATCCAACTTCACCGCATCACCGGTCGGGTTCATGAATAGTAATTTCATCTCACCAAAAAGAAACTTCAAAAAATAAAATTGCAATCAAAATTATAAACTAAAAATTTTTTTGAGAATAAAAACTTAAAATTATTTCATATTTTTCATTATATTTTTATTTTTTTGTCAAATAAAACTAATATCCAGCGAAATTTTTAGAAAAAAAAATTATTAATACATATGAAAGAATATCGAAAAAGAAATAAACACAACAAAAATTATAAATGTACAAACTCTTAAAGTATTTAATGACGAGAATTCTGGAAATATGTGTTTTGAGAAAGAGATTTATTGTTAATAAAATCATCATTGACGGAAAACAGATAATCACCTGTTATAATAAAAAATTATAATCAAAGAAAACAAATTATATTTACGAAAAATAAACCAAAAATTTTCGAATTAAATTCTTTAAAAGAGAAAAAAAAATTGTTAAATAATTAAATGATATATTCGAAAAAAAATAAATAAGAAATCAACAAAATTGTTTTCCGCAGCAACCTACGCTTGTCATTTTTCGAGGTAATAAAATTAAAAAATTAAAACTCATAAAAATAAATAAATATTCTGTTGAAATAAACCGTAAATGGAACTTCTTTAAAACAAATATAAAATAATTTTTTCTTCTTTGAATAATTTAATTATTTAATTTTTCAGCCTTTATTTTAAATTTTTTTAGCAAATATAAAAAATTCCTTAACATTGATTCTGAAAAGAAAATATTCAGAAATTTAAAAAAAATCATTTGAAAATAAAACCAAAATTTTAGAATAAATAGTCTTTAATAAAGCAACAAAAATGTTAAGAGATTTTTATTTAAAAAACTACGATAAACAAAAAAAATAATTAAAAGAACTAAATTTCTCTGAGAAAAAGCCAACTTCAATAATAAATTTACTTATTTATTTAATATTTACTATTTAGCGTGTAATGAAAAATAATTTATATAACAAAAAAAATAATAAAGGTTTAAAGTTGTTTTAATAATTTATAAAAAACTAATCTAAAAATTAGGCATGTCAATTATAGCATTTCTTATAATATAAGTACTTAATAAGAGGATTTAAATTATAAATTATTTGTATTTGTCCATAATAAATTAAAAAGACCAATTCAAATTAATTCAAAACTTATATTATCTTATTTAAATAAAAAAATTAAACAATCATATAAACAATAAAAAAAATTAATATAAATTTCAATTTTAATAAAAGAACTAAGTGCAGAAAAAACAATCGATTTACCACCGGTGTATTTGCAAGATTGCCTTACATGTTTGGTTTTGGTTATATAGTTAATAAAATAAATTGTCAACAATGTGAAATTACAAGAATTAAATAAGAAAACATTAAAAACCCAATTATTTGTTTATTGGAAATTATAAAAACATATTGAACATTTCTTAAAGTCTTTTAATCTATGTAGAAATCTATACCAAAAACTAGCGGGTGCGTGAACCACCGGATCTGGGCCTGAAAAAAGCGCTGCACGCTTCTTGAGCTTCGGTACCTAAGTCCGATCATAAATTATAGGGAGAGAGGGTTCCAAAGATTGAATTTAATTTAACGGAGATAATAATAAGTTTTGATGAATTTTCTTGGTGCTTTACTTTAGGGTTCAGCCCCGAGCCCTCGGGGGGCAAAAAGTCGGGGGCTGGGGACCTCGGGGGGCGACATGTCGGGGGTCGGGTCGGGGGGGAGCTCAATTGTCGGGGGTCGGGGACCCCGACGGGTAGTGATCAACGAAATTTTTTAACGAAAAACCCAATTTTTCTTTTTCAATGCTCGTAAATCTTCCTTTTTGCACTTTAATCAACTAAAAATGCGTCCAATTTGGCATTTTATAACAAGGCATCCCAGGCTCCAAAAATTTTCAGAAACTGAAAATCGAATTTCGAGGCTCAAAAATTTTAATCTCATAAATTTGAACAATTTTAGCGGCGCGATTTTCAAAAAACTTTTTTGGAAACTTGGGGTGGGGGGAAGTGGTAAGGCGGTGCCGATAGGCGCCGCCGGGAAAATTTTTGAAAATGAGTATAATTTGTTAAGAGACTATTGTCCAAAAATTGTCTAAATTTTGTAATTTCGAACCAATTTTTAAGAAAAAACTTGGTGTTTTTGGGGGCAGGCGGTGTCGATAGGCGCCGCCGGAAAGTTTTTCATAATTTTTAATCAATTTTATTAAAAAAATTTGTTCAAAATTTCAAAAATTTTCCAATTTCCCGCCTTCGTGGATGAATTAACTTTTAAATTTTTAAAACGCTCGGAGTCCCCAATCCCCCGAATTCGTGTCGGGGGGTCGGGGGGCAAAAAGTCGGGGCCGGGGACCTCGGGGGACGACATGTCGCGGGTCGTGTCGGGGAATAGGTCCAAAAAACGTCTCGGGTCGAGTCGGGGGTCGGGGTGCTCGGGGTCGGGGCTGAACCCTACTTTACTTTATTACCTTTGAAGGTATTTCATTATTCCAAATAAAAAATAAAGGGAATGATAAAAAGAAGTCACATATTTGATGAAAATTATTTTCTTACTACATATTGGGTGCAAACTCTCAAATTCTTCGAGACTTTCGAGCTCGAAGCCTAGAGACTTTTTTACACACCTAATGATTGGCTTTTTGTAAAGTTATAAAAAAGATTTTCCTCCGCGATCACTATGATTTCAACTAAGAATAATTTTAAATTTGATTTTTTCTCTTTTCGCCCTTTTTCGCTTTTTTTTACATTTCACTTTCGCCTTTTCACTTTCGCTTTTTTTCGCTTTTTTTTTTGCAACATCCCTGGCCGGCACCCATGATTAAACTATAAACAATTTGTAAAAAAAATGAAATTTGGGTAAGTCAAATTTTATATTAAAAAATAGCAAAATAATATCCTAAAAAGTCACACTATTAAGTAAAGCAACATATTTTATTTAATAAAAAGGGCATCTCCATGACAAATTATTTGACGTCATGGTTCTCTTGGATTAAAATAAGTTATAATGCCTGACAAGTGTAAAACAAATTGTTAAGCCTTTTTGAAGTTGACAGAAATTCTTATTGGCTCACGAAAAGATTCAATTCGTCATAAAAAAAATTTATAATAAAAAACAATTATAATAATTAATAATCGAGTGAATAATATGATAATATTTAAAATAAATTTTAAACTGTGATAAAAAATTAAATTTCAAAAGTTTAGAGAGTTTACATCTCTATTAGCATGAAAAATCACATAATATTTAAACGTCCAAATACTCAAAAAAAAGAAATTTATTGCTTAAATATTTATTCTGCTCTAAAGTTATAGACCGACACCCAAACCCTGAGAACATTTTCGATTCGGTACCTAGACAAAGATTTACCAAAAATATTTTAGTTAAAATAGTTTGTATAAGATTTAAAACAATTTTTAATAATGAAGTAGTTTTAATGTATTAGCTTCAAAATTTCTTGGTTTAATTTCATTTTATTGTTTCAAAATAAAAAATTCATTTGTTAAAATTTTACAACGCATACTCTCAGTTAGAAAATTTTAATTTAGGGCTGATACTTTTATGACTATTTATCTAATGTTTTTATCATTTTATGTAATTCAAAAAATATATTAAATCAAAATGCACTTCATTTCATATGTGATACTTAAAGAAATGCTTAATTCAGTATTATTAGTTTTAAATTATGATTATTTTTCATTTAGGAGTTTTTCCTAAAAAAATTTTTTTTGACCATTTCATAGGGGTGTATTTTTCGTTTTTATTTCATTTTGTTAAACATTAGGCACACAAACCCTGAACATTTATCCATTTATATTAAAGCAAGTAAAGTTGCCTCGTCATAAATTTTGTTTATATATTTTATTCGTGGTGCGACATTTGAGGACTTGACATTTGAGGACCCGACATTTGAGGACCCGACTTTTGAGGACCCGACATTTGAGGATTTGACATTTGAGGACCCGACATTTGCGGATATTCCCGACATTTGAGGACCCGACTTTTGAGGACCCGACATTTGAGGATATACACAATTTCAAAAAAATAAATGAAATTAAATCATTATAAAAAAGAGAAAAAGCCTTTCCCGAGGGCCAGGGAAGCAATTATAAATTGTACCAAATGCTGGTAAGCCCTTATCAATCTTTGATTATTTTGGAAACTTTCATAATTCAAAAACAATTTAAGATTAACTATTTAATTAAATAGTACTTGTGTTTCGGTAATTCATGAAGATCCCCTTTTTTCTATTAACATGAGGAATCATTGTTAGGACCACAAACCAAAACAAGAATGAATTTATAATACTTTTTAATATCAGAGTCATTAATTATTGTTCTGTTTTCTCAGAACATTTTTATTTAGGGCTACTTATAAAAAAATAAAAACCGCCCGACCTTAAAAATGCATATTTTCTTGAGAAAATTTGCTCAAAATCGCATTAGAATAATTTGATGAAAATCAATGAATTATTAAAATTTTATTATATTTTTATTTTTTCAAAAATTTTCGATTTATTACGACTTTCAGTTTCAAGCAGGGCTTGATTTCGCTTTCACCTTTTTGGAGTGAAAGATTTTCACATCACTAATGAATGGCATTTTTTTGTGGGGAAAGGCAAAAAAGTTCGTATATCTTAAAATACATTTTAATTTACAAACTTTTTATGTTAAATGCGATCCAAAATGATTAAAGATGCACCCGTTGGCCCTTGGGAAAGGCTTTTTCTCTTTTTTATAATGATTTAATTTCATTTATTTTTTTTGAAATTGTGTATATCCTCAAATGTCGGGTCCTCAAAAGTCGGGTCCTCAAATGTCGGGAATATCCGCAAATGTCGGGTCCTCAAATGTCAAATCCTCAAATGTCGGGTCCTCAAAAGTCGGGTCCTCAAATGTCGGGTCCTCAAATGTCAAGTCCTCAAATGTCGGGTAGCCATTTTATTAAGTGTATTTAAAAGTTTATTTAATTTTATTGGGTTTGTTTTGGTTGTCTTTTGTTTTTTCATGAATTGGTAACCAATTTCAACCTTTGCTAACCTTCTTTTACTATTATTGTAGAATTTTTTGTTTACAATACTTTTTTAAAATAAAGTCAAAAAATAATTAATTTGATGAAAATTAAAATTAAAAGTATTTCATCAATTTCAAATAAAAATTTCATATTTTTAAAATTAAAAAAGTACTTTTTTATGATTTAAGTTTATATTATTTTTTAATTGAATTCGCTAATATTAATTTAAATTACCAAACTTTAAGTCAAATTATTCATCACATCTTCTATTTTTATTATCTTTGTCAGCCTTCTTTAAAGGTCAAACAAAATTCAACATAAATTTTAAAATTCAAGATTTAAAAACCGCTTTTGTTGGGAGCTTTGAACCCATTTAATCTTGCAAGAAATTAATCCATTTCCTTTTACATTTGACAAAAATTGATTTTTAACCCTTGAATATATTATATTATTCACTCTTTTATTTATTAAAATAATTTAGAGCCGTTATCTACTGAATATTTTTTAGCTTTGAAGCTTAATTCAATTAATTTCAATTAAATTCAATTACTGCTTTTTTTATTATATTATTTGGTATATTAATTATTTCACCAAGGTTTTTTGCCAGAGAAAAATTTTTAAATCACATATTATTTTCATAAAATACCAAATATAACCGTAATAAACTGACAATCATTTAATTATCTATTATAATATAATCTTAAAATAAATAATTTTTGATTTTTAATTTGTTTTAATTGTTGCACATTTTTTTGGAATCTTTTTCGACTTAATCATTAATACTTTTGAATTTTAATTTGCTTAATATTTTTTTATCGTCAAATTTTTTTGATGTAATATTTAAAATTTATCTTATAAAATGTTTTAAAATACATATAATTATGTTTCATTTATTGGGGTGTAAAATAAGTCTTTGCATAGCTGAATTGATTTGTTTGCATATTCTTAAAAAATGTCTCCGTTGCTCCGCTGGCCAGCTCTCATTTGCATTTTGTAAAGCGATGTCTGCGGTTTCGAAAAAAGGGCCAGTTTAATTTTTCCATCAAATTTTTGATTTTTTTTTTTTAGATTTTTGAATAGAACACTCAAAAACCAAAACCCTATCACTTTTATTGTACGGGTCAAAACTTTGCTTTGATCAGTTGTAAATTTATTAAAAGCAGTTTTTGTGGCCAAATCAAGTCCGGAGAATCCAAATCTGGCCTCAGATTTGATCTCTGTATTTTCTCTGGCATTGTACTGCTCCATGTCGTTGACAAGAAGTCAAAGCAGTACAGAGTCATAGAACATCAAAATCAATGGAAAATTCTTTGAAAATATTTTTAACCTCGAATTTTCAAACAAAACCATAAGATAATTATTATTATTTTTTTGTTTTATTTAATATTCTTTTTAAATTATTTTTAATTTTGGTTTAAAATGATTTTTTTTTCACTTTATCACATTTCGATAATAATTAATGTTAATTTTTGTTTATTAGAATTTTACAGTTTGGACTTTGAAATTTATTATAATATTCAAAATGAAGCAAAAATATAAAAATTTAATTGATTATTTCTATCCTAATATTTTAATTCTTTATTTGTTTATTTTTTTATGTCTTCATCTTAAAATTTAAAGTTTATTGAAATTCTTTATCTGTGAAAATAAAATGCAAAAAATCTGGAATTTTATAAATTCATTTTTAAGGCATTTTCACCACTTTTCGTGGCTTGGAAAATGTTTTTAATAATTTAAGTTTGTTTTATTATGTAATTAATTACATTCAAATAACTATATTTTCTATTTCTCGATTTTTATGCTCAGTGATTATTTAGTAATAGAAATTCAAATAATTAAAAAAACTAATTTTTCACTAGACTTTATTGTTTATAATATTTGTGATTTATTTATTGAAGTATAGGAAAATCTTATATTTTGTTCTTTAATTAAGAACCAGAAACATTCTATTTCATCGAAACATTCAATTTCTCGCAGACGCTCGACAGAATTGATACAGTTAATAAATTCGTATTTTAGAAATTTAATTCTTGTTTAATTAATTTAAAGATTATTGAATTTTTTATACAGTTTTAATTTGTATCGAATATAATAAAATAGTTAATTAATGCATTTAAAATACAAATTTTTTTATCAATTTTAATAAATATTTTAAATTATTACTACTTGTTTTTTAGACTTAATTTCTGATTTTTAAATAAATAATTTCAATAATCGCCAATGCTTACCCGCAAATGTAAAAAAATTTATATTATAAGAGTGTGCTCTAACAATTTATTGATGAAACGAAACATTAACCTCTTAAAAAGATATTAATTTCATTTAACTTAAATTCCAGTACAGATTCATATTATATATTATACTTTTTTGAATGGAAATTAGAGAAATATTTTATGTTTAAACACTTAAAATCTTTGATGTAAAAGAATGAATTGCATTTTATTATGTTTTTATTATATAATCGTTTTAAATTATGAAATTAAAATTTTCAAAGGTATGAAAATATTGTTAATAAAGAGAATTCGCATTATGAGGCATATGTATTTTTTTGCTCATTAGTTTCGATATACATATTAAGCATACAAAACACAGTTTCCACTTGGATTGAGGCTTCTACGTTGACTTTTATTATGCCTTTTTTGGCATTTTCGTGCCTTAAATGCCTTTTTTGGCATTTTGCCGTTTTGGTTCCTTTTTGCGTTTTTTCGAAACATTCCATTAAAAATGCAATAAAATTGGGAAAATACACCGCTAAGAAATGACATAAAAAATTCAGAAAATACACTCATAAAAATTGAAAAAAAAATTTTCTCAAAATTTGGTCGATAAAATTTCATTTTTTACTTTCACAAAAAATTTTGGGTTTTAGGTTAATTTTATGTGTTTTGCTCCCTAAAAAATCTAATAAAAAATTTTAAATGCCTTTTTCGGGATTTTCGTGCCTTTCCATGTACATTATTAATTTTTTGGTGCCTTTTATAGTTTTTGAGGCAAAAACATTCTTTTAAATTCCAATGGAAATAATTCGACATTTGGATTAAAATTTTTTCAACATTTTTCTGCATATGCCACCTTCATAGCTTTTTCCAAAATGAAACTTTAATCTTGTTCCTTCGTTACAGCTAATATTATAATAGCTTCGTGCACTTTTTTGAATAGTTATCTTTAATTGTTATTTTCGATTGATTATTTTGATTTTATCAGTTGCCGTAATTTTTATCTCTTTCTGCTCATTTTATATGAAATATTATAAAAATAAATTTGAAAAAAACATTTTTGTTATTTTTTTGAAAAAAAAATTGAATAATTTATTTGTCAGTTTTATTTTTTATAGAATTTGCACTTCACTCAAACATTGAGATTTTGATTAAATTTTTCTTGCGTATATTCATCTATTCCAGAACATTCGGCACTGTATTTTGGCTTAAGGTTTATATTTATGATCAAGTCAAGCAGGTCACGGGCTGCTTCATTATTTAAATAACGGAATATATTCAATTAAGAAAGTTTTCAATTGTTGTTTACTTTTACAAATTTATTTTTCTTAATAGATTATATATGTTTTATAATACCACCAAAAATTTGAAATCGTAAGGTTGTTTAAAATAAATGGTGTTTTATTATTTGAAAATTATAATTATCATATTTAAAAGTTTTTTGGTCTTAGGGCAATCAACATTGTGGTCAATCATTTATCACCCAATGACCCCCCAATATATTTAATAATTCTTCCATGAGTATATCAACAATAACCTTTTTAAAAATTTTTTCCTTCAAATTTAAATTAAAATAGTTTTTTTTTAGTATAATCTTAAAAATTGGCATAGCATTATAGGTTATTTTATATTTATTTTTGTCTTTGATTTCCTCGCAAAAAGTATGTTTTCGTGTGTTGTTCTCAACATGAACTCGACATCCACATCCTCCATAATTCTTTTCGGAATAAAACTCATATAATTATTTTATTATATTTTTTTTAGAAATTTTTTAAATCTTTATAATAGTAGATTCGATATTTATAAAAAAGAATAATAATTTTTATGTATTTGTTGTATTTCATTTTATATTTTCTATATAAGCATTGCCATTTTTTTAGATCAGTATATTAATAGTATAAACTACAGGGATATCATTGTCTTTGCCTTAAATAAATAAAATAATTATATTTCTAATAAAATTGTCTGTTATAAAAGGAATTTTCCGAATCCGTAGAAAGAAGTTTGATTTTATTTTCGTTATTTTATTTATGATTATTTATGGGTATTAGTTTATTTGACAATTTGATATATTTTTTATAAGAAAACACTCGCATACTTTTGGTATTTTGAATCCTCCCCAGTTCTTTGAATATAGTTTTTGTTTATCTGACAACACAACATTTACTTCACAGTCGAATGTAGAGGCATAATAAGAATTTTTTTTTATTGAATTAAATCTCAAATTCTTTTTTTTTACATATTTTATTGTTTTTCTGTAATTATATTTTTTTATTTGCTTCATAAATAATAATATCTTAATTTTTAGAAAGTTCATTCTTTTTTTTTAAATTTCCATAATTTCTCAAATTCATGTAAATTTTTGTTTTTTTATATGTTCAATGAACGGCAAAAAATATAAAAGGTGGATTAATAAAAAAAATAATAATAAATTAAGTTTAAAAAAAAAACAATTTTTTTAATTTTGTAAACAAAAAAGTTGATGAAAAAAACTATATATTAAATTCTTTAACAAAAAATAGACTAAAAATTGTTTTTAATAAGCGCGCCTACTAAATTTATTTATATAATTCTTTTAGAAAAAAAATCGATTAAACTCTCTTTTGTAGAGCATAAAATTTTTATCTTTTTCTTCATATTAATGTTCAAAATATCCGGTGCAAAATAAAGAAAACTTAGACCAATTTTAATTGCTTTTATGAAACAAATGAATTAAAAATCAGACCAATAATCTATTAATGAAAAGAAACCCATTTTTAAAGAAAAAAAATTACCATGCAGAATGCTGGCCATAACGCGACGAATCTTGCCACTTTATTTTTTTAATAAAAATATACAATAACATTAATTTGAGTGCCGGTACACCAAAATAATGAAGAGTCCAATTTATATAAATTATAAAAAGTTTTTTGCATCTCATATCAAGAAAATTGACCAATCGTAATTTTAGGGGAATTAAATTTGAATAGCAAGTGTCTTAAATGGCAAGAACGAGCTCAAAATTGAATTAATAAATGAAAACAAATGTAAAATTATAAATAAAAATATTTCTACTTTTTTGTTTACAAAATTAAAAAAATTGTTTTTATTTTAAACTTAATTTATTCTTATTTTTTTTATTAATCCACCTTTTATATTTTTTGTCGTTCATTGAACATATAAAAAAACCAAAAATTTACATGAATTTGTAAAAAAAAAAAATGAATGAACTTTCTAAAAATTAAGATGTTATTATTTATGAAGCGAATATCGCTGATCACTCATGAAAAAATATAAAAAATGATTCAAAAAATAATATATTGAACATTATGCATTTTCGTGTTCTGTAAATAAATAATATTTTTCATAAATAAAACCATAAACTTAAGTATAAAATTTAATTTTATTATTAATTCATTTTTATGAATATATAAAATACATACATAAATGAGAGTTTTGGTATATTATTTAATGAAGAAAGAAAATATAATTTTATATATTTTTATGCATAGCTCAAGTTGAATAAAAATTATTTAGATGAAAATAAAAATATTCTCTTAAGGTCACATATTTAAATACATCAATATTCATGATGTTTAATATTTTTCGACTAAAAATAAAAAAATCGAAAAAACTAACTAACTAATAATTTTATCCTAAACTAAAAAATGTGATTTTTAAATTAATTACCAAATTTTCTAATAAAAATGCATCTTTCTCTTATATTAAAAAACGTAGAAACTGTGATTAACATTCATAAGTATCATTTATCGCGTTAATGACATTACTGTTAATTACTGCGGAAGAAATTCATAAGTCAATTAAAAGATATAAACATTTTTTCCTAAAATAATGCAATATTTCTATTTATATTTATTTAAACAAACAAAGTGATAAAATAAACTTAATTATATAAATTAGGCTATAAGATGAATTATTGTAGAAAAATGATGTTATTCATGATATTCTACATAAGAAATATTTTAAAAAATAACTACTAATTTATCCTAAACTTCAAAATATAATTTTAAACAATTGTTTTTAAATCCTACTGCTCAAGAAAGCCAAAGAAGCGTGGGACTTGGAACGATTCAATTAGAATTATATGTAAAAATGAGGAGTTTATATATTTATTTATTTCACTAAAATAAAGGAAGATCATTCTAAAAATCTAATATACAAAAATAAAACTAAACTTCAATCTATGTTTTAATAAAATTACAAAAAAATAAAAATTTATAGAAATAAATGATTTAATTTGCGATAAACAAAAATATCAATCTAAAAAAAGAAGAGAATCAAAGAATCTAAATCAAATTTAAATATTTATGTAAAATAAAAACTAAAATTAAAAAAATAATTATTGAAAATAAAAAAAGTGAAAAAAATCATAAAAAATTATTTATATTTCTTGATTAACATTGAAAGTTTCTTGTTTTTATGAAAAATATTTTGTGGAATTTAAAATTTAGGCCTTTTATTATTTTTCTCAGCATATATTCTAACTTCAGCCAGTCATTTGCTGAGCATAATATTATTTTTATTTAGTTATAATTCATTTTAACAGCATATTTATTTTTTTATTTGATTTGAATTTTTATTTAATTATTATGGTTTATAATCGAAAATAGACATTTGAGAAAAATGTTCAATAAATTAGGTTTTCATGAATTTCAAATATTTAAATAACAGATATAGTTTCTTCATTTAGAATTTACCATAAGGTATTTTTTTCTAAAAATAAAAACCCTCAAAAGACAATAAAAATAAATCATAAATGGCAATTGAAGTAACAATAAAGAAAGTTGAAATTTTTTTAATTATCATTAATATATAAAAAATTTTTGTTCACGATAATATAAATCGTATGTCAAAAACTCGTAGATTTAATCTTACGTCAACATATTCATTTGGTAATTTTTTACCTATGTCTATCATTAGTCAAATTAACAAAAAAAAAAAAATTTTAGCATAAATTAATAACTTTGAAGTTGATGATATGGAGACAGTCTAAAACTTTGACAAGTTATCCTAACGTAAACACAGAACCACAAATAGTACAGCTTTCTGCTTCATCAACCAAAATTTATTTGAAGGTTTTATTGAAGAATTCTCGCTTTTTTATTTTTTATTTGGTTAATATTTTTAAATATTTCAATTTTTAACTAATTGTAAGTAACAGAAAAATTTATCTTATTATGCAGTTAATTATAATTTTATGTATTTTGCATTTTTCGTAATTTAGAAAAATAAAAACATTAATTCAATTCGTTTTTCTTTTTTAATAATTTATATTTTCAACCATTTAAGAAAACTTTTTATTGGTTAATTTTCAATAATTAAAAATCCATTCTTTATTTTAATTGAATTATAAGGCTTTTTCCTTTACGAGGGTAGTTTTTTTTTTGCAGTTAACATTAAAATCGTAAATTTCTTAATTTTGTAATTTTCCTATTCTTTGGTATTTAAATTTTATAATCAGTAAAATAATAATATTCAATAATTATCGATATTATTTATTGATTTAATTTTGGCTCATTAATAGTTGAGATTTCTAAAACTTATTTTTTTTACATTTCTGAAATTTTTTATTTTATGTTGTTATTATTTTCTCGTAACTAGGCAATATATCAATTAAATGTCGTGCGAAAAAACTAAATTATTGACTTTTGGATTCTTTCCTCTAATAACCCTTGCTTTTACAAGCATTGCAAAGCTCGTCGGCTCGACCGCTCACTGCTCCCGGAAACCCGTGCCGATATGTCAACTGGGCGCTAATATTGAACAAGAATATGAGCCATAATTGTTTTTAATTTGAAAATGTTCAATAAATGTTACAATTTTTATTGGAATTTTTTTATGCAATTAAGAGCTTAATTCTCTTGTATAAATTATATTTTTAAATTCTATTTTTATTAAAGTTGTCGCGAAAATAAGAGAATAATTTAGATTTTTACCGATTATCATTCAGTTTATTAAGTATTTAGCAATTAAGCTCTGAGAAAAAGATAAATACTGCTATAAACTAGTTATAATTTTTAAATGAATTTTTAAAAATCGCTATTGTCAAAATTATTAATTTTTATTCATTATTATTATGAAATTGATAAAGTTAAAGTATAAAATTCATAAAAATTCTTTGAGAAATATTCGATGATTGTCTGTTTGATAAAATGGTCTCATTAATAATAAAATTTGTTATATTAAAAGAAAAAAAAATTTTGTTAATATGTTTAATAATAAACATGTACAGTTTGTGTGTTACGTACGCCATGTATGACGAAATTGATGCGATGATACAGTTGCATAAAGCGAGTAATCTGTGAATATTGCGCATTGATAAATATTTATTAGTTAACTAATGCAAAGATATTACTCAAAAATATTGCAAATAAAGGTATAATTTTTTATTTTAATAGTTTTTTAAATTTTAATCGTTTAATGTGTCTGGCGATTTATTTTTAAAGAAATTTTTCATTTGTATTTAATATTTACTCTATTATAATTTTTTATTAAATTTAAATGTATATTTAACATTTAAAACTCCATAATTTAATTTTAAAAAAATAAATTTTTTGAAATTTTAATGTATTTGTTGATATTTTTGTGTATGGTTTTGTATATTTACGGATTATTAAAAAATATGGTAATTCATATAAATTATAAAAAGCTACTGATACTGAACTTACTTGAATATATTTTTTACTGAAATAGAAAATTTATAATTTGAAAAGTAGTAAATGTAATACTAAGTCTATAATAAAAAAAAATAGTTCGTTGGCTATTTTTTATTCATTTATAGAAGCTGTCAAGAGCTTTTATAAGGAAAAATAATAATTAATTTATTCATTTTCTCTAAATGTAAACCTTTATCTTTGATTTTAAATGTTTAGAATTGACTTACAAAAATTATACTTTTACAGATAAAAAGATTTTTGGATGTAGTATCGAACTGAGCCAGCTAAAAAAGCCATAATAAGAGTTTCAATTAACCATTATTATACATCTAATCTTAATAAAAAATATTCTAGATGCATATGGTTATTATTGTCAAAGATATTCGTACTTTTAAAATTTTTATAGGGTATAAACCTTTCATTTAAATTAAAAATTTATTTTGCTTATTATTTGGTGTTAATAATGTATATTTTCGAGCATGTTTTTAAATATAAAATATTTCTTTATTGCATCTTCATAATTTTTTATCAAAGATGTTTTATTTTATTCTTTGAATTCATTATAAATACATGATTAACATTTTTGGATATTATAAAATTATAAAACAATTGCTTTTGAATATTCATTAAAAAATTTCAATAAACAAAATTATTTAATTTTTGAATGTTCCTTAATTTTAGTATTTTCTCTTGACATTTGGCGAATTCTCTTTTGCTTTTCAAAGACTTCGTTATTAAAATTGGCCTAATCAATCAACAAAAGTAAGTACTGGTTGAATTAATTTTAAGCTCTGGTGTAAGAATTTTTGTTCGGCCGATGCTCAATATTATTTCGGTGTAAGTTCAATTATTTGTTTTTGTATTTCGTATATATAATTACAAATTATTAAACTATTCATAATGGCCGTTTTAGATTATAATTCTTAAAGTTCAAAATTGAATTTTAAGTAATCCCCCTTATGAGATCATTTCAAATCCCATACTGATCAATAAACTAGCAGAGTTTTTTATTATATGTTTTACTTAATTGAATTAATTTTTTTTTCGAAATGAGTTATTTTTTTAAATCTATTTTATTTAAACAAGCATTTTATTATTATTTTTTGGTTTGTAAAGGCTAGACAGTAGTAAAAATTATTGTTTTCAATCATTTTATGGTTTTATAAGAATATTATCATTTATTTTATTCTATATTTCAAAAACTTTTAATCTTCTGAAACTAATTCTTGTTTTTTATACATTCTTCATTAGTTGTACATTAATATAGAAAAGAGAAAATTTTTAGATTTATATGATTTAATACTTAATTCTCTAGTTTAATTGATTTGTAATATTGTATTAAAAATTTGATATATATAAATGTAAATTTTGTATAGCTACTAAGCGAACTAAATTTTAATCAAAAGTGTTCTTGAAGAGATGCCATTTCATTATTGGTCCATTTGATTACTATACTTTTTTTATTATTATTATTTTCTTTGTATTTTGGTGTTTGGAAAGTATTTTTTTATAATACATTAAATGAACTGAACCAAAACTTAAAAATTATTTTAAATAAATAAAATATTTTAGCCATCTCGTTTATAAATAAAAAAAGGTTTTTGGTATGAAAATTCTTCATTATTTAATAGATTAAACTTGCAGAAAAATTAATATTTATAATCATTTTCTTTAATTTTGAGAATGAGATACATATATTAACAACAAATATTTAATTGTTTAAAACTTTATATTTAAAATCATGCTAAATTGTTGAAATAACGGAATTAAATGATCGTGATATGTTGGTAAAACGGTTTTCTAATCGTTCTATTTTTATTGTTACTTATTAAAATATTTTTTATTTAATTTTTGGTTCCATTAGAGTACAGTTACTAGTTTAATTAATAATTTTTTCGTGAATTAGTTCACATTCAGGGCAACCGTCTTTGTCACATCCGAATTCAAATTTTTGTAATAATGAATTCATTCAAATTTCACTTATTAATTTCTCTCTGCGATGCACGGTGCTCTGCACTTCTTTTGTAGTATTCAGCACGATCTATTCTGTTTGTTCGTATTTTTTCATCAATTTATTCTTTTACTATTTATATTATTCAATATATAAGTGCTGTATTGGTAGTTGATACTTCTGATTATAAAAGAATTTCTGCTTTTAATGTAATTTTAATAGAATTGAATAGATTACAATGTAAGTACTTGCCAAATCATTTAAATTTTAATAAAATAATAATTTGATCATTTTTCAAATATTTTTTTTATTAAATTATGAATTTTTATTTTGTTATTTATATTTTTATAATGTTTTTTATTTGTAATTATACAGCATATTAAATCTATTTTAGTGATTTATTTTAAGAGATGATGGCGAAAATCCCACATAACAAATGTCGGAGATGATTGGAGAACAATAATGTTAGGGCAATGGCTTTATAATTTTAAAAACCAAAATCTATATTGTTATTTCTTTTATAGTTGCTTTTTAATTAATTTTATTTTTGAAATCTATTCAAATCAATTTTTTTTCTTAGTATAGGCTTGTTTTTCCAAGTCATGCTGCTTTGATGCTTCGAATGCTTCACGAACTGTAAATTGCTGTAAATTTAAAAATAATGAATTATCACGTTAGATCATTTTTATTTAAAACATTATTTTGACTTTTTCAATATTTATTTATTATATGTATTATTTGTGAAAAACATAGATAAATACTAAAATTATTATTATTTTTTTTTAATATTCAAAACTTTTTGACAATTATTTAGATAATTCTGTAAAATGATCGATTTCTTCATTTGTTAATATTTAATTTTTTTTTTCCTGTTAGGATTTTCTTTATGCGTTATATTTTTACTATCTATATTATTATTAGTTTAAATTCTTTTAAATAATTAATACGAGAGACCTATATTTTGGTTTGTTTTAAATTTAAAAACCATTTAATAAATATTCCTATTTTTAGTATTATTATTTTTGCTATTCATTAAAATTCATTTAAGTTTTCTAATTGCTTATTTTTTTATTTTAATTAAAATGTTAACAAAATAACCTTACAAATATTTTTCCAACGTAGAGATTTCCTGACAGTCGTTACTAGTGATTACATTTTAGCCTCAAAAAACCGCCAGTTATTATTTATTCTTTTAAAATATAATAATTCAATTTAATATTTTTTTAGGTTTTTTCGAAATACTTTTGTTTTTTATCTTCTAAAGTTACCTTGAGTTGAATTTTTGTCTTTTAAATTTTACCAAAACGAAAGGACGAGTTTTGTTTCAGTAAGGTCAGTTACTTGAATACATTATTGAGAAGTTTTTCTAATTAATTTTGCATATTTGTACTATTATTAATAAGTTTTTATTGCCTTTTAGTATGTTCAATTTAGATTCTCTAATTCTTATTTTAAACTTTATTCAGTAATAATAAATTTCCATACAATATTTTGCCTGCTGAATGATAGCAAGTGCATATGCTAGGAAATATACGGTATTGTTTTAGATTATGGCAATTTATCAATTATCTTCCAAAAATGTAACATAATTGGAAATAAAAAACAAAAATATGTGATTTAACCAGGGCTCCCAGATCAAAATTTTCAAAAGCCTCATTTGGCAGGCAAAAAAAGCCTCATTTTGGGTCAAAAAGTCTCATTTACAAAATTTATTCAAATACGTTTAAATGTTCAAATGTTCAAATGTTATATTTTTGATTTTCCATGATCAATTGAGCAATTTTCTGTTTGAAATAAGCATTTTGTAAAATTCTGAGCACGAAAAATCGAAGTTGATTTTTTTGCGGCGCTTTTTCCAAAAAACTTTTGGGGAACAAGGGGGGGCCAGGTGCCGATAGGCGCCGCCGGAAAAAATTTTGTAATTTTTAATACAATTTATTAACAGATTTGTCTACAAAAATGGACAAATTTTGTGATTTTGAGCAAATTTTTAAGAAAATAAAGGACTTTTAGGGGCTGGCGGTGCCTATAGACGCCGCCAGGGGAAAAATTGAGAATTTTGACCATATTTTTTTAGCAGATTTTCATTAAAAAATGATTAATTGTGATTTTTGGGGAAAAAAATTGGTTCTTTTCTGGTTTTTTATAAAACATTTAGCAAAATTTTTTGAAAAAGTTGGGTGAGATTTTCGTTTTGATGCTCTATTAAAAACCCAAATTATTAAATAATTGTAAAACATTATGCCAATTTATGAAATTTAAAAGATTCTGAGGATTTTCCCCAAAAGCCTCAAAAATCCTCAAAATTTCTCAAAAAGCCACAAAAATCCTCAAATCCTCATTTTCCAAAAAAATCCTCATTGACCTATCAAAAAGCCACAAAATGAGGATAAATCCTCAGATCTGGGAGCCCTGGATTTAACCATTGTGCGATGGGTGGGGGGGAGGGGTCGCCGGCGAAGGGGCAAAAGAAGAAAAATAATTGAAATTTTGAATAGATTTTCTTTAACAAAATTGATTAAAAATAAACAAAATTCTCTTTGTATGCAAATTATAGTAAATAACAAAAACGAACTAATAAGATAGTTATCAGATAAATTGAAATTATACTTTTTTATATATTTTTATGTTTATCTTTCTTCTTCCACTGTTATGCGGACTATTCAAAAAGCAAAAGCTTATCTATTTAACATTTCTTTTATACTGATAATTTTTTATTTCGCCAATTATTTAAATATTATTTATTTACAAGGAAATTGGTTGATATTTATTGTTAATACTTCCAAAAAGCATTTTAGCAATATCTTATTTATCTTTTCTTAAATTAAATTAAATTTTTCATAATTTAGTCAAAGATTTGATTTAGCTTTATTTTAATTTTGTTGGTTTGCATCTTAATTTTTTTGTCGCTCGCAAAATATTATTGCACTAGGGGCATCAGATTCAAGTTAAGCTCAAAAATGTTACATTTTTGGTTTAATAATTTCATTTTTTTTTTTTGAAAAACACAATTATTTAAGACATGTCTTTTTTAAGTTTGAATTAATATTTTGGTTTTATTAACTTTTTCCTGTGCTTTATGATTCTTAACCAGGGTTACCCTTGAAAATTTCCCGAAATAAGGACATCGCTGGTCAAAAATAAGATTTTAGGGTCAAAAATAAGGACATTTTTTAAAACACGCTTCAAAAAATTTAAATCGAATTTTTATTCAACAAACTCAAGCATTAGCAACAGATTTCTCGCCGCCAACTATTTTTCTGAGCAATTCCGGCTTAGAAATGAGAAATTTATACATTTCCGAAAATGGGTTTTAACAATTTTGTGGAAAACATAAGCAATTTGTAAATTATTTTCAGTTCATTCGGGATCAAAAAATCAGATTTTTAGCAATTTTATGCAGCGCGTTTATTCCAAAAAATTTTGAGGAATGGGCGAGGGGATGGGGTCGAGGCGGTGCCGATAGGCGCCGCCGGAAAAATTTTTTGTAATTTCTTTCTGATTTGTTAACATATTTCATCAAAAAATGATCAATTTTGCGGTTTTTACATTCAAAAGGTTTTTTGCGGAATTTTTTCAAAAAACTTTCTTTTTTAGGCGGGAAGAAGTCCGGCGGTGCCGGTAGGCGCCGCCGGAAAAAATTTGTAATTTTAGTGCACTTTGTTAATAGATTTAGTCCAAAAATGACAATATTTTAAGAGTTTAAATGTTATAAAGGAATAATTTTGAAAAATTAGAAGAAAAAAAAATTGCTTGGAGGGGAACTGATCCAACGATAAAATGAAAAACATAACCAAGATCACAACCCACTGGACCAGGCATATGAGAAATAAATTAAGAAAAAGTAAGATTTTGGATATTAATTCACTTCAAAAAACATTTCTTTCAAAATTATCATTTAAGATCTAAATTTCTCTCTGAATCCAAAAAAATAAGACTAAAATAAGGACAAAGAGCTTAAATAAGGACAAATCTTACAAATAAGAACATTTAAAATTTGTAAGATTTGGATCCTCAAAATAAGGACAAATCTTACAAATAAGGACAAAGGGTAACCCTGTTCTTAACATCTAATTATCCAAGTTAAATTACCTTTTTTCGCATTAACTCAAATTAAATAATTTTTTTATGTTTATTTATTTAGCTTTTCTATATACTAAATTAATAAAATTCTATCTTATTATTTGTAAAAATTATACTATGCTTTTTCATGCAGAATTTTATAAATATATTTTCTATGTTATCGTTACAATTATTTGATATTTTATCATTTTTATTATTATTTTAATTATTATTTCAATGTTTTATCATGAATTCTCGAGTGCTATAATGATAATCCTGTATTATGTATTTATTTCAGTGTATTAATATTAAAACAATATATTTATTTTTATTTTATTTGTGTTTACTTTTTTGTCTTGAAATTTTGGTATATTATTGTGGATTTAAAAATTCGGGGAATAAAACATAAAAACACAAAATATGGCGTTTTGACACAAAAAAATTTATATATTTGGGTTAATTTGGATTTTTAGCACATATATTGGCATTTTCGATAAAACTTGTAAGAAAAATACAAGATTAATTGAAAAATACTCCACTAAATCACTTTTATTGCAATTTCTTTATGGAATTTTTATGTATAAAAATACTGAATTTTTTACAGTTATATGTGCATATTTTTGCACATGTTTTGGCATTTTTTTTTTTTTGTAAATATTCGAGTATCCCCTTTTCCGTTCGTTTAATCACGAAAAATGCGTCATTGATACAAAATGTTTTAATATTAAGTTCTGTAGTAGTGCTATTGTAATATAGAAGTATAATTCTATATGAATATCGTTCTAATATTTCTAATAAAATTTTAACTCATTTGCTATTCAATTTTTTATAGAGCTATTTTAACATTGAATACCGATTTTTCTAATAAATTATTGAAGCGTGTGATGCTTTATATACTCAGAAATTCTATTATTATCAACGAATTCATCATATTTGATTTATTACTTTAAAAGCTTATTCACATTAATTTGGTTAATATTGTCCGTGAGACTTGGTGCGTAAATTTCGTTTAGACCGGAATTCATTATTCTTCATTTGTAGTAAATTCACGCTCAATATTATAAATGTCGACTAGAGATAATTATATTTTTATGACTCGTTACATGATCAGAATACCAGTGCAACGCGTATAATGTCGTTAGTCAAAATCTAAAAATAAATTTAATAAAATTCTAACACCTATTATCTTTTTATCCATGTTTTAACATTCTTCTAATTAATTTAAAAAATTACATTTATATAAAGAAAAATTTTAAGTAATTCATAATGACATTCTTGCTTTAATAGTGTAATTGTTTAAATGACAAAGGTTTATTAATTATCATTTTTAAAGCGATTTTATTGAAAATGAGCCCTTCTTATGTTGCTCATAGGTGGGTTTTTTCACATTATATTTTTTTCCTTAAAAAATATTCATTTTTATATTTCTATTTGTTTGAATTGGAGGAAAATGTTAAATTAACTAATATTGAATATTTATGCTTTCAGTTTAATTACTTTCAAAACTCCTATATTCGAACATACAATTCATATCTTTGCAAAATATTAAGAAACATTATTTTTTGGAGTTAGCGAATCTTTGAAGATTTCATCAGTATTTATGACATATCAATGTTGCCAGTGGGCCATTAACATTTTTCATTTATAATCTCGTTTCGGCTTCCATTCGGTTGTTGGCTGTTATAGTGTAAGCTATTTTCAATATATATTTTGTATGTTAAATTTCAAATCAAATATCTTCTTCTAATCTTCTAATAAAAGCTATAAGAAATTTGGTTGTCTATCGGATGGAATTTTTTCTCAATAATTTTTTAATTTTTACGAAATGCACCCAAATTATTAATATTTATTTATATTGACTATTTTATAAATTTTAATTTAATGCGTTTAAATATTCATGTATTCCGGTTTATATTAAAAATTTTCCTAAATTTTTTTTCTAAATTTAGTTAATATATTGTTGAATTTTCTTTATTTAATAAGGTTGTTTAAGAATTTAAATCAAATTTGATTTATTCTTTTCATAAATGGATGAATAAAATAATTAATTTTGATTTTCAAGTTTTATCTTTAATTTTTTGCAATAAATACATATAATAATTAAGAAACGAAATATATATATTTAAATAAAAGTCTGAAAATTCAAAGAATCGGAACACCGGTAAAAAGATATGCTGAAAAATTCTATCATATCAAAAGAAAGAAGGAGTAAAAATAATATGATAAGGTGTATAAATAATTCATAAGACTTTTGCCATTATTTATTACACAGTATTGACGAAATGTCAAAAATTCATTGATGTTTTTATTTTTATTGAAATTCTAATTGATGATTGTTTATGAATATTATTGCTTTAATTTTAATGTAATTTAAATTCAAAGCATTTTTTCATGGTTTACGCGTTAATTTAATCCTTCATGTTGACACTGAAAATTTAATTTTGTTTTTACATTATGAGGATTCTCAAATTATTTTTTTTTAATTTAAATTAGTAGAAAATTTATTTTATAACCATTCTAAAATTTTTAAAACTAATGCCAACTGAACCCTGATATAAATAAATTATTAGATATTAGATTTTAAAAAAATTCACGAACCACACAACAGTGTCTAATGCCTTCTCCTAAGTACATTCATTAGGACAAAATTATTTATATATTTATGCATTTAATTCTTATTTAATGTATCATAATTTTGGTTATTAAAGTTTCCTTAGATAAATGCTTTATATTTTTTGTAAATTTTGGCTTTGCATACTAATACATTATAGTAAATATTATTTATTATTGTATTGAAAAATTAAATGAACATCTCTTTTTGAAAAATCATATTTTAAAATATTTAAATTGAATGTTGTGACAATTTTTGTTCAATAAAGTTTTAATTAGGCAATTATATTTGGTATCATGGATTTTTATAATATACGATTTCGCTTAATAGAATATAATTTTAATAATATAACTCACAAGATAAATTTAAATATAAAGATGACGCTATAAAATGTTTAAAAAAATTAATAATATTTTTCATTTTGTATTATGGAATGCAAGAAATGTCTCAATTATTGCTTTATGTTTAGAATGATATTATTTGTAGATTACTTTTAATCTAATCGAATATTTCCTTTATAAATATATTTGATATAAATTTGATAGGCTTTCCTTTGTCAGTATCTGTTTTTGTAAGCATTAGCCGCAGTAAAAAATTAACCAATAAACTATAAATTTATTTTATATAAATGATATTTTTAGATGATATCAGAAATATTGCACTAGCAGTTCAATAAATTTAAGATAAGATATTGATATAAGTTATATTTTTAAAATATAATTTACGGACATTATTGCGTAAAAAATATAAGTGGAAACAGCTATTAATAAAAATTAATATTGTGTAAACTTAATTATATTGAAACAAAATTTCCAATTATATAAGTAAATATTGAAGCTTAAGATAATACACAAAACAAGAAATTAACAAAAAAAATAAACAATCAAAAACTCTTTGCAAAAATCATAATAAATAATGAATGATAATAAGTAGCTTAAAGCATTGTCCAAGTCAAAATATAGAAAGCCACCATTCTATAGATAATTTTTTCTTTAATCATAAAGATAAATCTAGATGTATATTTTTTCTCCTACCCATCGAAAATTTAATAAAGATTGCATAATCTAAGGCCTTAATCAGGATAAACAACAAGATAGTAGATAATTAAAACATAAAAATTTGAACAATCAAAATTAAAAAATTATATTGTTTTATTTACTGAAATAGTTGTTATATTTTCCAAATTTTTTTTTTATATTTCCGCTAAGCAATTAACACATTTTCAAAAACAACCCTCATGTTGCACCTTACCTAAATATTCTTTCTTTTTATTTATTAGCAATAATTTGCAAATGATTAAACACTAAATTGATGTTTAAGTAAAATTAAAAGAAAGACCGATATAAATTAAGTCTAAAAAATCTCAATAACTTAAACTGAAAATATGTATCCAAAAAAAAAAATGAAGAAACATTCAAGAACCACTAAAGAAATTATGGAAGCTATGTATTTGGTATAATGTTTTTATCGATATTCTTAAATTTAATTCAATTTTTGAAAAGCATTAATAAAAAACATTATTGTTCACTATATTCCTAAAGGCAACATTTTACCGTATAAGAATTTTCAAAGCATTCAAATACTTAATCATGTTTTTAGCAAATTAGCAATAAAAATAGTGTTAACGATAATTTAAGAAAATGGGTATCACAAAAATTTTAATAAAATATTTGAGTATATTTATAAAAAAGATTTATCAAAAATTTTTTTTACTTGTCTCACCCGCCACTGCTCCCGATCGCTTCTCAAAAGATACAAAAATAAATAAAATTAACTAAGACTAATAAAAAAGCCCAATTAAGAAAAGAGTGAGTGCGATATAAAAGACATTGAATATTATATTACTTTATAGAATAATATTAAATTGCTAAATGATAATAGATAAATTTTTTCTTTGAAACACCAAAAACATTTAATGAGTTAAAAAATTAAAAGTTTAGTCGATATATTTTAGCTATACAATAATAAAACCAACAAATAATAGAAATTGTAAAATATTTATACTAAAAATACAAATAATAATATCGATCATTCTAAATAAACGGACCCAATAAAAACCGAACTGCGCGCCAAAATCACATGTGAAAAAAAATTAATATTTATAATAACCTTTATAATGTAAATATAATAAAAGTTTATACATTGAAATAATCATAGTGATACAAATTATGTAAATCGTAAATTCTTAATAGCAGAGGATCAGGCAAAAGCACCGCCATGAATGATCTGCCAGCGCCCAACAAGAGGCGACGAGAATTCGTCTAAAGATAAATTCACATATAAATAATTTAAACATAGATTTTCAAAAATAACAGAACAAAACTTAATTTAATATATAATTAATTTTTTTAATATCTTAATCATGATTAAAAAGAATAAAGATTTTCTCGTAATATCAATAAACTACATTTTAAATAAGCTTATTAAGAAAATGTGGGTAGAAATCACATATTCGTAATTAACGAAAATATAATAGATGAATTAGGCTAATTGAATAAATTTTTCAAGCATCTATAAAATTCAGTTTTCCCATGAAAAACTCTGATGCAAAAACCAACGCAGTTTACCAATTCGACATTAAAAGAAACGAGTTGGCATTACGAGATTATATGGCCCAAAAATGAAAAAAAACTGACGTTAATTATGAAACGATCTAATATAAAGAGAAAAAATAATGAAATATTAAATTGGTCAAAAAAATATTTGAATATTAAAAAAATGTTTAAGTGGCAAAGAATTACGAATCGCAAAGGGGAATTAGAATTTCAAAAGTCCAACTCGCTCGTGGTGAAAATAATGAATTGAAAACCTTTTCACAGATCCTATGAATGTTTCTACTGATTAATAACAAATTATAGTTTAATAAAAATCTCATTCATTTTGATGAAAATATTACATTTCAACAACTTTGAAAGGCTGCAAATTTTTAAATGCCCCACTCTGCTTTGGCTGGCCATACCTCGCCAGAGAGTGGAGATAGACCCTTTGTTGATACATTTGAAATGTAGAGCTCGGCTAGCGCATTCGAATAACACAAAATTTGTTTTCATTTGCCCCCAATCAATCCGCTTATGACGCGCCGAAAGAAAATTCACAAAAATTTGGCACCGGAAAAACTCCATCATAGTAAAGTAAACCCAAAATGTAAGGGAATTTAAATTGGTCATGAGAGATGTTTAGTTTTTTATTTGCCCCATCCTTTTTCAGGGGAAAAAAAAACGCCGAAAAATTTTCCAATTGCATCAGAAGCAGACTCAAATTCTTCAACAACATAATGTAAAAATATTACGAATTAATTATTTTTACATCCTTTTTAGAAATGCTGCATAAATTTTTATTGCAAATAGTCACAAATTTTCACTCCCAATATCTACCAGTTATCATTACAAATGGCAATGGTTAAGCACCGAGATATAAAAAAATCGTCTAGAATAATTATCTCAACAATTTGTCGGGAAAGATGAATAAATTTCAGTTGCAATAGGCATATTGGCTCAATACATAAATGTAGAGCAGGCTCAAAATAGAGGAAATACCAAGATTAAAAAATTCGTGTTTATCCCCCACTCTGCTTTGGCTGGCCATAACTCGCCAGAGAGTGGAGATAGACCCTTTGTTGATACATTTGAAAATGTAGAGCTCGGCTAGCGCATTCGAATAACACAAAATTTGTTTTCATTTGCCCCCAAACAATCTGCTTATGACGCGCCGAAAGAAAATTCACAAAAATTTGGCACCGGAAAAACTCCATTTTTTTATGGGCCAGCATAGTAAAGTAAACCCAAAATGTAAGGGAATTTAAATTGGTGATGAGAGATGTTTAGTTTTTTATTTGCCCCATCCTTTTTCTGGGAAAAAAAAGCTGAAAAATTTTCCAATTGCATCAGAAGCAGACTCAAATTCTTCAACAACATAATGTAAAAAATATTACGCAAGAAATTATTTTTACATCCTTTTTAGAAATGCTGCATAAATTTTTATTGTAAATAGTCACAAACAAACTTTTTTTTCACTCCCAATATCTACCATTTATCATTACAAAAGGCAATGGTTAAGCACCGAGATATAAAAAAATCGTCTAGAATAATTATCTCAACAATTTGTCGGGAAAGATGAATAAATTTCAGTTGCAATAGGCATATTGGCTCAATACATAAATGTAGAGCAGGCTCAAAATAGAGGAAATACCAAGATTAAAAAATTCGTGTTTATCCCCCACTCTGCTTTGGCTGGCCATAACTCGCCAGAGAGTGGAGATAGACCCTTTGTTGATACATTTGAAAATGTAGAGCTCGGCTAGCGCATTCGAATAACACAAAATTTGTTTTCATTTGCCCCCAAACAATCTGCTTATGACGCGCCGAAAGAAAATTCACAAAAATTTGGCACCGGAAAAACTCCATTTTTTTATGGGCCAGCATAGTAAAGTAAACCCAAAATGTAAGGGAATTTAAATTGGTAATGAGAGATGTTTAGTTTTTTATTTGCCCCATCCTTTTTCTGGGAAAAAAAAGCTGAAAAATTTTCCAATTGCATCAGAAGCAGACTCAAATTCTTCAACAACATAATGTAAAAAATATTACGCAAGAAATTATTTTTACATCCTTTTTAGAAATGCTGCATAAATTTTTATTGTAAATAGTCACAAACAAACTTTTTTATCACTCCCAATATCTACCATTTATCATTACAAAAGGCAATGGTTAAGCACCGAGATATAAAAAAATCGTCTAGAATAATTATCTCAACAATTTGTCGGGAAAGATGAATAAATTTCAGTTGCAATAGGCATATTGGCTCAATACATAAATGTAGAGCAGGCTCAAAATAGAGGAAATACCAAGATTAAAAAATTCGTGTTTATCCCCCACTCTGCTTTGGCTGGCCATAACTCGCCAGAGAGTGGAGATAGACCCTTTGTTGATACATTTGAAAATGTAGAGCTCGGC
Source organism: Heterodera schachtii (assembly GCA_023374025.1). Taxonomy (NCBI): domain Eukaryota; kingdom Metazoa; phylum Nematoda; class Chromadorea; order Rhabditida; family Heteroderidae; genus Heterodera; species Heterodera schachtii. The sequence continues at coordinate 1,138,442 of SIJG01000039.1, forward strand.
TAGCGCATTCGAATAACACAAAATTTGTTTTCATTTGCCCCCAAACAATCTGCTTATGACGCGCCGAAAGAAAATTCACAAAAATTTGGCACCGGAAAAACTCCATTTTTTTATGGGCCAGCATAGTAAAGTAAACCCAAAATGTAAGGGAATTTAAATTGGTAATGAGAGATGTTTAGTTTTTTATTTGCCCCATCCTTTTTCTGGGAAAAAAAAGCTGAAAAATTTTCCAATTGCATCAGAAGCAGACTCAAATTCTTCAACAACATAATGTAAAAAATATTACGCAAGAAATTATTTTTACATCCTTTTTAGAAATGCTGCATAAATTTTTATTGTAAATAGTCACAAACAAACTTTTTTTTCACTCCCAATATCTACCATTTATCATTACAAAAGGCAATGGTTAAGCACCGAGATATAAAAAAATCGTCTAGAATAATTATCTCAACAATTTGTCGGGAAAGATGAATAAATTTCAGTTGCAATAGGCATATTGGCTCAATACATAAATGTAGAGCAGGCTCAAAATAGAGGAAATACCAAGATTAAAAAATTCGTGTTTATCCCCCACTCTGCTTTGGCTGGCCATAACTCGCCAGAGAGTGGAGATAGACCCTTTGTTGATACATTTGAAAATGTAGAGCTCGGCTAGCGCATTCGAATAACACAAAATTTGTTTTCATTTGCCCCCAAACAATCTGCTTATGACGCGCCGAAAGAAAATTCACAAAAATTTGGCACCGGAAAAACTCCATTTTTTTATGGGCCAGCATAGTAAAGTAAACCCAAAATGTAAGGGAATTTAAATTGGTAATGAGAGATGTTTAGTTTTTTATTTGCCCCATCCTTTTTCTGGGAAAAAAAAGCTGAAAAATTTTCCAATTGCATCAGAAGCAGACTCAAATTCTTCAACAACATAATGTAAAAAATATTACGCAAGAAATTATTTTTACATCCTTTTTAGAAATGCTGCATAAATTTTTATTGTAAATAGTCACAAACAAACTTTTTTTTCACTCCCAATATCTACCATTTATCATTACAAAAGGCAATGGTTAAGCACCGAGATATAAAAAAATCGTCTAGAATAATTATCTCAACAATTTGTCGGGAAAGATGAATAAATTTCAGTTGCAATAGGCATATTGGCTCAATACATAAATGTAGAGCAGGCTCAAAATAGAGGAAATACCAAGATTAAAAAATTCGTGTTTATCCCCCACTCTGCTTTGGCTGGCCATAACTCGCCAGAGAGTGGAGATAGACCCTTTGTTGATACATTTGAAAATGTAGAGCTCGGCTAGCGCATTCGAATAACACAAAATTTGTTTTCATTTGCCCCCAAACAATCTGCTTATGACGCGCCGAAAGAAAATTCACAAAAATTTGGCACCGGAAAAACTCCATTTTTTTATGGGCCAGCATAGTAAAGTAAACCCAAAATGTAAGGGAATTTAAATTGGTAATGAGAGATGTTTAGTTTTTTATTTGCCCCATCCTTTTTCTGGGAAAAAAAAGCTGAAAAATTTTCCAATTGCATCAGAAGCAGACTCAAATTCTTCAACAACATAATGTAAAAAATATTACGCAAGAAATTATTTTTACATCCTTTTTAGAAATGCTGCATAAATTTTTATTGTAAATAGTCACAAACAAACTTTTTTATCACTCCCAATATCTACCATTTATCATTACAAAAGGCAATGGTTAAGCACCGAGATATAAAAAAATCGTCTAGAATAATTATCTCAACAATTTGTCGGGAAAGATGAATAAATTTCAGTTGCAATAGGCATATTGGCTCAATACATAAATGTAGAGCAGGCTCAAAATAGAGGAAATACCAAGATTAAAAAATTCGTGTTTATCCCCCACTCTGCTTTGGCTGGCCATAACTCGCCAGAGAGTGGAGATAGACCCTTTGTTGATACATTTGAAAATGTAGAGCTCGGCTAGCGCATTCGAATAACACAAAATTTGTTTTCATTTGCCCCCAAACAATCTGCTTATGACGCGCCGAAAGAAAATTCACAAAAATTTGGCACCGGAAAAACTCCATTTTTTTATGGGCCAGCATAGTAAAGTAAACCCAAAATGTAAGGGAATTTAAATTGGTAATGAGAGATGTTTAGTTTTTTATTTGCCCCATCCTTTTTCTGGGAAAAAAAAGCTGAAAAATTTTCCAATTGCATCAGAAGCAGACTCAAATTCTTCAACAACATAATGTAAAAAATATTACGCAAGAAATTATTTTTACATCCTTTTTAGAAATGCTGCATAAATTTTTATTGTAAATAGTCACAAACAAACTTTTTTTTCACTCCCAATATCTACCATTTATCATTACAAAAGGCAATGGTTAAGCACCGAGATATAAAAAAAATCGTCTAGAATAATTATCTCAACAATTTGTCGGGAAAGATGAATAAATTTCAGTTGCAATAGGCATATTGGCTCAATACATAAATGTAGAGCAGGCTCAAAATAGAGGAAATACCAAGATTAAAAAATTCGTGTTTATCCCCCACTCTGCTTTGGCTGGCCATAACTCGCCAGAGAGTGGAGATAGACCCTTTGTTGATACATTTGAAAATGTAGAGCTCGGCTAGCGCATTCGAATAACACAAAATTTGTTTTCATTTGCCCCCAAACAATCTGCTTATGACGCGCCGAAAGAAAATTCACAAAAATTTGGCACCGGAAAAACTCCATTTTTTTATGGGCCAGCATAGTAAAGTAAACCCAAAATGTAAGGGAATTTAAATTGGTAATGAGAGATGTTTAGTTTTTTATTTGCCCCATCCTTTTTCTGGGAAAAAAAAGCTGAAAAATTTTCCAATTGCATCAGAAGCAGACTCAAATTCTTCAACAACATAATGTAAAAAATATTACGCAAGAAATTATTTTTACATCCTTTTTAGAAATGCTGCATAAATTTTTATTGTAAATAGTCACAAACAAACTTTTTTTTCACTCCCAATATCTACCATTTATCATTACAAAAGGCAATGGTTAAGCACCGAGATATAAAAAAATCGTCTAGAATAATTATCTCAACAATTTGTCGGGAAAGATGAATAAATTTCAGTTGCAATAGGCATATTGGCTCAATACATAAATGTAGAGCAGGCTCAAAATAGAGGAAATACCAAGATTAAAAAATTCGTGTTTATCCCCCACTCTGCTTTGGCTGGCCATAACTCGCCAGAGAGTGGAGATAGACCCTTTGTTGATACATTTGAAAATGTAGAGCTCGGCTAGCGCATTCGAATAACACAAAATTTGTTTTCATTTGCCCCCAAACAATCTGCTTATGACGCGCCGAAAGAAAATTCACAAAAATTTGGCACCGGAAAAACTCCATTTTTTTATGGGCCAGCATAGTAAAGTAAACCCAAAATGTAAGGGAATTTAAATTGGTGATGAGAGATGTTTAGTTTTTTATTTGCCCCATCCTTTTTCTGGGAAAAAAAAGCTGAAAAATTTTCCAATTGCATCAGAAGCAGACTCAAATTCTTCAACAACATAATGTAAAAAATATTACGCAAGAAATTATTTTTACATCCTTTTTAGAAATGCTGCATAAATTTTTATTGTAAATAGTCACAAACAAACTTTTTTTTCACTCCCAATATCTACCATTTATCATTACAAAAGGCAATGGTTAAGCACCGAGATATAAAAAAATCGTCTAGAATAATTATCTCAACAATTTGTCGGGAAAGATGAATAAATTTCAGTTGCAATAGGCATATTGGCTCAATACATAAATGTAGAGCAGGCTCAAAATAGAGGAAATACCAAGATTAAAAAATTCGTGTTTATCCCCCACTCTGCTTTGGCTGGCCATAACTCGCCAGAGAGTGGAGATAGACCCTTTGTTGATACATTTGAAAATGTAGAGCTCGGCTAGCGCATTCGAATAACACAAAATTTGTTTTCATTTGCCCCCAAACAATCTGCTTATGACGCGCCGAAAGAAAATTCACAAAAATTTGGCACCGGAAAAACTCCATTTTTTTATGGGCCAGCATAGTAAAGTAAACCCAAAATGTAAGGGAATTTAAATTGGTAATGAGAGATGTTTAGTTTTTTATTTGCCCCATCCTTTTTCTGGGAAAAAAAAGCTGAAAAATTTTCCAATTGCATCAGAAGCAGACTCAAATTCTTCAACAACATAATGTAAAAAATATTACGCAAGAAATTATTTTTACATCCTTTTTAGAAATGCTGCATAAATTTTTATTGTAAATAGTCACAAACAAACTTTTTTTTCACTCCCAATATCTACCATTTATCATTACAAAAGGCAATGGTTAAGCACCGAGATATAAAAAAATCGTCTAGAATAATTATCTCAACAATTTGTCGGGAAAGATGAATAAATTTCAGTTGCAATAGGCATATTGGCTCAATACATAAATGTAGAGCAGGCTCAAAATAGAGGAAATACCAAGATTAAAAAATTCGTGTTTATCCCCCACTCTGCTTTGGCTGGCCATAACTCGCCAGAGAGTGGAGATAGACCCTTTGTTGATACATTTGAAAATGTAGAGCTCTGCTAGCGCATTCGAATAACACAAAATTTGTTTTCATTTGCCCCCAAACAATCTGCTTATGACGCGCAGAAAGAAAATTCACAAAAATTTGGCACCGGAAAAACTCCATTTTTTTATGGGCCAGCATAGTAAAGTAAACCCAAAATGTAAGGGAATTTAAATTGGTAATGAGAGATGTTTAGTTTTTTATTTGCCCCATCCTTTTTCTGGGAAAAAAAAGCTGAAAAATTTTCCAATTGCATCAGAAGCAGACTCAAATTCTTCAACAACATAATGTAAAAAATATTACGCAAGAAATTATTTTTACATCCTTTTTAGAAATGCTGCATAAATTTTTATTGTAAATAGTCACAAACAAACTTTTTTTTCACTCCCAATATCTACCATTTATCATTACAAAAGGCAATGGTTAAGCACCGAGATATAAAAAAATCGTCTAGAATAATTATCTCAACAATTTGTCGGGAAAGATGAATAAATTTCAGTTGCAATAGGCATATTGGCTCAATACATAAATGTAGAGCAGGCTCAAAATAGAGGAAATACCAAGATTAAAAAATTCGTGTTTATCCCCCACTCTGCTTTGGCTGGCCATAACTCGCCAGAGAGTGGAGATAGACCCTTTGTTGATACATTTGAAAATGTAGAGCTCGGCTAGCGCATTCGAATAACACAAAATTTGTTTTCATTTGCCCCCAAACAATCTGCTTATGACGCGCCGAAAGAAAATTCACAAAAATTTGGCACCGGAAAAACTCCATTTTTTTATGGGCCAGCATAGTAAAGTAAACCCAAAATGTAAGGGAATTTAAATTGGTCATGAGAGATGTTTAGTTTTTTATTTGCCCCATCCTTTTTCTGGGAAAAAAAAGCTGAAAAATTTTCCAATTGCATCAGAAGCAGACTCAAATTCTTCAACAACATAATGTAAAAAATATTACGCAAGAAATTATTTTTACATCCTTTTTAGAAATGCTGCATAAATTTTTATTGTAAATAGTCACAAACAAACTTTTTTTTCACTCCCAATATCTACCATTTATCATTACAAAAGGCAATGGTTAAGCACCGAGATATAAAAAAATCGTCTAGAATAATTATCTCAACAATTTGTCGGGAAAGATGAATAAATTTCAGTTGCAATAGGCATATTGGCTCAATACATAAATGTAGAGCAGGCTCAAAATAGAGGAAATACCAAGATTAAAAAATTCGTGTTTATCCCCCACTCTGCTTTGGCTGGCCATAACTCGCCAGAGAGTGGAGATAGACCCTTTGTTGATACATTTGAAAATGTAGAGCTCGGCTAGCGCATTCGAATAACACAAAATTTGTTTTCATTTGCCCCCAAACAATCTGCTTATGACGCGCCGAAAGAAAATTCACAAAAATTTGGCACCGGAAAAACTCCATTTTTTTATGGGCCAGCATAGTAAAGTAAACCCAAAATGTAAGGGAATTTAAATTGGTGATGAGAGATGTTTAGTTTTTTATTTGCCCCATCCTTTTTCTGGGAAAAAAAAGCTGAAAAATTTTCCAATTGCATCAGAAGCAGACTCAAATTCTTCAACAACATAATGTAAAAAATATTACGCAAGAAATTATTTTTACATCCTTTTTAGAAATGCTGCATAAATTTTTATTGTAAATAGTCACAAACAAACTTTTTTTCACTCCCAATATCTACCATTTATCATTACAAAAGGCAATGGTTAAGCACCGAGATATAAAAAAATCGTCTAGAATAATTATCTCAACAATTTGTCGGGAAAGATGAATAAATTTCAGTTGCAATAGGCATATTGGCTCAATACATAAATGTAGAGCAGGCTCAAAATAGAGGAAATACCAAGATTAAAAAATTCGTGTTTATCCCCCACTCTGCTTTGGCTGGCCATAACTCGCCAGAGAGTGGAGATAGACCCTTTGTTGATACATTTGAAAATGTAGAGCTCGGCTAGCGCATTCGAATAACACAAAATTTGTTTTCATTTGCCCCCAAACAATCTGCTTATGACGCGCCGAAAGAAAATTCACAAAAATTTGGCACCGGAAAAACTCCATTTTTTTATGGGCCAGCATAGTAAAGTAAACCCAAAATGTAAGGGAATTTAAATTGGTAATGAGAGATGTTTAGTTTTTTATTTGCCCCATCCTTTTTCTGGGAAAAAAAAGCTGAAAAATTTTCCAATTGCATCAGAAGCAGACTCAAATTCTTCAACAACATAATGTAAAAAATATTACGCAAGAAATTATTTTTACATCCTTTTTAGAAATGCTGCATAAATTTTTATTGTAAATAGTCACAAACAAACTTTTTTTTCACTCCCAATATCTACCATTTATCATTACAAAAGGCAATGGTTAAGCACCGAGATATAAAAAAATCGTCTAGAATAATTATCTCAACAATTTGTCGGGAAAGATGAATAAATTTCAGTTGCAATAGGCATATTGGCTCAATACATAAATGTAGAGCAGGCTCAAAATAGAGGAAATACCAAGATTAAAAAATTCGTGTTTATCCCCCACTCTGCTTTGGCTGGCCATAACTCGCCAGAGAGTGGAGATAGACCCTTTGTTGATACATTTGAAAATGTAGAGCTCGGCTAGCGCATTCGAATAACACAAAATTTGTTTTCATTTGCCCCCAAACAATCTGCTTATGACGCGCCGAAAGAAAATTCACAAAAATTTGGCACCGGAAAAACTCCATTTTTTTATGGGCCAGCATAGTAAAGTAAACCCAAAATGTAAGGGAATTTAAATTGGTAATGAGAGATGTTTAGTTTTTTATTTGCCCCATCCTTTTTCTGGGAAAAAAAAGCTGAAAAATTTTCCAATTGCATCAGAAGCAGACTCAAATTCTTCAACAACATAATGTAAAAAATATTACGCAAGAAATTATTTTTACATCCTTTTTAGAAATGCTGCATAAATTTTTATTGTAAATAGTCACAAACAAACTTTTTTTTCACTCCCAATATCTACCATTTATCATTACAAAAGGCAATGGTTAAGCACCGAGATATAAAAAAATCGTCTAGAATAATTATCTCAACAATTTGTCGGGAAAGATGAATAAATTTCAGTTGCAATAGGCATATTGGCTCAATACATAAATGTAGAGCAGGCTCAAAATAGAGGAAATACCAAGATTAAAAAATTCGTGTTTATCCCCCACTCTGCTTTGGCTGGCCATAACTCGCCAGAGAGTGGAGATAGACCCTTTGTTGATACATTTGAAAATGTAGAGCTCTGCTAGCGCATTCGAATAACACAAAATTTGTTTTCATTTGCCCCCAAACAATCTGCTTATGACGCGCAGAAAGAAAATTCACAAAAATTTGGCACCGGAAAAACTCCATTTTTTTATGGGCCAGCATAGTAAAGTAAACCCAAAATGTAAGGGAATTTAAATTGGTAATGAGAGATGTTTAGTTTTTTATTTGCCCCATCCTTTTTCTGGGAAAAAAAAGCTGAAAAATTTTCCAATTGCATCAGAAGCAGACTCAAATTCTTCAACAACATAATGTAAAAAATATTACGCAAGAAATTATTTTTACATCCTTTTTAGAAATGCTGCATAAATTTTTATTGTAAATAGTCACAAACAAACTTTTTTATCACTCCCAATATCTACCATTTATCATTACAAAAGGCAATGGTTAAGCACCGAGATATAAAAAAATCGTCTAGAATAATTATCTCAACAATTTGTCGGGAAAGATGAATAAATTTCAGTTGCAATAGGCATATTGGCTCAATACATAAATGTAGAGCAGGCTCAAAATAGAGGAAATACCAAGATTAAAAAATTCGTGTTTATCCCCCACTCTGCTTTGGCTGGCCATAACTCGCCAGAGAGTGGAGATAGACCCTTTGTTGATACATTTGAAAATGTAGAGCTCGGCTAGCGCATTCGAATAACACAAAATTTGTTTTCATTTGCCCCCAAACAATCTGCTTATGACGCGCCGAAAGAAAATTCACAAAAATTTGGCACCGGAAAAACTCCATTTTTTTATGGGCCAGCATAGTAAAGTAAACCCAAAATGTAAGGGAATTTAAATTGGTAATGAGAGATGTTTAGTTTTTTATTTGCCCCATCCTTTTTCTGGGAAAAAAAAGCTGAAAAATTTTCCAATTGCATCAGAAGCAGACTCAAATTCTTCAACAACATAATGTAAAAAATATTACGCAAGAAATTATTTTTACATCCTTTTTAGAAATGCTGCATAAATTTTTATTGTAAATAGTCACAAACAAACTTTTTTTTCACTCCCAATATCTACCATTTATCATTACAAAAGGCAATGGTTAAGCACCGAGATATAAAAAAATCGTCTAGAATAATTATCTCAACAATTTGTCGGGAAAGATGAATAAATTTCAGTTGCAATAGGCATATTGGCTCAATACATAAATGTAGAGCAGGCTCAAAATAGAGGAAATACCAAGATTAAAAAATTCGTGTTTATCCCCCACTCTGCTTTGGCTGGCCATAACTCGCCAGAGAGTGGAGATAGACCCTTTGTTGATACATTTGAAAATGTAGAGCTCGGCTAGCGCATTCGAATAACACAAAATTTGTTTTCATTTGCCCCCAAACAATCTGCTTATGACGCGCCGAAAGAAAATTCACAAAAATTTGGCACCGGAAAAACTCCATTTTTTTATGGGCCAGCATAGTAAAGTAAACCCAAAATGTAAGGGAATTTAAATTGGTAATGAGAGATGTTTAGTTTTTTATTTGCCCCATCCTTTTTCTGGGAAAAAAAAGCTGAAAAATTTTCCAATTGCATCAGAAGCAGACTCAAATTCTTCAACAACATAATGTAAAAAATATTACGCAAGAAATTATTTTTACATCCTTTTTAGAAATGCTGCATAAATTTTTATTGTAAATAGTCACAAATTTTCACTCCCAATATCTACCAGTTATCATACAAACCCCAAGGCAATGTTAGACATTTAGATTAAAAAACTCGTCTTAGCCACTTCTATCTCAACTACTGTGACGGGAAAGATGAACACTTGCCTTTGCCATAGGCATTTGGCACAATATATAAATGTAGAGCAGGCTCAAAATAAAGAGGAAATAGCTCGGCTAGCGCATTCGATTTTAATACAAAGGGACGTCATTGCTCCTACTAACGTATCAGTTTTGATTGTGTTCGGCCGAGAGAGACATTCACAAAAATTGTGGCACCCGGCACAATCCATTTTTTTTATGGGCCGTAGTAAAGCAAACCCAAAGGTAAGGTTTCAATTGGCATGAGAGAGGTTGTTGTTTATGTCCATCTTTTTGGGGCACCTTGAGCATCGCTGAAAATCTCTCTTTTTTTGTTTGTGTTGTTTTCGAGCCCTTTTATTTTTTGTCCCGTTTTCTCCCCAGCCTGATGGGGCCCTTCCCACACTCAACTTCATGGCCTCCATTTTCCATTTGGGTTGGCTTTTCCTCTGCTGTCATAAAACTGGCGTTTGGTTCAATTTTTTAATTCTGTTCTCTCCCCGTATTGTTTTTTATATCTTGCCCCCCATTTTTGTTTTATTTTCGATCTTCTTTATCTTCATTCTTTACCCTTTTGATTTTACCATCACCTTTCTCCACTATGCACATTTGTTCCTGGACCCTGTGGTCACCTTTTCCTCAATTGTTGTTTTGGTATGTTCCTTCTCCACAGTTTTATGGACGAGTTTCTAGTTTGTTCATACCGGGCTTTGTGTTGATACACCTAATGGTGTGTGTGGTGTTTGCATTTTCCCCTGGACACTGTTATTATTTGGGACCGCAGATAACTCCCGTTTGCTGTCTTAGTGTGTCATGGCACAAATCCCCCGCCCCGCCCCTTTGCATAGACGCCCCTTCTTGGTCGCCGACACTTTATGCCCCCACTGTTGTAGTGTGCACAGATAACAGGGGTTTTTGCGGTCTCCAGCCAACCCGCACTCACACACTCAGACGAGATGGTTTTACTGTTTTTATCTTTTTATTTGGTGTAGGACGCGACTGTGTGCCACTCGTAACAGAATGTGTTGCGACCCTCGTAGTGTTCGACCCGCCAGCCACTTTTTCCCCAGCGACGTTCCTCGAAGAGTTTTTTTTCCCACCGGACCTAAGGTTGGGCTTGGGCAAACTGAACCTTACAAGCTAAGAGCCACATCTATCCCTGAGCGCAATGTTATATTCCCGCTTACATGAGGGTTTTGCTTTACCACCGCTGCCAGTACATAAAAAACCTACTGGCCTTTGGTTGGTTTACTCCCCCCCCCCCCGCCACCGTTCCTCGCGGTTTTCTGCTCCCCAGTTTTCCCGCCTCGAATTGTTTGTCTTCTCCGCGCGCACCTTCATAACGGCCTTGTTGGGGGCAAATGTGCAAATCAAATTGTATTTTCGTGATCGCCCACAGGCAGTAGGGTCGCCGCCAGCCCTCGATTTCCCTACCTTTCTTCTGGCCGTCCTCGCCTCCCGGGTCTGATCGAGTTTATATTGAGCAACCAATGTATGCCAAACTGCTCGAACCTTTTATTCTAGTTGTCCGAATGCACATAGGTTGAGTATCCACAGCAATTGTGCTTAGCCCGATTTTTATAGTCCGACCTGTGCTTACCTATTGCCGTTTTTGTGTTTGCTACACTGGTGATATCTTGGGAGCAGCCCAACCGTCTCCGGTTGCGCTATTGGGCGCGGTCTATTGCACGCTAGACACTTTATGCCTAGTCAATCCGTCGAGCTAAAATATTAGCCTCGACTGTAATCAATTTCCTTGCCTGTGACGCATCCGCCCGCAACTCACACCAGTTGTTGTGGAGAAGTTGATTCAGCCACGATATGACGCGGCATTTGGAAAATTTTGTCAGAGATATTACCGGAACAAGTTTGGTTCCTCAGACCAGCGTGGGAGTGACGACGGAGCGTGCCCACTACTGTAATACTTAAGAGTAGACCTACACACCTAGCTCTACCTGCACCAATTGTAAATCCTCTTACCTATTTTGCGGGTTCTGGCCCTCCTCTTACACATAGGCGCGCGCACGTAATCAACTGGGCGGTGTTTTCTCAGGGGCGTCCGGTCGCCCACAGCTGCTTTACTCGCTACGTTCTTTTCAGCCGGCACGCATCCGTAACACCCGCGGATTGCTGTTTCACACAGCACCCACGCAAACTGTAGCAAATCAAATGCTTGTTAGTATTCGAACGTGCGTTAGACGAGTACTTTCGGCTTATTGTGAGACGGGTGTCGAGACTACATTTTAGTATATTGCTGCAACACCTGCTAGTTTGCTCAACGAGAAAGTGGACCGTTTGTCTTTCACTGTGTTCCGACAAAATGTTGAGATATAGTAAAATTCTAGACGATTTTTTTATTATCAATGCATGTTGGTGTGTGATTGCCTTTTTGTATGATAACTGGTAGATATTGGGAGTGAAAATTTGTGACTATTTGCAATAAAAATTTATGCAGCATCTCAAAAAAGGATGTAAAAATAATTTCTTGCGTAATATTTTTTACATTATGTTGTTGGAGAATTTGATTCTGCTTCTGATGCAATTGGAAAATTTTTCAGCGTTTCTCGGAAAGTTTTTTCCCCAGAAAAAGGATGGGGCAAATAAAAAACTAAACATCTCTCATGACCAATTTAAATTCCCTTACATTTTGGGTTTACTTTACTATGCTGGCCCATAAAAAAATGGAGTTTTTCCGGTGCCAAATTTTTGTGAATTTTCTTTCGGCGCATCATAAACGGATTGTTTGGGGGCAAATGAAAACAAATTTTGTATTATTCGAATGCGCTAGCCGAGCTATTTCCTCTATTTTGAGCCTGCTCTACATTTATATATTGTGCCAATATGCCTATTGCAACTGAAATTTATTCAGTTTCCCGACAAATTGTTGAGATAATTATTCTAGACGATTTTTTTATATCTAAATGCTTAACTATTGCCTTTTTGTTTGATAACTGGTAGATATTGGGAGTGAAAATTTGTGACTATTTGCAATAAAAATTTATGCAGCATCTCAAAAAAGGATGTAAAAATAATTTCTTGCGTAATATTTTTTACATTATGTTGTTGGAGAATTTGATTCTGCTTCTGATGCAATTTGAAAATTTTTCAGCGTTTCTCGGAAAGTTTTTTCCCCAGAAAAAGGATGGGGCAAATAAAAAACTAAACATCTCTCATGACCAATTTAAATTCCCTTACATTTTGGGTTTGCTTTACTATGCTGGCCCATAAAAAAATGGAGTTTTTCCGGTGCCAAATTTTTGTGAATTTTCTTTCGGCGCATCATAAACGGATTGTTTGGGGGCAAATGAAAACAAATTTTGTATTATTCGAATGCGCTAGCCGAGCTATTTCCTCTATTTTGAGCCTGCTCTACATTTATATATTGTGCCAATATGCCTATTGCAACTGAAATTTATTCAGTTTCCCGACAAATTGTTGAGATAATTATTCTAGACGATTTTTTTATATCTAAATGCTTAACTATTGCCTTTTTGTTTGATAACTGGTAGATATTGGGAGTGAAAATTTGTGACTATTTGCAATAAAAATTTATGCAGCATCTCAAAAAAGGATGTAAAAATAATTTCTTGCGTAATATTTTTTACATTATGTTGTTGGAGAATTTGATTCTGCTTCTGATGCAATTGGAAAATTTTTCAGCGTTTCTCGGAAAGTTTTTTCCCCAGAAAAAGGATGGGGCAAATAAAAAACTAAACATCTCTCATGACCAATTTAAATTCCCTTACATTTTGGGTTTGCTTTACTATGCTGGCCCATAAAAAAATGGAGTTTTTCCGGTGCCAAATTTTTGTGAATTTTCTTTCGGCGCATCATAAACGGATTGTTTGGGGGCAAATGAAAACAAATTTTGTATTATTCGAATGCGCTAGCCGAGCTATTTCCTCTATTTTGAGCCTGCTCTACATTTATATATTGTGCCAATATGCCTATTGCAACTGAAATTTATTCAGTTTCCCGACAAATTGTTGAGATAATTATTCTAGACGATTTTTTTATATCTAAATGCTTAACTATTGCCTTTTTGTTTGATAACTGGTAGATATTGGGAGTGAAAATTTGTGACTATTTGCAATAAAAATTTATGCAGCATCTCAAAAAAGGATGTAAAAATAATTTCTTGCGTAATATTTTTTACATTATGTTGTTGGAGAATTTGATTCTGCTTCTGATGCAATTGGAAAATTTTTCAGCGTTTCTCGGAAAGTTTTTTCCCCAGAAAAAGGATGGGGCAAATAAAAAACTAAACATCTCTCATGACCAATTTAAATTCCCTTACATTTTGGGTTTACTTTACTATGCTGGCCCATAAAAAAATGGAGTTTTTCCGGTGCCAAATTTTTGTGAATTTTCTTTCGGCGCATCATAAACGGATTGTTTGGGGGCAAATGAAAACAAATTTTGTATTATTCGAATGCGCTAGCCGAGCTATTTCCTCTATTTTGAGCCTGCTCTACATTTATATATTGTGCCAATATGCCTATTGCAACTGAAATTTATTCAGTTTCCCGACAAATTGTTGAGATAATTATTCTAGACGATTTTTTTATATCTAAATGCTTAACTATTGCCTTTTTGTTTGATAACTGGTAGATATTGGGAGTGAAAATTTGTGACTATTTGCAATAAAAATTTATGCAGCATCTCAAAAAAGGATGTAAAAATAATTTCTTGCGTAATATTTTTTACATTATGTTGTTGGAGAATTTGAGTCTGCTTCTGATGCAATTGGAAAATTTTTCAGCGTTTCTCGGAAAGTTTTTTCCCCAGAAAAAGGATGGGGCAAATAAAAAACTAAACATCTCTCATGACCAATTTAAATTCCCTTACATTTTGGGTTTGCTTTACTATGCTGGCCCATAAAAAAATGGAGTTTTTCCGGTGCCAAATTTTTGTGAATTTTCTTTCGGCGCATCATAAACGGATTGTTTGGGGGCAAATGAAAACAAATTTTGTATTATTCGAATGCGCTAGCCGAGCTATTTCCTCTATTTTGAGCCTGCTCTACATTTATATATTGTGCCAATATGCCTATTGCAACTGAAATTTATTCAGTTTCCCGACAAATTGTTGAGATAATAATTCTAGACGATTTTTTTATATCTAAATGCTTAACTATTGCCTTTTTGTTTGATAACTGGTAGATATTGGGAGTGAAAATTTGTGACTATTTGCAATAAAAATTTATGCAGCATCTCAAAAAAGGATGTAAAAATAATTTCTTGCGTAATATTTTTTACATTATGTTGTTGAAGAATTTGATTCTGCTTCTGATGCAATTTGAAAATTTTTCAGCGTTTCTCGGAAAGTTTTTTCCCCAGAAAAAGGATGGGGCAAATAAAAAACTAAACATCTCTCATGACCAATTTAAATTCCCTTACATTTTGGGTTTGCTTTACTATGCTGGCCCATAAAAAAATGGAGTTTTTCCGGTGCCAAATTTTTGTGAATTTTCTTTCGGCGCATCATAAACGGATTGTTTGGGGGCAAATGAAAACAAATTTTGTATTATTCGAATGCGCTAGCCGAGCTATTTCCTCTATTTTGAGCCTGCTCTACATTTATATATTGTGCCAATATGCCTATTGCAACTGAAATTTATTCAGTTTCCCGACAAATTGTTGAGATAATTATTCTAGACGATTTTTTTATATCTCAATGCTTAACTATTGCCTTTTTGTATGATAACTGGTAGATATTGGGAGTGAAAATTTGTGACTATTTGCAATAAAAATTTATGCAGCATCTCAAAAAAGGATGTAAAAATAATTTCTTGCGTAATATTTTTTACATTATGTTGTTGGAAGAATTTGAGTCTGCTGCTGATGCAATTGGAAAATTTTTCAGCGTTTCTCGGAAAGTTTTTTCCCCAGAAAAAGGATGGGGCAAATAAAAAACTAAACATCTCTCATGACCAATTTAAATTCCCTTACATTTTGGGTTTGCTTTACTATGCTGGCCCATAAAAAAATGGAGTTTTTCCGGTGCCAAATTTTTGTGAATTTTCTTTCGGCGCATCATAAACGGATTGTTTGGGGGCAAATGAAAACAAATTTTGTATTATTCGAATGCGCTAGCCGAGCTATTTCCTCTATTTTGAGCCTGCTCTACATTTATATATTGTGCCAATATGCCTATTGCAACTGAAATTTATTCAGTTTCCCGACAAATTGTTGAGATAATAATTCTAGACGATTTTTTTATATCTAAATGCTTAACTATTGCCTTTTTGTATGATAACTGGTAGATATTGGGAGTGAAAATTTGTGACTATTTGCAATAAAAATTTATGCAGCATCTCAAAAAAGGATGTAAAAATAATTTCTTGCGTAATATTTTTTACATTATGTTGTTGGAGAATTTGAGTCTGCTTCTGATGCAATTGGAAAATTTTTCAGCGTTTCTCGGAAAGTTTTTTCCCCAGAAAAAGGATGGGGCAAATAAAAAACTAAACATCTCTCATGACCAATTTAAATTCCCTTACATTTTGGGTTTGCTTTACTATGCTGGCCCATAAAAAAATGGAGTTTTTCCGGTGCCAAATTTTTGTGAATTTTCTTTCGGCGCATCATAAACGGATTGTTTGGGGGCAAATGAAAACAAATTTTGTATTATTCGAATGCGCTAGCCGAGCTATTACCTCTATTTTGAGCCTGCTCTACATTTATATATTGTGCCAATATGCCTATTGCAACTGAAATTTATTCAGTTTCCCGACAAATTGTTGAGATAATTATTCTAGACGATTTTTTTATATCTAAATGCTTAACTATTGCCTTTTTGTTTGATAACTGGTAGATATTGGGAGTGAAAATTTGTGACTATTTGCAATAAAAATTTATGCAGCATCTCAAAAAAGGATGTAAAAATAATTTCTTGCGTAATATTTTTTACATTATGTTGTTGGAGAATTTGATTCTGCTTCTGATGCAATTTGAAAATTTTTCAGCGTTTCTCGGAAAGTTTTTTCCCCAGAAAAAGGATGGGGCAAATAAAAAACTAAACATCTCTCATGACCAATTTAAATTCCCTTACATTTTGGGTTTGCTTTACTATGCTGGCCCATAAAAAAATGGAGTTTTTCCGGTGCCAAATTTTTGTGAATTTTCTTTCGGCGCATCATAAACGGATTGTTTGGGGGCAAATGAAAACAAATTTTGTATTATTCGAATGCGCTAGCCGAGCTATTTCCTCTATTTTGAGCCTGCTCTACATTTATATATTGTGCCAATATGCCTATTGCAACTGAAATTTATTCAGTTTCCCGACAAATTGTTGAGATAATTATTCTAGACGATTTTTTTATATCTAAATGCTTAACTATTGCCTTTTTGTTTGATAACTGGTAGATATTGGGAGTGAAAATTTGTGACTATTTGCAATAAAAATTTATGCAGCATCTCAAAAAAGGATGTAAAAATAATTTCTTGCGTAATATTTTTTACATTATGTTGTTGGAGAATTTGAGTCTGCTTCTGATGCAATTGGAAAATTTTTCAGCGTTTCTCGGAAAGTTTTTTCCCCAGAAAAAGGATGGGGCAAATAAAAAACTAAACATCTCTCATGACCAATTTAAATTCCCTTACATTTTGGGTTTGCTTTACTATGCTGGCCCATAAAAAAATGGAGTTTTTCCGGTGCCAAATTTTTGTGAATTTTCTTTCGGCGCATCATAAACGGATTGTTTGGGGGCAAATGAAAACAAATTTTGTATTATTCGAATGCGCTAGCCGAGCTATTTCCTCTATTTTGAGCCTGCTCTACATTTATATATTGTGCCAATATGCCTATTGCAACTGAAATTTATTCAGTTTCCCGACAAATTGTTGAGATAATTATTCTAGACGATTTTTTTATATCTAAATGCTTAACTATTGCCTTTTTGTTTGATAACTGGTAGATATTGGGAGTGAAAATTTGTGACTATTTGCAATAAAAATTTATGCAGCATCTCAAAAAAGGATGTAAAAATAATTTCTTGCGTAATATTTTTTACATTATGTTGTTGAAGAATTTGAGTCTGCTTCTGATGCAATTGGAAAATTTTTCAGCGTTTCTCGGAAAGTTTTTTCCCCAGAAAAAGGATGGGGCAAATAAAAAACTAAACATCTCTCATGACCAATTTAAATTCCCTTACATTTTGGGTTTGCTTTACTATGCTGGCCCATAAAAAAATGGAGTTTTTCCGGTGCCAAATTTTTGTGAATTTTCTTTCGGCGCATCATAAACGGATTGTTTGGGGGCAAATGAAAACAAATTTTGTATTATTCGAATGCGCTAGCCGAGCTATTACCTCTATTTTGAGCCTGCTCTACATTTATATATTGTGCCAATATGCCTATTGCAACTGAAATTTATTCAGTTTCCCGACAAATTGTTGAGATAATTATTCTAGACGATTTTTTTATATCTAAATGCTTAACTATTGCCTTTTTGTTTGATAACTGGTAGATATTGGGAGTGAAAATTTGTGACTATTTGCAATAAAAATTTATGCAGCATCTCAAAAAAGGATGTAAAAATAATTTCTTGCGTAATATTTTTTACATTATGTTGTTGAAGAATTTGAGTCTGCTTCTGATGCAATTGGAAAATTTTTCAGCGTTTCTCGGAAAGTTTTTTCCCCAGAAAAAGGATGGGGCAAATAAAAAACTAAACATCTCTCATGACCAATTTAAATTCCCTTACATTTTGGGTTTACTTTACTATGCTGGCCCATAAAAAAATGGAGTTTTTCCGGTGCCAAATTTTTGTGAATTTTCTTTCGGCGCATCATAAACGGATTGTTTGGGGGCAAATGAAAACAAATTTTGTATTATTCGAATGCGCTAGCCGAGCTATTACCTCTATTTTGAGCCTGCTCTACATTTATGTATTGTGCCAATATGCCTATTGCAACTGAAATTTATTCAGTTTCCCGACAAATTGTTGAGATAATTATTCTAGACGATTTTTTTATATCTAAATGCTTAACTATTGCCTTTTTGTATGATAACTGGTAGATATTGGGAGTGAAAATTTGTGACTATTTGCAATAAAAATTTATGCAGCATCTCTAAAAAGGATGTAAAAATAATTTCTTGCGTAATATTTTTTACATTATGTTGTTGGAAGAATTTGATTCTGCTGCTGATGCAATTGGAAAATTTTTCAGCGTTTCTCGGAAAGTTTTTTCCCCAGAAAAAGGATGGGGCAAATAAAAAACTAAACATCTCTCATGACCAATTTAAATTCCCTTACATTTTGGGTTTACTTTACTATGCTGGCCCATAAAAAAATGGAGTTTTTCCGGTGCCAAATTTTTGTGAATTTTCTTTCGGCGCATCATAAACGGATTGTTTGGGGGCAAATGAAAACAAATTTTGTATTATTCGAATGCGCTAGCCGAGCTATTTCCTCTATTTTGAGCCTGCTCTACATTTATGTATTGTGCCAATATGCCTATTGCAACTGAAATTTATTCAGTTTCCCGACAAATTGTTGAGATAATTATTCTAGACGATTTTTTTATATCTAAATGCTTAACTATTGCCTTTTTGTTTGATAACTGGTAGATATTGGGAGTGAAAATTTGTGACTATTTGCAATAAAAATTTATGCAGCATCTCAAAAAAGGATGTAAAAATAATTTCTTGCGTAATATTTTTTACATTATGTTGTTGAAGAATTTGAGTCTGCTTCTGATGCAATTGGAAAATTTTTCAGCGTTTCTCGGAAAGTTTTTTCCCCAGAAAAAGGATGGGGCAAATAAAAAACTAAACATCTCTCATGACCAATTTAAATTCCCTTACATTTTGGGTTTACTTTACTATGCTGGCCCATAAAAAAATGGAGTTTTTCCGGTGCCAAATTTTTGTGAATTTTCTTTCGGCGCATCATAAACGGATTGTTTGGGGGCAAATGAAAACAAATTTTGTATTATTCGAATGCGCTAGCCGAGCTATTTCCTCTATTTTGAGCCTGCTCTACATTTATATATTGTGCCAATATGCCTATTGCAACTGAAATTTATTCAGTTTCCCGACAAATTGTTGAGATAATTATTCTAGACGATTTTTTTATATCTAAATGCTTAACTATTGCCTTTTTGTTTGATAACTGGTAGATATTGGGAGTGAAAATTTGTGACTATTTGCAATAAAAATTTATGCAGCATCTCAAAAAAGGATGTAAAAATAATTTCTTGCGTAATATTTTTTACATTATGTTGTTGGAGAATTTGATTCTGCTTCTGATGCAATTGGAAAATTTTTCAGCGTTTCTCGGAAAGTTTTTTCCCCAGAAAAAGGATGGGGCAAATAAAAAACTAAACATCTCTCATGACCAATTTAAATTCCCTTACATTTTGGGTTTACTTTACTATGCTGGCCCATAAAAAAATGGAGTTTTTCCGGTGCCAAATTTTTGTGAATTTTCTTTCGGCGCATCATAAACGGATTGTTTGGGGGCAAATGAAAACAAATTTTGTATTATTCGAATGCGCTAGCCGAGCTATTTCCTCTATTTTGAGCCTGCTCTACATTTATGTATTGTGCCAATATGCCTATTGCAACTGAAATTTATTCAGTTTCCCGACAAATTGTTGAGATAATAATTCTAGACGATTTTTTTATATCTAAATGCTTAACTATTGCCTTTTTGTTTGATAACTGGTAGATATTGGGAGTGAAAATTTGTGACTATTTGCAATAAAAATTTATGCAGCATCTCTAAAAAGGATGTAAAAATAATTTCTTGCGTAATATTTTTTACATTATGTTGTTGAAGAATTTGAGTCTGCTTCTGATGCAATTGGAAAATTTTTCAGCGTTTCTCGGAAAGTTTTTTCCCCAGAAAAAGGATGGGGCAAATAAAAAACTAAACATCTCTCATGACCAATTTAAATTCCCTTACATTTTGGGTTTACTTTACTATGCTGGCCCATAAAAAAATGGAGTTTTTCCGGTGCCAAATTTTTGTGAATTTTCTTTCGGCGCATCATAAACGGATTGTTTGGGGGCAAATGAAAACAAATTTTGTGTTATTCGAATGCGCTAGCCGAGCTATTTCCTCTATTTTGAGCCTGCTCTACATTTATGTATTGTGCCAATATGCCTATTGCAACTGAAATTTATTCAGTTTCCCGACAAATTGTTGAGATAATTATTCTAGACGATTTTTTTATATCTAAATGCTTAACTATTGCCTTTTTGTTTGATAACTGGTAGATATTGGGAGTGAAAATTTGTGACTATTTGCAATAAAAATTTATGCAGCATCTCTAAAAAGGATGTAAAAATAATTTCTTGCGTAATATTTTTTACATTATGTTGTTGGAGAATTTGAGTCTGCTTCTGATGCAATTGGAAAATTTTTCAGCGTTTCTCGGAAAGTTTTTTCCCCAGAAAAAGGATGGGGCAAATAAAAAACTAAACATCTCTCATGACCAATTTAAATTCCCTTACATTTTGGGTTTACTTTACTATGCTGGCCCATAAAAAAATGGAGTTTTTCCGGTGCCAAATTTTTGTGAATTTTCTTTCGGCGCATCATAAACGGATTGTTTGGGGGCAAATGAAAACAAATTTTGTATTATTCGAATGCGCTAGCCGAGCTATTTCCTCTATTTTGAGCCTGCTCTACATTTATGTATTGTGCCAATATGCCTATTGCAACTGAAATTTATTCAGTTTCCCGACAAATTGTTGAGATAATTATTCTAGACGATTTTTTTATATCTAAATGCTTAACTATTGCCTTTTTGTTTGATAACTGGTAGATATTGGGAGTGAAAATTTGTGACTATTTGCAATAAAAATTTATGCAGCATCTCTAAAAAGGATGTAAAAATAATTTCTTGCGTAATATTTTTTACATTATGTTGTTGGAGAATTTGATTCTGCTTCTGATGCAATTTGAAAATTTTTCAGCGTTTCTCGGAAAGTTTTTTCCCCAGAAAAAGGATGGGGCAAATAAAAAACTAAACATCTCTCATGACCAATTTAAATTCCCTTACATTTTGGGTTTACTTTACTATGCTGGCCCATAAAAAAATGGAGTTTTTCCGGTGCCAAATTTTTGTGAATTTTCTTTCGGCGCATCATAAACGGATTGTTTGGGGGCAAATGAAAACAAATTTTGTATTATTCGAATGCGCTAGCCGAGCTATTTCCTCTATTTTGAGCCTGCTCTACATTTATGTATTGTGCCAATATGCCTATTGCAACTGAAATTTATTCAGTTTCCCGACAAATTGTTGAGATAATTATTCTAGACGATTTTTTTATATCTTAATGCTTAACTATTGCCTTTTTGTATGATAACTGGTAGATATTGGGAGTGAAAATTTGTGACTATTTGCAATAAAAATTTATGCAGCATCTCAAAAAAGGATGTAAAAATAATTTCTTGCGTAATATTTTTTACATTATGTTGTTGAGAATTTGATTCTGCTTCTGATGCAATTGGAAAATTTTTCAGCGTTTCTCGGAAAGTTTTTTCCCCAGAAAAAGGATGGGGCAAATAAAAAACTAAACATCTCTCATGACCAATTTAAATTCCCTTACATTTTGGGTTTGCTTTACTATGCTGGCCCATAAAAAAATGGAGTTTTTCCGGTGCCAAATTTTTGTGAATTTTCTTTCGGCGCATCATAAACGGATTGTTTGGGGGCAAATGAAAACAAATTTTGTATTATTCGAATGCGCTAGCCGAGCTATTTCCTCTATTTTGAGCCTGCTCTACATTTATGTATTGTGCCAATATGCCTATTGCAACTGAAATTTATTCAGTTTCCCGACAAATTGTTGAGATAATTATTCTAGACGATTTTTTTATATCTAAATGCTTAACTATTTCTTTTGCTTCTGTTTTTATAAAATAAATTTTTTTAAATAAACAACAAAAGCAAAATAGCTAAAAATTTATTTTTCTATTCTTTCTAATTAAATTTATTAATCAAAAAATAGCAAGAGAAGTACGGAACGGGGAGAGAAAATGCTGGGATTCGGGTTGGGGTTTTGATGGGTTCGGTCACTAAGTCAATTGGCGATGGACGGAAAAATATATATTTATTTGGGCACACGAGGAAATAAAATATTTATTTAGAAAAGGAGGGACGGATTGGAGAGGAACGGAGAAAAAATGGGGAATCAGACAATAAAGAAACAACAATAATGAATGAATATATAAAAACCGGGGATTTAATGGGCTGGGTCAAAGGTGAAATCAATAATGGGGAATGACTTCAAATGGAACGCCAAATATTTTAATCAAATGCCCTTTTCCTACATGCCCCCGTCGAGGCAAGAATAGGCCCCCGATTCTGATCAGTCTCCCCCGGGCCCACAGATGCGACGTCCCGACGCATGTCGATGGAATTAGAAGATGGCGATGAGATGATGTTCAGCTTAAATTTGAAAAGGGGCAAAGAACGGGAGGGAAATGGGAATGCTTTTATCAGCCATTCTATTGCCATTTACCAGCCCAACAAAATTAAAAGGAGAAGCGGCTGTCAAAAATGGTGAGGGAGTGGGGTAAGGCATCAATGTAAATTTGGGAAAAATTCAAAATGGGACAGTTGTGCCATTGAGCAGTGGGAACGTCCGAATTGAAAACAAACTTGGAGGACGGTAATTGGGTTTGATTTGATTTGGATGTTTTCGGAAAATGATTGAATTCAATGGGCGAATTTTGCTTTTATCAGCCTTGATTTTTGGTGAACTTTCTTTGAATTGGCGGTGTCTGCCTTACTTTTCTTGTCTAGGTTTACTTTGAGTGGTAAATTGGGGACGAATTTTTTGGCTTCAGCAATTTGTTTTTCGGAATCTTTGTCAAATTTCTCTTTCTCCTCGCCGCTATTTTTGGCCTTCAATTCGGCAACTTCTTCCATTAAAGCCCTTATTCTCAGGCCTTGTTCCTTTGCCATCAAATTTTCCTGGACGGAAAGAAATGAAAAATGGCCATTTTCCTCTTCTGCCATTTCCAATTTTTCCTTTACAGCCTTCAACTCTGCTTCCATTGCCTTTGGTTCGGCCTGACTTTGCTCTCTTTTCTTCAGCAGTTTTTGGTGCTCAGCCTTTAAGAAATTGTAGAGATGTTCTTTGTCCGACAATTTCTCGTGCAAATTTCGATTTTTGCATTGGTTTCGTCTCTTTCGGCTTTCACTCTCTTCAATTCAGCTTTCAGCCTTTCAACCAAACTTTTATCTTGCTCTGCTCGGCACCCATCGCATGATCTTTCAAACATTTTCTCATTCGAATTTGGATGCGCTGACGGCCTCTCAAATTCAAAAACGAGTGCCTTTCCAGCCAAAATCTGATTTCGGTTGCCTTCGCGGCAAATTCTTTCTCGCAGAGCACGGCCTTTTGCCAACATTCGGTGTCTCACACTTGCCTGGCCAAAAATTCCTTCCATTTGCGACGAATTGAGTCGGCGGACGGTGATGCTCCTCCACGGCTTTGCTTCTTGTGGGCAATCGGCGAGCAATTCGGTGTTTCCCGAAAATCGGTGCAGTTCGATGTCGGCCAGGAGCGCCAAGTACGGAACGGGGAGAGAAAATGCTGGGATTCGGGTTGGGGTTTTGATGGGTTCGGTCACTAAGTCAATTGGCGATGGACGGAAAAATATATATTTATTTGGGCACACGAGGAAATAAAATATTTATTTAGAAAAGGAGGGACGGATTGGAGAGGAACGGAGAAAAAATGGGGAATCAGACAATAAAGAAACAACAATAATGAATGAATATATAAAAACCGGGGATTTAATGGGCTGGGTCAAAGGTGAAATCAATAATTGGGAATGAACATCAAATGGAACGCCAAACATTTAAATCAAATGCCCTTCTTCCTACAGAGATATTAATTTGAATAAAGGAATGTCAGTTTATAAAATCGATTGCGTTTCACTTTTCATCTTTATTCTATAATGTTGTGTACAGGGGCGTAGCCAGGACCTTCGTTTCGGGGGGGGGGGGGGCAACTCAAAAGTCGATTCTTAGGGGTGTATTTTTCTTTTTTAGGACAATTTTTAGGGGTGTATTTTTGGTTTTTTGAAATCCCAAATTAGGGGTGCCAAAAATTAATATTTTTTGCCATTTTGGCCTCCATTTTTCAAAAATATGGTATAATGGGGGCCCGGCGGTGCTGATAGGCGCCGCCGGGAAACATTGAGTATTTTAATGCAGTTTTTTAAGAAAATTGCTTAAAATTTCAAAAAAATTCAAAAAGTGGAAGAGGAAGAGAAAGGAGATGAGCGACAGACGGGTAAAAGAAGGGAGAAAAGAGGAAGTGGATGAGGGACAAGAGTGGAAGAGGAAGAGAAAGGGGAAAAGAGGAAGCGGATGAGGGGCAAGAGTGGAAGAGGAAGAGAAAGGAGATGAGCGACAGACGGGTAAGAGAAGGAAAAAAGAGGAAGTGGATGAGGGACAAGAGTGGAAGAGGAAGAGAAAGGGGAAAAGAGGAAGCGGATGAGGGGCAAGAGTGGAAGCGGAAGAGAAAGGAGATGAGCGACAGACGGGTAAGAGAAGGAGAAAAGAGGAAGTGGATGAGGGACAAGAGTGGAAGAGGAAGAGAAAGGGGAAAAGAGGAAGCGGATGAGGGGCAAGAGTGGAAGAGGAAGAGAAAGGAGATGAGCGACAGACGGGTAGAGAAGGGAGAAAAGAGGAAGTGGATGAGGGACAAGAGTGGAAGAGGAAGAGAAAGGGGAAAAGAGGAAGCGGATGAGGGGCAAGAGTGGAAGAGGAAGAGAAAGGAGATGAGCGACAGACGGGTAAGAGAAGGGAGAAAAGAGGAAGTGGATGAGGGACAAGAGTGGAAGAGGAAGAGAACGGGGAAAAGAGGAAGCGGATGAGGGGCAAGAGTGGAAGAGGAAGAGAAAGGAGATGAGCGACAGACGGGTAAGAGAAGGGAGAAAAGAGGAAGTGGATGAGGGACAAGAGTGGAAGAGGAAGAGAAAGGGGAAAAGAGGAAGCGGATGAGGGCAAGAGTGGAAGAGGAAGAGAAAGGAGATGAGCGACAGACGGGTAAGAGAAGGAAAAAAGAGGAAGTGGATGAGGGACAAGAGTGGAAGAGGAAGAGAAAGGGGAAAAGAAAGGGGATGAGGGACAGAAGTGTAAAGAAAGGAGAAAAGAGGAAGCGGATGAGGGGCAAGAGTGGAAGAGGAAGAGAAAGGAGATGAGCGACAGAGGGTAAGAGAAGGGAGAAAAGAGGAAGTGGATGAGGGACAAGAGTGGAAGAGGAAGAGAAAGGGGAAAAGAAAGGGGATGAGGGACAGAAGTGTTGAAAGGAGAAAAGAGGAAGTGGATGAGGGACAAGAGTGGAAGAGGAAGAGAATGTAAAAATAATTTTCTTGCGTAATATTTTTTACATTATGTTGTTGAAGAATTTGATTCTGCTTCTGATGCAATGGAAAATTTTCAGCGTTTCTCGGAAGTTTTTTCCCCAGAAAAAGGATGGGCAAATAAAAAACTAAACATCTCTCATGACCAATTTAAATTCCCTTACATTTTGGGTTTACTTTACTATGCTGGCCCATAAAAAATGGAGTTTTTTCCGGTGCCAAATTTTTGTAAATTTTCTTTCGGCGCATCATAAATGGATTGTTTGGGGGCAATGAAAATAAATTTTGTGTTATTCGAATGCGCTAGCCGAGCTATTTACCTCTATTTTGAGCCTGCTCTACATTTATGTATTGTGCCAATATGCCTATTGCAACTGAAATTTATTCAGTTTCCCGACAAATTGTTGAGATAATTATTCTAGACGATTTTTTTATATCTCAATGCTTAACTATTGCCTTTTTGTATGATAACTGGTAGATATTGGGAGTGAAAATTTGTGACTATTTGCAATAAAAATTTATGCAGCATCTCTAAAAAGGATGTAAAAATAATTTCTTGCGTAATATTTTTTACATTATGTTGTTGAAGAATTTGATTCTGCTTCTGATGCAATTGGAAAATTTTTCAGCGTTTCTCGGAAAGTTTTTTCCCCAGAAAAAGGATGGGGCAAATAAAAAACTAAACATCTCTCATGACCAATTTAAATTCCCTTACATTTTGGGTTTACTTTACTATGCTGGCCCATAAAAAAATGGAGTTTTTCCGGTGCCAAATTTTTGTGAATTTTCTTTCGGCGCATCATAAACGGATTGTTTGGGGGCAAATGAAAACAAATTTTGTATTATTCGAATGCGCTAGCCGAGCTATTTCCTCTATTTTGAGCCTGCTCTACATTTATGTATTGTGCCAATATGCCTATTGCAACTGAAATTTATTCAGTTTCCCGACAAATTGTTGAGATAATTATTCTAGACGATTTTTTTATATCTCAATGCTTAACTATTGCCTTTTTGTATGATAACTGGTAGATATTGGGAGTGAAAATTTGTGACTATTTGCAATAAAAATTTATGCAGCATCTCAAAAAAGGATGTAAAAATAATTTCTTGCGTAATATTTTTTACATTATGTTGTTGAAGAATTTGAGTCTGCTTCTGATGCAATTGGAAAATTTTTCAGCGTTTCTCGGAAAGTTTTTTCCCCAGAAAAAGGATGGGGCAAATAAAAAACTAAACATCTCTCATGACCAATTTAAATTCCCTTACATTTTGGGTTTACTTTACTATGCTGGCCCATAAAAAAATGGAGTTTTTCCGGTGCCAAATTTTTGTGAATTTTCTTTCGGCGCATCATAAACGGATTGTTTGGGGGCAAATGAAAACAAATTTTGTATTATTCGAATGCGCTAGCCGAGCTATTTCCTCTATTTTGAGCCTGCTCTACATTTATGTATTGTGCCAATATGCCTATTGCAACTGAAATTTATTCAGTTTCCCGACAAATTGTTGAGATAATTATTCTAGACGATTTTTTTATATCTCAATGCTTAACTATTGCCTTTTTGTATGATAACTGGTAGATATTGGGAGTGAAAATTTGTGACTATTTGCAATAAAAATTTATGCAGCATCTCTAAAAAGGATGTAAAAATAATTTCTTGCGTAATATTTTTTACATTATGTTGTTGAAGAATTTGAGTCTGCTTCTGATGCAATTGGAAAATTTTTCAGCGTTTCTCGGAAAGTTTTTTCCCCAGAAAAAGGATGGGGCAAATAAAAAACTAAACATCTCTCATGACCAATTTAAATTCCCTTACATTTTGGGTTTACTTTACTATGCTGGCCCATAAAAAAATGGAGTTTTTCCGGTGCCAAATTTTTGTGAATTTTCTTTCGGCGCATCATAAACGGATTGTTTGGGGGCAAATGAAAACAAATTTTGTATTATTCGAATGCGCTAGCCGAGCTATTTCCTCTATTTTGAGCCTGCTCTACATTTATGTATTGTGCCAATATGCCTATTGCAACTGAAATTTATTCAGTTTCCCGACAAATTGTTGAGATAATTATTCTAGACGATTTTTTTATATCTCAATGCTTAACTATTGCCTTTTTGTATGATAACTGGTAGATATTGGGAGTGAAAATTTGTGACTATTTGCAATAAAAATTTATGCAGCATCTCTAAAAAGGATGTAAAAATAATTTCTTGCGTAATATTTTTTACATTATGTTGTTGAAGAATTTGAGTCTGCTTCTGATGCAATTGGAAAATTTTTCAGCGTTTCTCGGAAAGTTTTTTCCCCAGAAAAAGGATGGGGCAAATAAAAAACTAAACATCTCTCATGACCAATTTAAATTCCCTTACATTTTGGGTTTACTTTACTATGCTGGCCCATAAAAAAATGGAGTTTTTCCGGTGCCAAATTTTTGTGAATTTTCTTTCGGCGCATCATAAATGGATTGTTTGGGGGCAAATGAAAATAAATTTTGTGTTATTCGAATGCGCTAGCCGAGCTATTACCTCTATTTTGAGCCTGCTCTACATTTATGTATTGTGCCAATATGCCTATTGCAACTGAAATTTATTCAGTTTCCCGACAAATTGTTGAGATAATTATTCTAGACGATTTTTTTATATCTCAATGCTTAACTATTGCCTTTTTGTATGATAACTGGTAGATATTGGGAGTGAAAATTTGTGACTATTTGCAATAAAAATTTATGCAGCATCTCAAAAAAGGATGTAAAAATAATTTCTTGCGTAATATTTTTTACATTATGTTGTTGGAGAATTTGATTCTGCTTCTGATGCAATTGGAAAATTTTTCAGCGTTTCTCGGAAAGTTTTTTCCCCAGAAAAAGGATGGGGCAAATAAAAAACTAAACATCTCTCATGACCAATTTAAATTCCCTTACATTTTGGGTTTACTTTACTATGCTGGCCCATAAAAAAATGGAGTTTTTCCGGTGCCAAATTTTTGTGAATTTTCTTTCGGCGCATCATAAACGGATTGTTTGGGGGCAAATGAAAACAAATTTTGTATTATTCGAATGCGCTAGCCGAGCTATTTCCTCTATTTTGAGCCTGCTCTACATTTATGTATTGTGCCAATATGCCTATTGCAACTGAAATTTATTCAGTTTCCCGACAAATTGTTGAGATAATTATTCTAGACGATTTTTTTATATCTCAATGCTTAACTATTGCCTTTTTGTATGATAACTGGTAGATATTGGGAGTGAAAATTTGTGACTATTTGCAATAAAAATTTATGCAGCATCTCAAAAAAGGATGTAAAAATAATTTCTTGCGTAATATTTTTTACATTATGTTGTTGAAGAATTTGATTCTGCTTCTGATGCAATTGGAAAATTTTTCAGCGTTTCTCGGAAAGTTTTTTCCCCAGAAAAAGGATGGGGCAAATAAAAAACTAAACATCTCTCATGACCAATTTAAATTCCCTTACATTTTGGGTTTACTTTACTATGCTGGCCCATAAAAAAATGGAGTTTTTCCGGTGCCAAATTTTTGTGAATTTTCTTTCGGCGCATCATAAACGGATTGTTTGGGGGCAAATGAAAACAAATTTTGTATTATTCGAATGCGCTAGCCGAGCTATTTCCTCTATTTTGAGCCTGCTCTACATTTATGTATTGTGCCAATATGCCTATTGCAACTGAAATTTATTCAGTTTCCCGACAAATTGTTGAGATAATTATTCTAGACGATTTTTTTATATCTAAATGCTTAACTATTGCCTTTTTGTATGATAACTGGTAGATATTGGGAGTGAAAATTTGTGACTATTTGCAATAAAAATTTATGCAGCATCTCAAAAAAGGATGTAAAAATAATTTCTTGCGTAATATTTTTTACATTATGTTGTTGAAGAATTTGAGTCTGCTTCTGATGCAATTGGAAAATTTTTCAGCGTTTCTCGGAAAGTTTTTTCCCCAGAAAAAGGATGGGGCAAATAAAAAACTAAACATCTCTCATGACCAATTTAAATTCCCTTACATTTTGGGTTTGCTTTACTATGCTGGCCCATAAAAAAATGGAGTTTTTCCGGTGCCAAATTTTTGTGAATTTTCTTTCGGCGCATCATAAACGGATTGTTTGGGGGCAAATGAAAACAAATTTTGTATTATTCGAATGCGCTAGCCGAGCTATTTCCTCTATTTTGAGCCTGCTCTACATTTATATATTGTGCCAATATGCCTATTGCAACTGAAATTTATTCAGTTTCCCGACAAATTGTTGAGATAATTATTCTAGACGATTTTTTTATATCTAAATGCTTAACTATTGCCTTTTTGTTTGATAACTGGTAGATATTGGGAGTGAAAATTTGTGACTATTTGCAATAAAAATTTATGCAGCATCTCAAAAAAGGATGTAAAAATAATTTCTTGCGTAATATTTTTTACATTATGTTGTTGAAGAATTTGATTCTGCTTCTGATGCAATTGGAAAATTTTTCAGCGTTTCTCGGAAAGTTTTTTCCCCAGAAAAAGGATGGGGCAAATAAAAAACTAAACATCTCTCATGACCAATTTAAATTCCCTTACATTTTGGGTTTGCTTTACTATGCTGGCCCATAAAAAAATGGAGTTTTTCCGGTGCCAAATTTTTGTGAATTTTCTTTCGGCGCATCATAAATGGATTGTTTGGGGGCAAATGAAAATAAATTTTGTGTTATTCGAATGCGCTAGCCGAGCTATTACCTCTATTTTGAGCCTGCTCTACATTTATGTATTGTGCCAATATGCCTATTGCAACTGAAATTTATTCAGTTTCCCGACAAATTGTTGAGATAATTATTCTAGACGATTTTTTTATATCTCAATGCTTAACTATTGCCTTTTTGTATGATAACTGGTAGATATTGGGAGTGAAAATTTGTGACTATTTGCAATAAAAATTTATGCAGCATCTCTAAAAAGGATGTAAAAATAATTTCTTGCGTAATATTTTTTACATTATGTTGTTGAAGAATTTGAGTCTGCTTCTGATGCAATTGGAAAATTTTTCAGCGTTTCTCGGAAAGTTTTTTCCCCAGAAAAAGGATGGGGCAAATAAAAAACTAAACATCTCTCATGACCAATTTAAATTCCCTTACATTTTGGGTTTACTTTACTATGCTGGCCCATAAAAAAATGGAGTTTTTCCGGTGCCAAATTTTTGTGAATTTTCTTTCGGCGCATCATAAACGGATTGTTTGGGGGCAAATGAAAACAAATTTTGTATTATTCGAATGCGCTAGCCGAGCTATTTCCTCTATTTTGAGCCTGCTCTACATTTATGTATTGTGCCAATATGCCTATTGCAACTGAAATTTATTCAGTTTCCCGACAAATTGTTGAGATAATTATTCTAGACGATTTTTTTATATCTCAATGCTTAACTATTGCCTTTTTGTATGATAACTGGTAGATATTGGGAGTGAAAATTTGTGACTATTTGCAATAAAAATTTATGCAGCATCTCAAAAAAGGATGTAAAAATAATTTCTTGCGTAATATTTTTTACATTATGTTGTTGAAGAATTTGATTCTGCTTCTGATGCAATTGGAAAATTTTTCAGCGTTTCTCGGAAAGTTTTTTCCCCAGAAAAAGGATGGGGCAAATAAAAAACTAAACATCTCTCATGACCAATTTAAATTCCCTTACATTTTGGGTTTACTTTACTATGCTGGCCCATAAAAAAATGGAGTTTTTCCGGTGCCAAATTTTTGTGAATTTTCTTTCGGCGCATCATAAACGGATTGTTTGGGGGCAAATGAAAACAAATTTTGTATTATTCGAATGCGCTAGCCGAGCTATTTCCTCTATTTTGAGCCTGCTCTACATTTATGTATTGTGCCAATATGCCTATTGCAACTGAAATTTATTCAGTTTCCCGACAAATTGTTGAGATAATTATTCTAGACGATTTTTTTATATCTCAATGCTTAACTATTGCCTTTTTGTATGATAACTGGTAGATATTGGGAGTGAAAATTTGTGACTATTTGCAATAAAAATTTATGCAGCATCTCTAAAAAGGATGTAAAAATAATTTCTTGCGTAATATTTTTTACATTATGTTGTTGGAGAATTTGATTCTGCTGCTGATGCAATTGGAAAATTTTTCAGCGTTTCTCGGAAAGTTTTTTCCCCAGAAAAAGGATGGGGCAAATAAAAAACTAAACATCTCTCATGACCAATTTAAATTCCCTTACATTTTGGGTTTGCTTTACTATGCTGGCCCATAAAAAAATGGAGTTTTTCCGGTGCCAAATTTTTGTGAATTTTCTTTCGGCGCATCATAAACGGATTGTTTGGGGGCAAATGAAAACAAATTTTGTATTATTCGAATGCGCTAGCCGAGCTATTTCCTCTATTTTGAGCCTGCTCTACATTTATGTATTGTGCCAATATGCCTATTGCAACTGAAATTTATTCAGTTTCCCGACAAATTGTTGAGATAATAATTCTAGACGATTTTTTTATATCTCAATGCTTAACTATTGCCTTTTTGTATGATAACTGGTAGATATTGGGAGTGAAAATTTGTGACTATTTGCAATAAAAATTTATGCAGCATCTCTAAAAAGGATGTAAAAATAATTTCTTGCGTAATATTTTTTACATTATGTTGTTGAA
The DNA here is from genome assembly GCA_023374025.1 of Heterodera schachtii. Taxonomy (NCBI): domain Eukaryota; kingdom Metazoa; phylum Nematoda; class Chromadorea; order Rhabditida; family Heteroderidae; genus Heterodera; species Heterodera schachtii. Next base: position 1,171,005 of record SIJG01000039.1, read on the forward strand.
GAATTTGAGTCTGCTTCTGATGCAATTGGAAAATTTTTCAGCGTTTCTCGGAAAGTTTTTTCCCCAGAAAAAGGATGGGGCAAATAAAAAACTAAACATCTCTCATGACCAATTTAAATTCCCTTACATTTTGGGTTTACTTTACTATGCTGGCCCATAAAAAAATGGAGTTTTTCCGGTGCCAAATTTTTGTGAATTTTCTTTCGGCGCATCATAAACGGATTGTTTGGGGGCAAATGAAAACAAATTTTGTATTATTCGAATGCGCTAGCCGAGCTATTTCCTCTATTTTGAGCCTGCTCTACATTTATATATTGTGCCAATATGCCTATTGCAACTGAAATTTATTCAGTTTCCCGACAAATTGTTGAGATAATTATTCTAGACGATTTTTTTATATCTAAATGCTTAACTATTGCCTTTTTGTTTGATAACTGGTAGATATTGGGAGTGAAAATTTGTGACTATTTGCAATAAAAATTTATGCAGCATCTCTAAAAAGGATGTAAAAATAATTTCTTGCGTAATATTTTTTACATTATGTTGTTGAAAAATTTGAGTCTGCTTCTGATGCAATTGGAAAATTTTTCAGCGTTTCTCGGAAAGTTTTTTCCCCAGAAAAAGGATGGGGCAAATAAAAAACTAAACATCTCTCATGACCAATTTAAATTCCCTTACATTTTGGGTTTGCTTTACTATGCTGGCCCATAAAAAAATGGAGTTTTTCCGGTGCCAAATTTTTGTGAATTTTCTTTCGGCGCATCATAAATGGATTGTTTGGGGGCAAATGAAAATAAATTTTGTGTTATTCGAATGCGCTAGCCGAGCTATTACCTCTATTTTGAGCCTGCTCTACATTTATGTATTGTGCCAATATGCCTATTGCAACTGAAATTTATTCAGTTTCCCGACAAATTGTTGAGATAATTATTCTAGACGATTTTTTTATATCTTAATGCTTAACTATTGCCTTTTTGTATGATAACTGGTAGATATTGGGAGTGAAAATTTGTGACTATTTGCAATAAAAATTTATGCAGCATCTCTAAAAAGGATGTAAAAATAATTTCTTGCGTAATATTTTTTACATTATGTTGTTGAAGAATTTGAGTCTGCTTCTGATGCAATTGGAAAATTTTTCAGCGTTTCTCGGAAAGTTTTTTCCCCAGAAAAAGGATGGGGCAAATAAAAAACTAAACATCTCTCATGACCAATTTAAATTCCCTTACATTTTGGGTTTGCTTTACTATGCTGGCCCATAAAAAAATGGAGTTTTTCCGGTGCCAAATTTTTGTGAATTTTCTTTCCGCGCATCATAAATGGATTGTTTGGGGGCAAATGAAAATAAATTTTGTGTTATTCGAATGCGCTAGCCGAGCTATTACCTCTATTTTGAGCCTGCTCTACATTTATGTATTGTGCCAATATGCCTATTGCAACTGAAATTTATTCAGTTTCCCGACAAATTGTTGAGATAATTATTCTAGACGATTTTTTTATATCTCAATGCTTAACTATTGCCTTTTTGTATGATAACTGGTAGATATTGGGAGTGAAAATTTGTGACTATTTGCAATAAAAATTTATGCAGCATCTCTAAAAAGGATGTAAAAATAATTTCTTGCGTAATATTTTTTACATTATGTTGTTGAAGAATTTGAGTCTGCTGCTGATGCAATTGGAAAATTTTTCAGCGTTTCTCGGAAAGTTTTTTCCCCAGAAAAAGGATGGGGCAAATAAAAAACTAAACATCTCTCATGACCAATTTAAATTCCCTTACATTTTGGGTTTGCTTTACTATGCTGGCCCATAAAAAAATGGAGTTTTTCCGGTGCCAAATTTTTGTGAATTTTCTTTCCGCGCATCATAAATGGATTGTTTGGGGGCAAATGAAAATAAATTTTGTGTTATTCGAATGCGCTAGCCGAGCTATTACCTCTATTTTGAGCCTGCTCTACATTTATGTATTGTGCCAATATGCCTATTGCAACTGAAATTTATTCAGTTTCCCGACAAATTGTTGAGATAATTATTCTAGACGATTTTTTTATATCTAAATGCTTAACTATTGCCTTTTTGTTTGATAACTGGTAGATATTGGGAGTGAAAATTTGTGACTATTTGCAATAAAAATTTATGCAGCATCTCAAAAAAGGATGTAAAAAAAATTCCCTATATAAGAAGTTTATACCCATGATCCAAGCTTAAAAACTAATTTATGGCTTTCTAGCGCGTGTTACGGGTCGGGAGTGGGGTCAATCGACGCAGTTTTTCAAGGGCTATAAGGAAAAAATAATGCGAAGTCAATCGGTTTAGAACTGTTCGAACTGTGTTCGAAAAACTGGCGCAAAATCGCACTTTTTTTGAATGTCCCATTTTTGAACGCTTTTTGCATGTCTTAAAATCGGTCAAATCAAAAAATGAAACAATTTCCTCCAATCTACAAACTCTTGGCTTTCGAATGATACCAGGGTTGTTTGGGTCCGAGTCCGGGAAGTGCCCTAAAAAGGGATTACAAGCACTTTTGGTCGGGAATTTTGCCAAAAAAGAAGGAAAGGGAAAAGGTAATTTAATGAGTGTGAGGCAAGCGACCCAATGGTCAAGTGGTTAGTGTGTCTGCATTTGGTGATGTGAATCATGGGTTCGAGTCCCAAAGCTTCTGAGTATTTTCTATCCATAATTTAATTAACTTTATTCAACTCTTTTGTTTTTTAAATGTTTTTTTATAATTAAATTTTTTAATTTATTTTTCTTTTGCTTCTGTTTTTATAAAATAAATTTTTTTTAAATAAACAACAAAAGCAAAATAGCTAAAAATTTTATTTTTCTTTTCTTTCTAATTAAATTTATTAATCAAAAATAGGAAGAGATATTAATTTGAATGAAGGAATGTCAGTTTATAAAATCGATTGCGTTTCACTTTTCCTCTTTATTCTATAATGTTGTGTACAAGGGCGTAGCCAGGACCTTCGTTTCGGGGGGGGGGGGCAACTCAAAAAGTCGATTCTTAGGGGTGTATTTTTCTTTTTTAGGACAATTTTTAGGGGGTGTATTTTTGGTTTTTTGAAATCCCGAATTAGGGGTGCCAAAAAATTAATATTTTTTGCCATTTTGGCCTCCATTTTTCAAAAATATGGTATAATGGGGGCCCGGCGGTGCTGATAGGCGCCGCCGGGAAACATTGAGTATTTTAATGCAGTTTTTTAAGAAAATTGCTTAAAATTTCAAAAAAATTCAAAAATGTCTTGAATTTTGAGGTCTCTTATAAAAAAGGCGATATGTTGTAACAAAATTCATTTAAAATTCCAAATAAATTTCCCGGCGGTGCCTATCGGCACCGCCGCCCGCCACAAAATTCAATTGTTTCTCTCAAGAATCGCAATTTGGTCATTTTTGACAAAATCTTGTAACATATTACATCTAATTTTGAAAATTGTTCCTGGCGGAGCCTGTCGGCACCGCCGGACCCCCTGTTTCTCAAAAGTTTTTTGGAAAAAGCATGCCGCAAAAATGTTGATTTTGAAACTTTTCAATTGGGCCCTGGGTTTTACGGTAATAAGATTTTTCATAGTTTTAATCCGTTTTCTTAGCGCTACAATCTATTTTGCAAAAAACTGAATTTTAGTGTTATTTGTCCTGAATTTGAAAAAACTTGGGAATTGATTTAAAAAAAAAATTTTTTTGAAATAAGAGTCAAGCCATCCGTTAGTCAAGTGGCTAATGTGCCTTCCTTTGGTGGTGTGCTGTCGAGGGTTAAAATCCCATTAATTCTGGGTGTCTTCCTTCTTTTATTACTTTTAAATTATTACGTTTTTTGTTTTTATCTTTTTTTTTGAAATCCAAATGCACAAAATTAACATTTTTGTAAAAACTTTAACAATTTTAAAACTAATTTAAAAAATTTATCCGGCTCGCCTGTCGGGCCAGACAGACCCTTCCTGTGATCCATAAATTTTTTTTAAAACCGCTTGACCCTTCTGTCTCATCAGTGGAACAGTTGAGAAAAACAAATTAGAAAGAGGAAAAGAAAAAAGAACAGAAAGATGAAGGAAAAGAGGAACAAAAAGAGGAACAAAGGGGAAGAGAAAGAGGAAGTGGAACAGAAAGAGGAATAGAAAGGAAGGAATAGAGGAAGAGTAACAGTAACAGAAAGTGTAAGAGGAAGAGAAAGGGGAAGAGAAGATTAGATAACATAAGCTGAAGAGGAATAAAGTGGAAAGAGAAATAGGAACAGAAAGAGGAAGAGAGAGAGGAACAGGAAGTGAAAGAGAAGAGGAACAGAAAGAGGAAAAGAGAAAGGGGATGAGGGACAGAAGGGTAAGAGAAAGGAGGAAAAGAGGAAGCGGATGAGGGGCAAGAGTGGAAGAAGAAGAGAAAGGAGATGAGGGACAGAAGGGTAAGAGAAAGGAGAAAAGAGGAAGTGGATGAGGGACAAGAGTGGAAGAGAAAGGGGAAAAGGGGATGAGGGACAGAAGGGTAAGAGAAAGGAGAAAAGAGGAAGTGGATGAGGGACAAGAGTGGAAGAGGAAGAGAACGGGAAAAAGAGAAAGGAGATGAGCGACAGAAGAGTAAGAGAAGGAGAGGAAAAGAGGAAGTGGAGAGGGACAAGAGAGGAAGAGGAAGAGAAAGAGGAAAGAGAAAGAGAAAGGAGATGAGGGACAGAAGAGTAAGAGAAAGGAGAAAAGAGGAAGCGGATGAGGGGAAAGAGTGGAAGAGAAAGAGAAAGGGGAATGAGCGACAGAAGGGTAAGAGAAGGGAGAAAAGAGGAAGTGGATGAGGGAAAGAAGGGGAAAAGAAAGTAAAAAGAAAAAGGGGATGAGGGACAGAAGAGGAAGAGAAAGGAGGAAAAGAGAAAGGGGACGAGGGACAAGAGTGGAAGAGGAGGATAAAGGGGAAAAGAGAAAGGGGATGAGCGACAGAAGAGGAAGAGAAAGGAGAAAAGAGGAAGGGGATGAGGGACAAAACAGGAAGAGAAAGGAGAAAAGAGGAAGCGGATGAGGGACAGAAGGGCAAGAGGAAGTGAAAGGGGAATAGGAAAGGGATGAGGGACAGAAGGGGAAGAGAAAGTGAAAGGGGAATAGGAAGGGGATGGGGGACAGGAGTGGAAGAGGAAGGGAGAGAGAGAGAGAGGAGGAAAAAGGGGAAGAGGAACAAAAAGAGGAATATATAAGAGAGAGGAGGAGAAAGGGGAAGAGAGATGAAGAGAAAGAGGAAGAGAAGAGAAAGAGCAACAGAAAGAGGGAGGATGAGGTACAGAAGGGGAAGAGGAAGTGAAAGGGATGAGGGACAGGATTGGAAGAAAGGGAAAGGATGAGGACAGGATTGGAAGAGAGAGAGAGGAGAAGAAAACGAAGAGAAGATCAAGGTAACAACGTGAAGAGGAAGGAATAAAATGAAAAGGAAAAGAAAAAGCAGAACTGAAATAGGAACAGGAAGAGGTAGAGAGAGGAGGAGAAACGGAAGAGAAAGAGATAGAGAGGTGAAGAAAGGCGAAGAGGAAGGGGAAGATGAAGAGAAAAGAGAGAGAGATAAGGATAAAGGGAAAGAGAAGAGGGAGGAAAAGAGAAAGAGGAAAAGAAACAGTAAAAGGAAGAGAAATATGAAAAGAAAGAGTAAGAGATTTCTTATTAAAAGTCATAGTTTAAAGAATGAATTTAATGGAATTCCCGACCATTTAAAAAACCCAATTGCCCTCTTATAAAAGTTACTATGAGGACAGCTTAGCGGCCAATAGATGCTTTTTGCACACCCCAAATTATATCTCCCACTAGAGCCAGCGTTGAAAGCGCCCCCGGCGCTTTCACAGGGCCCGCAGGGCCCTGGTTATAATTTTATTTAATTAAGATTAAAAAAAAATTTACTAATAAATTTTTTTATCGTATAAATTTTAAATTATTTAAAATGTTTAAAAGAAACCATTTTTGTTAACTAAACTTAAAAAATAATAATAATAATATGTAATAATAAGCCTAAAGTTTTTTTTATCCATTTTTGTGCAATTTTTTAAATATTTTTAATTGCAGATTTAATTTAAATTTTTTTAATTTTATTTTGGTGAATAAATATATATACCCACCCGAGTTTTTGACAAACGATTACTACCGTCTTCACGGTCAGTTCCTATTCTAATTCCATTTCGAACATTGTTCCATTTTGAAGTCGATTTTTGGTAAGTTCCATCTTTGTAAAATTGGCGTTCCTTAAGGTCCGATTAAGAAATTATTAAGCAAAAATAATAAAGGTTAAATTAATTATTAAGTTAAGGTGCAAAAACATATTTAGTCAAAATTAGGACTCCAATTTTTATTTTTATTTTACCTATTTTTCCCCTAAACTTCTTATGGCACGAAAATCATGTTTTTTCGGTTGCTGTTAAGCTAGTTTTCGAGTTATTAGCAACTATTTTCTCGTTTTTTATTTTAACACCTTTAAAAAATTTTTTAGAAAAAAAACTATTTTCAACTATTTAGGCGTTTTGCCCAAAATTAAACAAAAACGCAGAAAAACGAAAAACACACACCTAAGAATCGCCTAAAAATTTTTTTCAAATAAGAATCGACCCAAAAATTTTCAAAAATGCACCCATATGAAATGAAAAATTTCTCAAAATTTGTCTCCAATAATTTATTTATTTATTTTCTTGATTAAAAATTATGAATCTCAATACAGATTTTGTTACTTTTTTGAATAAATTTTGTCATTTTACATCCCCAAATTTGAAAGTTTTTGAAACTATTTTCCCATTTTTGAACCTATTTCGGGGCTTTTCGAACCTAAAATCTATCTAATTTGACCTTTTTAGAAACTATAAATTGGAGCCCTAGTCATAACAGTATTTTTTTAAAATAAAATTTTTTGGGTTTAAAAAAAATTATAATTTAATTAAACATTCAATTTCATTAATAATAAGAAAATATAAATTTTCCTTTATAATTTATTAATTAAATTATTGCAATTCGGCTGACTGAATTTGCCCGAATGTTTGGCATTTTAACTCCGTCTACCTCATCCAGCTCATTTTCCGTTTCAATATTTTCAATTTTCGCTTTTCCTTTATCATGATATGATGCAAACTTTTGGGTAGACGAAGTTGGATAAGATTGGCGTTCCTTTAAGTGCATTACATACCAAAAATGTAATTATTTTTCCAAAATAATAATCAAGGTAATTAAAATTGAATTACTGTTAAATGTTTTTTTATTCCATCCACTTATGGACTATTTAAATATTTAAAAGTCCATTTAAATTAAGTAAAAATACATGTATATATATATATCCACCTGAGTTTTTGACTTGCGATTACTACCATCTTCTTGGTCCGTTTCTATTCTAATCCCATTTCGAACTCTGTTTGGCTTTAAAGTCGGGTTTCGGGGACGTTCCTTAAACGTCACCCACCCAATTAAGAAATTATTAAGCAAAATAATAAATGTTTAATTAAACAATTAATTTTGGAGCAAAAACATATATGAAATTTGTTTGTTTTGTTGGTAATATTTTTACGTTTAGCATTTTGAAAATTAAACGCCCAAACTTTTTCATAAAAAAAATAAAATATTTTCCTCCGTTTTAATTTTTAAATTTTTTAAAACATTTTTTAAAAAAAATTTATGCGATTCAGCTGAATTTACCCGAATGTTTGAAGGTTTATGTCCGTCCTCCATTTGCGCTTTGCCGTTATCACGAAGATTTGTTGCCAAATTTTGTGATGATTGATCGCCATCTATTTTAGATTCCTTAAAATAATGCAAAAAATGTTCCATTTTACTTTAAATATCTAATTAGTTTTAAATTATAAATTTATTATTTAAAAAAATTAATTTTTTTTTCTACCAACTCGAATTTTTGGTTTTGTTTTTGATTCCTTTCTAAGATCTGTTGGTGGGTTGTTTGATTCGTTAATCGCAATCGCTTGTGCAATTTGAATTTTAAACTCATCAAGCTCCATTTTGCCAAGCATCTCTTCAATTAGCTTTTTTTTAAGCCGAATATCTAAATTTAAACAAAAAAATAAAATAAAATTGTATTTTCCTTTATTTGATTATCATAAAATATTCATATGCTCGTTTGATTAGATGTCACTTTTAAATTTTTTATGAAATGAAGTTTTCCGTAAGAAATATCTACAAAAATGCAATTTAAGTTTGACTTAAAAATATTTTAAATTCAATAAACTTATAATTTTTATTTGCCAATTTTTTAGATTAAAAAACGGATTTTTCAATTCATAATTTATTCATTTTCAATAAAAACAGTTATCATAATCATGGCCGCGGCCTTGAAACCACCGAAGCAAGTTTTCAGAACTTAAAAAATAATCGTTTCCATCGAAAAACGAAATTTGAGAAAAATTATTAGATTTTCATATTTTCAAATAAAAAAAGAATCGTTGTAATAAAAACTAATTAGCGAAAAACGAATCCGTTCTCGTCCTACTGTAGCTTGGCTTCTTATTTTTTTTATGCTCATTTTTGTCTTCCAATTATCATGGTGCAAATGAGTAATTTAAACTCACTCTTTAACCCCCGAAGCAATTCATAACGATCAGTTTTCAAGAATCGTTTCAATAATTCCATATCATTTTCTTGTGCAATTACATAATTTATAATCATTTCCTAAAAAAAAAATTCAAAAAAGTAAATTAATTAATTACAACTTATTTTTATGAATTAATTTATATTCGATACATGCTATAATAAGGGATGAGATTTTTAGGCACAAATCGCTAGAAAAGCGCAGTAAATCGGCACACAAAAATTAAGAGTGGTTTTTTGCATTTGTGTTAATGAATTTTCGGAAAATAATGCCAAAATATGCATTTAAAAAATCATAGAAGCATGAAATTAAGCCATAAAAAATTTTAGGCTTTCCAAAAACTCATCTCAAGTTAAAATATAAGCTGAAAATTTGTATTGTTTAAAAAATTAGCATTCTATTTTTATTTAAAAAAAATGTTTATAAAAATATTCATTTATTACCTGTTTTTCTGGCGTTAATCTACTCAGCATTTTCTCATATTCCTTAGTCCAATTGTCTTTATATTCTAACATTAATCGAATCTCCTCATCAGTCATGCCATCTTTAATGGTATAACAAATTATATAAAAAATATAAAAATTTAATAAATTAAGTTGACTTCCGCGATATTACAAAAAATTCTTTCCAGTATACGTACGCCCTATCTGTACCGTATTTTAAGACTGAGAACAAAAAATTCACAAAATTAATTTCTATAATACTATTTTTAATAAGTCTTCAGAGTATCCATTACAATACGATTAAATAAACAGTAATTAATTGTAATTTGTCGTGATTTATACCATTTGTTGAGCGCTCAGTGAAGTTGTGATCTGCACTGTTCGAGAATGATTCCAATATTTGTTCATCCATTTCTTGATGGAACATATCTTTTGCAGATTTGATTATCATAGCCTTAATCAACAAAATTTAATTATTATTTTTCATCATTTACAATCAAAATCAGCTGTTTATGTGACAGTTTTTGTTAAACTAATTAATTTTCATATGAACAAATCTTGAGGCGCGCGAAGGCATTTCGTTAATTAATCGCCAATAAAAAAAATATAAAATAAAATATAAAAGTTTACCCGTTTTTCTGGGCTAAGTCCACTCAACAAATGCAAATCTCCGTTTTCCACATTTGCCAAGCTTTCCTTGTATGCCCACATTAATCGAAACTCCTCATCAGTCATGGCCTCAGTAAAATCATTATCTTGGCTTAATTCTGATGATGATGATGATGATAATGACGATGTTGTTGCTTGAGGGCTGGTTTGTTCGTGTTGTTGGTGAATGCGTTTGTTGTTGTTGTGGTGGCACTGATGGTGGTGAAGACCATTGGTTGGCCTCAGCTGTTGTTGTCGGAAAATCAGACAAAAAGTTGCCTTTAAAAAAAAATTCAAATTTAAAAATGACAAAAATAAACATTAGATGCCTAAAATTCTGCGGGGTTACTGTATTATAAAAGGATGTTGCTGTTTTGCAATAATTGAATCAATTAGGACAGTTTTATGCGTAATTTATCGCTTTTGGAAAATATATATATTTATTTATACATTAATGAAGATCAATTGGTTAAATTTTTGTGAAAAAAATAATCTAATTTTAACCCTTTAAAAAATGAATCCCAGTATTTTTTGGGTCGCAATTCGGTTTCCATATTTTTTTTTTGGCCTCGAAATCAGGGCTGGGCGAAACTTCGGCTTCGAAAACTTCGGGGTTTTGGGCTTCGAACTTCGACCTTCGGCTTTGGGTAAATTACCCGAACTTTCGGGAAAAATACACTCCTGAAGAACGAGTTTTCAATGTCAAAAATGCACTCCTAATGATGGAACTAGAGCCGAAACTGACAGTTTCTTCTACTTTTTCGAAAATTTTTTGCTGAAAAATTTTGAGCAAAATGTTAATAAATTTATTTTAATGAAAGTGGTCCATTTTCTCATCATTTTTTCAATGATATAAATTCGATATTTTATCGAAATTTTTGTGTTGAAGGTAATACTGGAGAATCAGGGCTCCACCCAAAAATTTTTTTTGTTTATGTTATAAAAAGATTAACCCGGGGGTTTTCGGGACCACTGATCACGAATATTATATCAGATTTACAAAAATCATTGCTTCTATCATTGATTTTGAAATCAAATGTTCCTAAAAATTGATTATTGGCAGGGTAGTAAGTATTTTGTTTATGTTTTGTGTGATTGTTCTATGACCATCTCATTGGCTAATAAATAGTGCTGATCATATATGGTTGCCTCACTCGAAAAAGAACAGCATTTGATCATGTTAATCAAAATTTAGAAAATCTATGATTTTCAAAATCCATGATAGAATCAATGATTTTTGCAAATCTGATATCATATTCGTGATCAGAAGCCCCGAAAACCCCCGAGTTGATCTTTTTATAAAAGAAAACAAAATTTTTGGGTGGAGTCCAGATTCTCCAGTATTACCGTGTTGAATATATTTTTTGGGGGTAAAAAAAACTGGGAAACTTAGGCTTCGGCTTCGAAAACTTAGGGTTTTTTGGGATTCAAATATCGAAATTCACCCTCAAATAAAAATTGGGCTTCGCCTTCGGCTTCGAGTGCTAACAATAAGCCGGTGTCGGGATCACTTCGGCGCGGACCCTTTCGGCGCTGCCAACTTTGAAATGCCATAACTTTTTCGTTGTCAGTTAACTTTAGTTAATCTGGCATCATTTTAAAGCTCTATGTGTTTTCCAATTTTAAATGTCAAAATTGAAATGAAATAATAAAGTTATGGCAAGCGGCGCCGAAAAAGCCAATCTTGAGGTTTTTGGCCATAACTTTTTTGTAAACTGACGATTTTTCTTAATTTTCAGGATGATAGAGAACATTAAGAGCTATTGATGATATCAAATTTAATTTGGTTGATAATGAGAAAAGTTGTTCGCAACGGCGCCGAAACGGCCGGCGACGAAGTGGGCGTTTCCCCTAAGCCGAGCTTCCGCCCAGCCCTGCTCTAAACTCCCCCAGCCCCCTCAACATTTTTAACATTATCTATTTTAACTCAGTTGATAATAATTGAACTAATTACTGGCTCGATTATTGATGATAAGTCAGGGATTTTTATTTAAAAAAAATAAAATATTTGTTTTGTACTAATTTCTAATGCATTCATTAAAAGTACCAATTGCATTAATATCGTCCATGAATTGATTATGTTCTCCAAAATAAAAGTCATTTTGAAAATTGCCGTTATTATTGCCTTCACGATCATATGCATAATCAAAGTCAGTTTGATAATTGCTGATATTGTTTTCTTCATGATCATAATGTTCGTTTGAGTAGCTGAAATTAAAAATAATTTAAAATATAATAATATTTTGATCAAATTAAATATTTAATTTTAAATTAACGTGATTAATTGCTTCATTTAAGATGTCCTGTAAACCAAGATTACAATTTTTATTTTCGAACCCATTTTTTACAAAATAACTTTTTAAGTAGCCTTATAATTAAGGCCGCGATTTTTAGTGAAAACCTTTTTTTTTTGCTCTTATTTTGAAGAATGAGTTCAAAAAAAGACATTGCGTTAAAAGTTTTTTTTTCGATTCTGATGTCTTGTCCGGCACTAAAAATCAAAATTTTGGCGCTTCGTCACTAAAATAGTTAAAAATCATGGGTGTTTTGTCACTGTTTTTTCACTATTTGGAACCTAAGAATCGACCATCCCTAAGAAATGAAAAATTTTCTCAAAAATTCATCTCCAAATTTTTTTTTTTTTTTGTAAAAATTATTTTGCTCAATTTTTGGCTGAAAATTATGTCATCATTTGTCACTATTTTGGCATTTTTTCCTCACTATTTATTTAATCGAGATTTTTCGACACTAAAAGTAGCGGCCCTACTTATAAAAAACAGCATTATATAAAAATCATTATAAATGAAAGTTTTTTTTATAAAAATCGCATTTTTTATTCTAAAGAGAATTAAAACATTTTATTTTGTCTACCTGCCCACAGAATCAGGCAAAATTGGTTGAATTCTATCTTCAGCAAATGGTGGAAAAACAGTTCCTTGATTGTACAAATTTTCATTCGAATCACTGGCTGGCATAGTGTCTTCTTGCAATAGCAACATGGGCATCTGATTTTTCGAAAGGTTTAAAAAATTAAATTATTTTTAAAAAATGACATAGAAGTCATTATTCTAAAATATAATTTTAATAATTTTGTCTGGACTACAAGTTTGCGATGGTAAATGGTTGGTAAAAATTAAAATTTGGCAAAATTTACAACAAAATAAATTTTTTTTTTTCAGAAAATTAAAATCTAAACCAAAAAACTAATTAATTGAAAAAAAAAACAAAGATTTTCATTTGGTATTTTCGGGGGTTTTCATTTCTTAAATTTTCTATTTAGGTAGTCACATATGAATTTTACATTTGATTTATTTTTATTTCACTTTTATTACGGTATTCATTTTATGTTTTTTATTTGATCATTTTTATTTGTTTGTTTTCTTTTTGGCACCATATAAGAGCACAATGTGTCTTTGGGTTGCTCGATAAATTAAATTAAATATAAATATATGGTGCTAGGTCGTTTCTTAAATTCCGCCACTATGGGCATATCTTAAATCCGCCAGGGCGTTTCTTAAATTCCGCCAAGGGGTTCAAAAACAAAAATTGTAAGACATATAAATTCATAAATTGGCTCAAAGTCTACCAAATTAATATTTATGGTATCATTCAATAGCTCTAGCTGTTCTCTATCAAATATTAATTTAGAATTTATTTAATAGTATAAAAAATTATGGTCACTAAATGCAATAAATCTTGAGTCAGAATTTTTTGTCCATAAAATTTTTTAAACTCAATGCCATTTTACTAATGATTGAAATTAAATATAAAATTCAAAAAAAAAATTTATAAACTTAATTACCGCTCTTTCGTCAACCACTTTCAATGACTGGTCATTGACATTCTTTCCACTAATTTTGCCATTTTCATCCAGCTCTAATTCGTACGTAAAACGGATACCGCCTTCGCCATTTTGGAGGACCGGCTGTCTGATGACAAATTTGTGAACCGTTTTCTTTTTAATCCTCCGATATATCACTTCTTTTATGGTGTTGGTCTGCGCTGGTTGATCTTTTTTACCGGATTCCAGAAACAGAATGTCGTCACGACACACTGGACATTTCTTGTTATTCGTTGTTTTAATGCTTAAATAAAAAACTGGTTTATGAGGAGCGCGATGGTATAAAACTGCTAATAATGTTTTCGAGGTTTTTTGGAGATTCAAGACAATCTGTCAGTGGACAAACCATCAATGGACAATCCGTTAATGGATAATCCGTCAGTGATGGACAAATCCGTTAGTGGGTAAACCGTGAGAGGACAATCCGTCAGTGGACAAACCATAAATGGACAATCCGTTAGTAGATAAACCATAAATGCACAATCCATTAGTGGATAAATCCGTTAGTATATAAACCGTGAGTGGACATTCCGTCAATGGACAACCCGTAGATACATGGCAATTGGCAACCAAGGTCCTGACAACG